>VDFB02373365.1:144033856-144266983 GCA_007258455.2 Sequoia sempervirens
ACATGGGTAATGTTAGGTTCTTTATTAGCTTTCCAGCGATGTAATTTTTTTCACTTTCTAACAATGTTAAACTTTTCATCCATAATTTCTTTTGATTGTATGTCCGTTTTTCTTCAAAAAGCAGTGTTTGGTATTTTTTTCGCTATAAATTAACCGTTCATCGAAATTTGAAATAAATTACATTTTTAGAAACTAGACTTCATTCCACAAATTTAAAAAAAAATAAAAAAATAAAATCTATTACTTTCAAAAAAATTTAGGGGGAGCACGGCCAAAATTCTGCTTTTTAGGAAGTGCCCACTTAGAAAATTAATAAAAAATCAAATATTCATTAAAAAATTATCAGAAAAAATCCAGTCCTTACTACATACTGTTATCTAACTTCTGACTAGAGCGATTTTAAAAATACTACAAAAAAGTCCACCGTGCTCGGGTCACACAAGAGTTGCTATGTTATGTTTTTCCGAAACAACAACAATTTGTGTGTGTCCCTCTTTTGAACCCCTTAATCTCAACCATTTTCAAAATAAATTAGTAGTTTAGAAAGTAGACTCGGAGCACTGCGGTCCTTGTTTTTGTTCCATCTAAAAATTTTGAGTCTAGCTATCCTCAATTTCACGTCCAACGTCAGTATTTCCTGATTTCAGAAAAAAAGTGGCCACTTAAGCCCCTTTTTTGGGAACCATCTTGGTGCACTTACCCCCATGTAAAGCATAAGAAAGGTGTAAATATTAATGACAAGCCTGAGAAAGTGTGAAAGTTTGTTACAAGACTTTACAACACTTTGAAATAGGTCTTGGTAATGTTATTTAGGTGAATTATAACATTATGGTCCTAGAAAAGTGTGATGTGTTACAACACCTTACAACACTCTTGCAAGACATCAATAAATGCATTTTATTCAATTTGTAAGGGCCCAGGACCTAATGTGGATGTGTAAAAAACCTCACAACACAATAAATTCCTCATTAAGTCCAATTTGTCATCAATTATTCCCATATCAAGCAAAGTATACACTTTTTGGCAACACAATTTCAAGTGACGTCTTGCATGCATGATATGACAGTAAGCCACTGCCATTTTATTTGTTGATACCCCTCCTTTATGTCTTCTTTACTACCCTATTCATAGTCATAATTCTGCCAAAAAGGTAAATTGAAGAGTCATACGACATTGGCATTAGTATTGGTGAAGAGTTGTAGGAAGCAGTAGAAATTGGGTTTTCAGAAGAAGGATTGTAGGAAAGAAGTCTTTGCAGAGGTGTTTTCCAAATTGTGAGTAGAAGCGATGGGAAGTTAGCTAATAAAAAATGAGCCTAAAATTCACCAGGTTATCCTATAGGATGCACTCTCTTTGGATGAATTCAGAAATTGTGGATGGTTAGACTACTTTATGAAACTAGATAGTTTCAATGATGACATTGCTTTGGAATTTGCACAAACACTTTCTAATGGTAAGGAAATGGTGAAAGGGCTAGAACTTATAGCCATTGAAGAGAGGATTGTTGAAGTAACAGGTTTTCCTACTGAAGGAGAACCCTACCCTGCTTCTAGGGATGCTAGATTAGCTAGGGCAGAATTCACTAAGGCTAGTGATCCTCTACTTGTTGTAGACAAACAAGGAACAATGAGAACCTCTCTACCAAAAAAATGGAAACAAGTTTTTTTCTACATTATCAAATATATTACCCATGAGCATCGCCAATAATGTCTTCATTCTGTACATTTCAAGCTTTTGAATCACATGAGACATGGCAGAAGGATGAATGTGCCAAATGTCTTGTACAACCTTCTTGCAATCATGGCAGCTGAGACACAGAAAGGTAGGGTAAACTATGTTTCCCATCACTATTTGATTAAATTGTTGGTAGAAAAATCCTTCCAAGAGGTGTCTGGTATGTCATGGGATGAATTTTTTAGTATTGATAAATTCATATTAGAAAATGTGGGTCCTAGAGGTCATCCCCAAACTCATAGGGTTAGTGGGGATGAGGGGGGTTACGAAAGCTACTCCCAAACATTCAAATTCTGGCACAAACCCTCTTGCAACAAAATCTACAATAGAAATTGGTTCCTTTGAATCAGAGCATTCAGATGAAGAAAGTTTATCTTCAGACCCTAATGCCAATGTTCTCCCTAAAACTATAGTTCACACTAGGGCTTCCATTTGGAAAGAGGAAGCACAAATGAGAAAAGCATAAATTAGCAAAGGGAAGGCTAAGAAGAAAAAACCAGGAAAAGTAAAACCTAGCCATAGGAAGTGGAAAACTAAAGACACTAGCCATCCTGCAGCCGCTGAGAAAAATAAAATCCCTCCAAAGAAGTCAAAACTAGTTGAGTTAGCTACTGATATGCCTCCAAAAAGGATCCCTAGACTTAGAGGGAAACTTAGGAAGGAGGAAGAAGCTCCTAAGGGGTAGGTAAATATAGAAGAGGAAGAAGTTCCTGAGGAACAAGCAAACATAGGATTGGAAAAACTTGATACTGTTGCAGAGCAGGTTGAAAATCAAGAGCCACTACAACCAGAGCAAGTTGAACAACCAGAATGAGTGCAAATAGAGCAATTTGAACAACACACACCAGTGTAAGGAAATATTATAGTAGGAAAGAACAAACCTACTTTTTCATGGTAATTAGTAGCCTTGGACTTATGGAATGAAATGCAAAAGAAAGAGGAAGAATGGAACAAAGAAAAAATCAAGCTACAGGAAGAAGTCAATAAGAAAAATGTAGAAATTGAGGAGAAGAATGCAGAGATTACTACATTAAAGGATAAGGTATACAATGTGGTGGCCCCAGTACCACAAATGATGGCATGCAAAACTCCCCCAAGGGTATATGCATTGCGTTTAAAGGAGCATCATCTTTCTTTCAAGCTATCAAGGGTCATTTCTAGTTTAAATCCTTCTATTGAAACCCCACAAGAGTTTTTCCAAGCTTAGCAATCCTCTCCTCTTGAAGTTAAAAATTTACTGTGTAAATTATACTTGTATAATTATGTTGTTCCTAATGACCATGATTGGAATCCATTGTTATACATTGGGGATATTCACTTGAGGGAATTCATGTCATGGATTCAAAATGAAATCAGTTGGGGGTAGCAATTCAAAATATACAAAGAAAGATAACTCCATACCCCTTTATCTCTAAGAGTTGAGTCAAGTAATCCTTCAGACATTTACTACACATGGCACAAAATTCTTTATAATCGAGAGTACAAGAAGAATATCATGCTTGCTAGGGAGGAATCATACCAAGAATATGAGCAGATAGCTGCTACTACAGGAAAAATAATATTGGGGTATATATCATAGAGATGGAATGATTTTCCAGATCAGTTAAAATAGGCTAAACCCCATTCCTTGTAGAATTATTATACAATTTTCAAATGAAGCATCAGGTACATACATCTTGGGAGGATGAAACAACACTATTGGATCCCATTGATATTTCAGCCACCCATTCTGTTGTGGCCAGTACTAGATTACACAACCTATTAGTATGATGTAGATATAGAGAGGCCAAGGTGGGGCAGATTGGAAAGCAAGCAGGGGTTCTATTGGGATCCAAATTCAAATACTGCAGAGCTTGATCAAGGATAGATAGCAATTAGTGACCTTAGAGCTTTGATAAGGAAAATAATAAAGCTCCCTCTACTAGAGGACCAATAGATCACTAGGTTGGGGGGAGATGATGAATCCAAATAATGACTCATTTTTTATAGGGTTTATCATATGTTTTTTTATTACTATGGGACTTTAGCACCTAGTTATTGACACTCTCTATGTTATTTCCCTAAATTTATGAACTTATCCTTGTGACTTTTGATAGTATTAACCTACTATCTAATATATCTATATTAATTTTACATGTGATTGAATGAATGTTATTCTAAGGTGATTGTGGATATACAATTGTTTTGTGCATGTTAATGTCATTATGCAAGTTCACATTAAGATGCAGATATAAATGAAACTTGCAAGGTGGAAGAAGCTCATGCCAGCTAGCCAGTTTCTAAAGAATTCAAAAAGATGGTAATTAAAGAGGTCAATGGAGGGAAACTCCTAGCTCATGTAGAAGTTGTAACTTACCTCTAAATGATCATGTATGTTAGTTGAGTAAATTTAGGAGGTGTTGTTGTGTTGGATCCTTGTTGAGGCAAGTCTAGTTTGACTAAATTTGGCGCATGCATAACCTCCTTCTTTTTCATGCTTTTAATAAATGGCATCCTCCTATTTTGTTGGAGTCGATTGCCTAGTTAGTTAGGGTTAATTAGAAGATTTCCCTCTATAAATAATGATCAAATGTCCCTCTTCACATGGTTGGATGTTTTGATATTGTACTTGCATTTTCAGTTTCAAGTAATACAGTCATATTGCGGATATGATGTAATCATTTTTTCAATGAATAAAATGATATTTTTATTTGTTGCATCTAAGTTAGCTTATGGAAGACTCATTCAGTTGTAGGATAAGGATGCCTACAATTGAGTCCTGGTGCACAGACAGTGATGACCCATTTCAAGTTCACATCCATGGGTTGACAATGAAATGAACCTTCATGATGAGAAAGATAATTACTTAGTGCATATATTTAATCTCTAAGTTACATCTTTAAGGGCTTAGTTATTGAACCATTAGAGGTGGCCAACATTATGGACAAACAACCACCACTTCACATCATGTTGAATTGGTTGTGCTTGATCCCTTTTTTTGTTTATTTTTTTGGCCTTTGATAGGGTATGTTCATGTATCTTTGTTATTCTTTCATACTTAAGTGTCTTGAATTTCTACTTTAGTGTGATTTTAACATGGGGTCATCCTCTCACTAAAGTGGGAGAAAAATGTAGTAACAAAAAAAGTAGCCTTTCTCTTGCTTGATCTGGTAATTGACCTCAAAGTTGAATGGATGGTGTCTTGGAGTGGTGTTGTAATGTGTTGTACACAGTCACACCATTCTAGGACCTTCATTTAACTAAATCATTCCTTAATTGGTCATTTGCAAGGGTGTTGTAAACTATTGTAATACACTTTCACACTTTTCTAAGACTTATTTGCTTAATTAATCCTAATGGGCCCCTTTCTAAATAAAAATTTACATAATTTGTACCTTGTTTAAGTGTTGTAAAGCACTTTCACACTTAACTAGATGGTCTTAATTTATTATGGTTAATTGGAGATATTAACCCCCCTTTTAGGCCTTAATTTTGACACCTCCCGAAGATCTTTCCTGACAATCATAAATTAAATATCAAAATTGGGAAAAATTTAGTCTTGGTAAGTTGATCCTTGACCCATTCGCCCTTGATGACAAATGGGTCCTCCCTTAATAGGACCCCCCTTTCTCAGTTGATATGGAATGGGTTTTTGGCCTTCTTTCAATTCCCTGAAGCTTGGTCCTAGAAACTTATCCAGCACCCATTCACCTTTGGTGGCGAATGGGTCCTCCCTTAATGATACCCTAATCTTTGAATTTCATTGTGGCAAAAATTTAATTATCTTTTTTTCTAGATCTAGTGTCACTCTTAGTTCTTTGAATTACGGGATTACTCTCCTAATTTAGTATAAATAAGGGGTTAATTCACATAGTTTTCACCTAGAAATTTTGTGTGACTTCATGAGATCAAAATAAAGAGCATTAGAGCACTTTAAGAGCATTCATAATGCATTTCAAAGAAAATTTCAAAGGTTTATTGCAGCAATTCAAAGTCATATCATCATGTCAAGGGTTTAATGCATTCATGTGCATTGAGCTAAGAAGTTAATGTTGCATTGAGGATCCATTTGCAAGCATCATCCTACATCTAAGATCTACATTCTTCATGGCCACTCCATGATTTTTTGTAGATTTGCATCGCAAGACAACATCCAAGGTGATATCATATACATTATTGCACTTTCATCCTTCATTTCCTTCATTTCATCACTTGGTTTAATTACCTACAAGGGGTTGGATTGAGGAAAACCCCCATTCACTAAAAAATCAACAATTTTTTCTTTCCCTTGAGTGTGTTATTGCAGATTTACAAGTTGGAGATCAAGTTGAGCAAGATTTGGAGCAAAGTTGTCAAAGTTGCAAAGTTCCAAAAAGTTGTCATTAAGTGAGAGATCACAGAAAGAGCTCTACAAAATTAACTATAGGCTTCCAAAAATTTATAATCAAGATTTCAAGAGTGCATACATCAAGGTACAAGATCCTAAAATTGGTTTTTTGAAACCCTAAAAGGACCCATTTGCCACTAAAGACGAATGAGTCCTCCATAGCTCAAAAACAACTTTCTAGCTAGGTACACAATTTTTTATGCTCTAAAAACACCCCCCCCATAGTTGCTATAATAGTTACGTTGCATTTCTGGTTGTTATTAGCATCATATTTTGCATAGTTTGAAGTGATTTGGTCCTATAAAAATCAATGATCCATCCTCTTGCTCTTACACTTGGGTGGGTCCTATTTTTCACCATTTCACATATTAAAGTTTCAGATGTCCAATGTTTATTCTTATGGTTTCATTCATTAATAACACCATATTAAATACGGTTAATCTTGAAGTTAACATAAATAGACAATCATCTTCTTCTTAAATATTGTTTCAGACTCTTCATTGTTATACCAAGTATGGTTCCATTATTCTAGAACACCATAACCAATCTAGTTAATCATGATATCAAATATAATTTAATTTTATTCAATATAAAACTTTATATCCATAGCAATATCCTTCAATAATTTAGTATATTGATTTTTTTAACCTTTGATAACTCAACTAAGAAACTATCTAAAGTTAATCTCCAGATTCTTCACAAGTTTCTCCCAAGTTATCCTTTGTATAATTATGTAAAATAAATATGTTTTTATGTATTTACATATTCATGTATTTATCCTTTCATATGAAAAAATATATACTCATTGAAGTAATGGAAATAGTAGTGCCCACCTTTGAGGCATAGAGCACAAGGATAGGGTTCCTATTTCACACTTGCTACACTCAAGGACACCTTAGAGATCTAACAATAAGGTATCCTAAGGTATGATTAATGATTAAAGAGGGGTTCACCACCAAGCTAAGGACTTGGAAAAATGTATGAAATGAACGATCTAATGGGTATGTGCAGGATCATGATGGGCCAAAAAGTGGCGATATGATGGGTATGTGTAGGGTATGTGGTTGACGACTTTTTTTACCCAAAATTGATGAAACAAAAAGGGTTTTTAAAGGATATTCTCAACTTTCCACCAATATAAATTATTCTTTACTTAGAATTAAATAAATTATTATTATTCATTTTCTATTTGAATTATGACTAAATTCTTGATTGATAGGTTGATTGAAAAACATATATAGCTTTCAAATGATATCACATCTTTTAAATTTGAAACATGTGTCACATTCTATGCTTCACATACTATAGAATTAAAAAAAAATGAATTTCATGAAGTTTTGACCAAGTTAAGGTGGTTAGACATACGAGTTTTTATATTTTTTAAAAGTTGTAATAAAAAATTCATAATTAATTATTTACTTGGAAAAAAAAATTTAAAAAATATGCATCACATTGGGACATGAGTCCTCTACTTATATCTAAAATATTATAAAAAAATATTATCATTTTATTATGGTTAGGGTGGTCAGACAAACACCTACTTCTTATTTTTTCCCTGAAATTTAAGTACTACTACATTGAAATTTCAAATTTTCACCAAATAGTTTTTTTTTAAAATAAACCTAGTAGTTTAGAAACTACATTCAATTTGCTACAGATTATTTTCTTACATATTTTTGAAATAATATTGATAACTTATTCAAATTTTTATGTCAAGTTGCCTAACTATGATTTTTCTAAATTTCTTGCCACTTAAGGGCCTATTTTTTTCATGATGATCCTGCACATACCCTAATGATTGAACCCAATGATGCATAAAACCTCACTAAATGAACTATAAATGCAAATAAATCAGAACAACAAACTGGAAAAGTACAAAGGAGAACCGGGAAACTTGGGAGAGCTTGAATGGAGGCTTGAAATACTGAATATCCTAAAATTTAGGCCTACTAGGACTCATGCATGCTATTCTGGGCATATCAGTCCTAGATCTAGGTTTTTGTGCTGAAATGAGATTTTGAAAAAAAGGGCATCCAAAACTGCAAAAATATAAAAAATGACCTAAACTGGGACTCATACGCTAGGACTGGCATATGAGTCTAGTTAGGTTTTTTTGGAGCTTCAAAGTTTGAATCTAATCTTCAATGTCTACTTTTTCTTTCCCAATTGATTTTTGGATTTGAAACCCCAATTTCGGGGTTGTAGGTGACCTTTTGTGAAGATGACAACCTTGTGACAATTTTACGACTTTCTCCAACCTTGCAACCTAATCTTCAAAGGATCTTCAAGTCTCCTTGAAGCACCTAGATCTACAATCACACACACACACACACACACAGAAAGTGTTGATTGTTAGGGAATAGGGGTTTGCCTTGGTCAAACCATTTATAGGTAATTAAACCAAATGATGAGATAACAAAATGAAGGCATAAAAAATAAAACAAAGAACATGAATCATGGACATTTATACCTTAGATGATTGCTTATAGATGATGTCTTGTAAATCTACAACTCAACATGAAATAGCCATGAATGATGTAGATCTTGATCTTGACAATAGGTGTAGAACAATGCTTGATTTTGGATCTTCAATGCTACATCACAACACTAGCTCAATAACATGCTTGGTTCTTAATAATCTTAGCATGATAATGTATCTTGAATTGCAACAATAATTGATGAAGAATGTTTCCCTTGAATGCCTTAGAAATGATCTTGCAAACTCTCCATTAACAACCTTGTGAAATCTTGGAATGCTTAATTCATGAATGCTTCAGTTGATAACATGTAGGTCTTATGAAATAATGGTTTGAAAGCTCATTTATATAGGAAATCCATCTAATATCCCATGTATTAGATCCTAGAGGCCAAAATACATGAAATTTGAACTTAAAACCTAGTTTTTCCTGCTCAAAACCTTAAAAATAGGACAAATGGGACTCATACACCACCAGTGGTGTATGGGTTCCACCTGGATGGGACTCATATGCCCAAGGTGGCTATGGGTCCCACAGAGCCTATTTGAAGAGAGAGAATGTTGGGGAGTGAAGAAATTAAGTTTATATAAGGTCTGTGTCAAGATTTTGGTTAAAATATACCTTGAGATGCATTATGAGGTCATGGGGGCCTATTAATGATGATACAAAGGTCATAAATGAAAGGGGGCCCAAAGTTAAATATGAAAGTGTAAATAAATATACTTTTCAACATTAAATTAAGGAAAAATCAAGTCAATTTGGCTTAAAAGGGCCCTAAATCCAATGTGAAAGTGTTCAACACATTACAACACTAGATTAGGTCCATTTAATTTACAAGCCTTATAAATTTAATGTGAAGGTGCAAATAAATACAATTTACAACACTAAATTAAGGAATGGTTAGGTTTATTTAGCTTTAAAAGGGCCCAAAACCTCATGTGAATGTGTACAACACATTACAACACTAGATAAAGGTGACATTAAATCTATTTTAAGGTTAATGTGACAGTATGACAAAATCAGAGATACATTTGTAAACTACCCCCTCCCCCCAACATGTAGATTGAAGCAACTACTCAAAATGCTTGATGAAAAAATTAATTACTTTCCTTATGAAATCCATGTAACCTAAATAATGAAAAGCTTCATTAACTTTTATTATAAATCTATTTCAAAGCTAGTCACTAACAACCCACCTACCATAGCATTACATTGATAAGCGCCATCTAATTTCTCTACTTTTATTGGTTGATGGCTATTTTATTTTCCTCCAATTGAATTTCTGCCCCCCCAAAAAAAAAAATATAAAAGCTATTACAATTCATACGAGCTTAGTTGATGAATGCACACTAACACCTAATTTGTCCTGCTATTCTAGTGAGAACATGGATTTCTGACATTTGTTGTATTGAATTCTTGAGGTTTTCAAAGAAGTTATCTTCCTTCACCTACTTCTCAACTTGATTTTTAGCAATAGAATTTGTGAGTAGGGCAACATCAAACTAGAAGAGGCCCTTTTTTTCTTCAAGATTAGCGAAGTAATGGCTATCAAAAGTGAGGGAGCTATTGGGATTCATTTCTATAGTAGTAGTAGTGTTTGCTACACTATTGCATTTTCTCCTCAAAAATTTGGCGTAGGTGGGTTCGAGTGAAGGGTCTGTGTCTCCTTTTCCTGTGAAGTTGTAAAGTCTATTACTAAAAAAGTTGCAATGACCAATTCCAATTGTATGCCCTAGTGGGGAAATAAACCCCACTACAGTGGACAAAGAATGAATACACACACAAAAAAAGGAGAAAAGGAGACAAAATAGGACAAGGAGGCAGAATATGTTTTCTATTTCATTCAAACACTAAAAGATTACATTCAAAATGTTTTACATAAAAAAATCAGAGCTATGGCTCTATATTCCCTTTATACAAAATACTGCACATATTCCAATGCACTTGGAGCTTTCTATGTGTTTTTGCGTGTTGGTGATATTCTAGATCATTGAAGCACAACTCTCTATCAATGTCCTCTTCTGTTGCAGGTTCTCCTGAACATTCCCTTCTTGTTGTCATGTGTTCTATTGAACAATCCTCCTTGTTCTATTGTTGGTCTAACTAACTGAAAAAACATACTTTTCTTTTGTCTTTTTTTCCCTTTCCAAAACTTCCACCCAATTTAAAATTCACCTACTAGAGTTAATTTGCTACCATAAAGCATATTAATTGGAACAACAAATATCTAACAATGCAATTGGGAGGAACAATCCAAAATGGGTCTCATCTGACTGTGCATTAAATGCACTTTCCCATTAATACTCAAGATTAGATATTCCAACACTCCACTTTATCTTGAGCACTTTTTCTTTTCATCATCATTTAAAACTTCCAAAGAAATTTTTTTGGAGAAAAGTTTCTATTTTTCATCACTGTGTGAAACTTTCGAAGCAATAGAGCAAAAGTTCTAGAGCACCGGAGAAAAGTTTATGAAGCAAACCTATTTGCACCTATTCTGATTTCTGGTGCTTTTCTGAGTTTCCAAAACTAAAGTTTTGGAGCATCGACGCTTTTCTGAGTTTTCTAGAACTAAAGTTTTGGAGCATCGGTGATTTTCTAAGTTTTCTAAAGTTCCAATGATTTCCTTCATACCAAGCCTGTCTCTTAGGCATTCAAAGGATTATTTTGACAATTCCTTTGTGAAAATATCACTAAGTTGTTGCTCAGATCTGTAGTACTGAAGTTCAATCTCTCCATGCTCCACCAACTCCCTTATGAAATGGTAGTGAATTTCAATGTGCTTTTTTTGTCCATGAAAGACGAGATTCTTAGTCAATGCAATAGAAGACATGTTGTCACAAAATATGGTTGTACCATCTGCTTGTTGCTCATTAAGATCTGCAAGGATTCTTCTTAGCCAAATAGCCTGACATGCTACTACATTTGTTGTTATATACTCTTCTTCAATTATGGAGAGAGAAACTATGGATGCTTCTTTGATGCCCATGATATTGCTCCTGAACCCATGTGGAACAAATATCCCGATATGCTCTTCTTTTCATCTATATTTCCTTCCCAATCACTGTCTATGTACCCAACTAGTTGAAACTCATTGGAAGCGGTATGCATAATGCCATAGCCTTTTGTGCCATTGACATACCTAAGAATTCTTTTTCCTGCTTGCCAGTGTGTTTCCTTAGGTTTCTCCATGAACCTAGAAATCAGGCTTACCGCGTACATCAAATTAGGTCTTGTTGTTGTCAAATACATGAGGCTTCCAACCATGCTCTTGTAGAGGGTTGGGTTAGCATTACTGTTGTTGTCCTCTTTGCTTAATTTTAGACCTGTAGTTGTTGGGGTTGGAGATGGTTTGCTGCCCAACATTCTAAATCTCTTCAATATTTGTTTAATATAATTTGTTTGTGAAATAAAGATGCCATGATCTGTTTGTTGGACCTCTATGCCTAGGAAATATTTTAGCAAACCTAGGTCTGTCATTTCAAACTCATTTTTCATTGCCTCTTTGAAATCAGCAATGAAAATATTACTATTCCTTGTGAAAATTAAATCATCTACATACAAAATAGCAATAAGAATCTCACCATTGGCTTCCTTGATGTAAAGTGTGGACTCATTACCTCTTTTGCTAAATCCATTGCTCAAAAGGTATGAATCAATTCTATTGTACCATGCTCATGGTGCTTTCTTTAGCACATACATAGCTTTTTGGAGCCTATAGACCTTGTCTTCTTGCCCTGGGACTTCATAACTAGGTGGATGCTCCACATACACCTCTTCTTTTAGCACTCCATTCAAGAAGGTTGATTTCACATCCATTTGAAATACCTTCCATTTGTGTTGGGCTACAATTGCTAAGGTTGCCCACACTATTTCCAATCTTGCAACTGGTGCATATGTTTCATCATAGTCTCTTCCAGGATGTTGTTTGTATCCCTTAACAACCAGCCTTGCTTTATGCCTCTCAACCTTACCATCAACAATATATTTGGTCTTATAGGCCCACTTAACATCAATGACTAATTTACCTTTGGGTAAATCAATGAGTTCCCATGTCTTGTTTCTCACTATAGCGTCCAGCTCTTCATCCATGACCTTACACCATTTTTCTTCTTTCATGGCTTCTTCAAAATAAATTGGATCACTATAAGAAAACATAGAAAAATCTAAATTCTCATCAAATGCATCATACCTTGTGTTGTCATAAATTTCCCTCACACTTCTTGTCTTTCATGGCATCAATGATGCAAGTGTAGGGTCAAAATTTCCGGAGTTGCTTGACTACTGGACTGATGAAGAAGACTGCTTGTGTGCTCTTCATCCATGACCTTACACCATTTTTCTTATTTCATGGCTTCTTCAAAATACATTGGATCAATATAAGAAAACATAGAAAAATCTAAATTCTCATCAAATGCATCATACCTTGTGTTGTCATAAATTTCCCTCACACTTCTTATCTTTCATGGCATCAATGATGCAAGTGTCTAGGGTCAAAATTTTCGGAGTTGCTTGACTACTGGACTGATGAAGAAGACTACTTGCGTAAATTTCTAGCACAACTACCCTGCTAAAATTTTCTGAAGCATCTACCCTGTTAAGAATTTATGGAGCTCTTATTTTTTGAACTATTACCTTGCAAAGTTCTGGTTCATCTTCCTTCTAGAGCTTCTTCATCCTCAAAAGGTATTGAGGCAGAAATACCTGTGTTATTGTCCATTGTTCCATCCCATGACTAATTTTCAATGAATTCAACATCTTTGTTGATCACCACTTTCTTGGTGATAGGATTATACAATATGTAGGCTTTGGATTCTTCACTATAGCCTATGAAAATGCATTTTTCACCTTTGTCATCAAATATTCTCAAATGCTCAACACTCCATTTGCATTTCGTCCATGCTTCTTGTGGGATCCTATCACGAACAACCTTTGTGGGGCACCTATTCAAGATGTAGACCGTTGTTGCTACAACATCACCCCAGTATTCATTAGACAAACATTTTTCCTTCAGCATGCTTGCTACCATCTTTGTGATTGTTTTATTCTTTCTTTTAGCCACTCCATTTTTTTGTGGAGTATACCAAGCTATGAGTTGTCTTTGAATACCTTAATACTTGCAAAAATTCATAAACTCTTGAGAGATATACTCTCCCCCTCTTTCTGTTCTAATGACTTTAATATAGTGGTTGCTTTGCTTTTTAGCCAAGGCCTTAAACTCCTTGAACTTCTCAAAAGCCTCTAATTTTTTCTTCAAAAGATACACCCAATTTTTTCTACTATAATCATCTATGAGTGTCATGAAATAAACATTTCCACCTAGGGTTGGGGTGTTCATGGAACCACACAAATCTAAATGCACCAACTCTAATGGTGCTCTAGCTCTCCTTGAATGCCTTGATTGAAAGGGCTACCTATGTTGTTTACCGAGGATGCATGCTTCACAATTTCCATTGAGCTCTACAATTGTTGGTAGGCCCCTAACCATATCTTTTTTAGCTAAAATATTTAAACTAGAATAACTTAGATGCCCATACCTCAAATGGAAAAGCTTGGATGGGTCTTGGATGACTGTTTTGAAGGTTGACTGCTCCAGACCTATTGACTATGCTGAGATTTACATTTTGAGAGGAAACATCCAGTTCTTTGTCATTTGAACCATTGCCATAACTTTCTTGCTTCCATCCTTGTCATAGATGATGCATGAACCCCTTTCTCCATCAGCACTCTATAACCATTTTGGACCATTTTTCTAATGCTCAAGAGATTGTGTTTCATGCCTGGGGTAGAGAAGACATCATGGATTTGTCTTTATTCACCATGCTTGGTTTGTAGGAACACTATTCCCTTACCCATGACTGGAACCTTCTCATTGTTCCCCATTTTTATTTCAGACCTAATGTTGTTTTCTATGGAGGAAAATAAGTTTATGTTACCACTCATGTGGTTGCTACAAGGTCCGTTGTCCAAATACCAAACTTCAGCACTGCCTTGTTATGCAAGATTGCATGCAAGAAACACTTGTGACTGTTTTTCATTTTCAGCATTTTTCTCATTTGCCACATTTTCATTTTGACTCCCTTGGTCACATTGTTTCTTCCTACATTCACTTGCATAGTGACCGTACTTGTGACAGTAGTAACACTGCACATTACTCTTATCAGATCTCTAATTTGAGCTAGTATTCTTCTTTTTGTTTCAAGGAAGTCTAATTGGGAGGTGTTGGCATCCTCTTAAAAGACTATTTGAGCCTCCTCTTCCAAATTCGCTTCTACCTCTACCTCTTTGACCTCTTCCTCTGCTATTTCTTCCTCTTCCCCTGCCTCTTACATTGGTTTGAGCTTTGAAAGATTGCTCGTGGGAAGAATTTGCAAACCTATTTAGGCATTGCTCATGGGTTTGAAGTGAACCCATCAACTCATCAACTAACAATGTTGAGAGGTTCTTTTCCTCTTTTATGGCAATAACCACTGGGTCAAATTTTGTGGGTAAACTTATGAGAATCTTCTCCATAATCTTTTTCTCTTTCATGGTTTCTCCATTTATCCTCAGTTGGTTAATCAGGGTGGAAGCCCTTGTATGAAAATCTAAAATGGACTCATTGTCCTTCATCTACATGGTCTCAAACTCTCTCCTTTGCAGCTGGAGTTTCATTGCCCTAAGTTTCTCAGTCCCTTTGTAGGTGGTTTGGAGGATTTCCCATGCTTCTTTTGCATAACTAGCTGCTGCTATTTGAGGAAAAATAGCCTCTGTGAAGGCTGCCTCAATCAAACTGAGGGTTTTAGCATCATTTTTCCTTGTCTCCTTCAACTAATTCTTTTGAGCATTGCTCAATACTATAAATGCATTTGGGTTAGTCACATTTGTGAACCCACTTGCAACTAACTCCCACAAATCATTTGCAACTAAAATAGTTTTCATTTTCTTTGCCTAGACGTCATAATTTTTACCATCAAATATAGGTGGTTGCTGCCAACTCCTATTATCTTCACTAGCCATTTTACTAAATGGGGGAAACAACAAATAACTAGATAAAATCTAAGGTTTTTCTTCACTACCCAGAAAATCGGGGATCTATCACTACACACCTAGAAACAAAGCTAGGGCTTTAAAAACTGAATGCCCAAAAAACTTAGGACTTTGATACCAGTTTGTTGGGAAAATAAACCCAACTACAGTGGGAAAAGAATGAAAACACACACACAACAAAGAGAAAAGGAGACAAAACAGGACAAGGAGGAAAAATATGTGTTCTATTTCATTAAAACACTAAAAAATTACATTCAAAAAAAATTATATACAAAACTCATAGCTATGGCTCTGTATTCCCTTTATACAAAATATTGCGCATATTCCAACACACTTGGAGCTTTCTGTGTGCTCTGTGTGCTGGTGATATTCCGGAGCGCTGAAGCACAACTCTCTGTCAATGTCTTTTGTTGCGGCAGGTTCTCCTAAACATTCCCTTCTTGTTGTCTTGTGTTCTACTGAACATTCCTCCTTGTTTTGCTGCTACTCTAACTAGCTGAAAAAACATTATTTTCTTTTGTCTTTGTTTCCCTTTCCAAAATTGCTGCCCAATTTCAAATTCACCTATCGGAGTTAATTTGTTGTCATAAACCATATTAATTGGAACAACAAATATCTGACAATTCAATTGGGGGGAATGATCCAAAATGGATCTCATCTAACTGTGCATTAAATTCACTTTCCCGTTGCTGCTCAGGATTAGATATTCCAACATTCCCACCTATTCACAGTAGCAATGATCATACAATCTTAATTTAGGATTAACCAGTAATTCAATAAACAATTTTTTTATTTGTTACATACCAGATAGAACAACGAGGTCTTTGACACTCAATCCTTTGCTGGCAAAAGATGCCTGCAATTGCGAGAAGTTGAAAAATGGTGAGGGAATGTTGCTCAAGGCCTCACTATGTCAAGATACCACTACATCCCTATTCCCCATTCTCACACGCCAAAATAGACCTCCACTCTATATGTAACCTTAAAAAATAATCTAATATTTATACAAGATAAAAGTAGATAAACATAATTAATATCAACAAGAAAGTTTATACATTAATGCACTGTTTCAAGTTCTCTTGCTCTACAAAATTTTATATCCTTAAAAAAATTATGTTACAAGTACGTAAGGTTCTGAATAAAAGTCGTCCTCAGACTGCCTATCATGGTAAGAAAAATATATGAGGAAAAAATCTAGCAAAAATAGAAAATATATATAAATAAAATATAAGTTTCTAGTACAATTGAAGGGAAAAAATCCAGCTAAGAACCATTCGTTATTGGGAGCTTCAAGTAGATTCTATCATTGAATATATTGGTGCAAGACAAACAGTGCATGTAGCGTTGGAATTGTCAATTCAAAATTCGATCTACATTCTTTTGCACGAGATATTATAGGCAAATAGAGAGTTGGATGAAAGCTATTAGAATACTACAGGTAAATGGCAGATTTAATGAAATTGAGGCATTTTATCCGAGATGGATATTTAAGGATATATATAGTTAGAATATCAGCTATTTTAGTGTAGTGTTATTACCCCAGCAATGACAGCGTCTCAGGCTACCAGGGAGAGAATGTCAGCGCAGGAAATGACTCCTGGACATATCGTCTCTATTTTTGCTTTCGCTTCATCAATTACTTCAAATCTGCGGAGGCTCAAGTTTGGAATGGCAGCTCTCTCCGCTGTTTTGTTTGTTGTGGAATTCAGTAGCACTAACCCATCGCAACCCTAATCAACCCACAACATAGTATTAAAAAAAAATTGGTATTGATAACATAATTTTTGGATTCAATTTATTATGTTTTTGTTCAACATTTCATATCATATTTCACAATGTTTTGGATCACATTCAATGATCACTATTCAATGTTTTAGATCATACTCGAAACATTAAACAAAAAACATATTCAATTGAATCCAGAAACTATGTTGATTGGTCAACAATTTGAATGTAAAACATATACAATGAAATCCGGAAACTATCTTATCAAATACTATATACACTACGAAAAATTCATGCCAACTAATTCGAAAAATATATCCAACTGAATCTGAGAACTATATTGATTGATCAGTATGTGATGTTTGAATGTAGAACATATACAGTTAAATCCAAAAACTATCTTATCAAGAAAAATTCATGCCAACTATAAAACAGTGGAATCCATCTATCCATGAATTAACTACGTTAAATCAACAAATGAAATATGGAGAAATGGGAAAAGTAATGTATTACTGACTCGCACAAAGCAATCATGGAAATGCATACGTAGGAGAGGAGCCGCAAGGGTGCGATCCTTGGCTATGTGCTTCTCCACCACTTGCTTAACCTTGGCCCCAGCTGATGGGCAGCTCTCCTTGTAGAAATTATACCTCAAATCTGATCCCTCACACACAAACATGATTGCCAAGAAAGCGACAACAACAAACCACAAGCTCGCCATCTCTATCTTCTCTATCGTTCTACTGATTTTACATGTTACAAATTTGAATCCGGCCTTCTATTTATACCATTTTTACCTGCAAACAACTAATGAGAAGGAATGCCACGTAACTTGAGAAAGAGGGGACCAACCTACTCCCGCTTAGCTATTACATTATTTGGGCTAGCTCGATCTTATCACCAGTACCGTTGTATGAGGCTTCAAATATCCTTCTGGAGTATCTCTACTTCTTTTAATGGAACACTATGCAGGTTCTCTTCTTTTTCCAGTTTTCTATTAGTACTACAAACTGAGCCCAAATTATTTTTAGTAATTATACTAAAACTAAAATGTTATCTACCATCAACCATGTTTAAAATAACGGTGGACAAAGAAAGTTCTATCATTTATTCGTTTTTAGTGTGCCCTCATTGTAAGGGACAACCAGGTGAAGATGACATGGTCTAATTGCCAGCCAAAGCTTGAACATGGGGGGGCGTAGTATTAAAATGAAACAAGTTGACTTTTGAAGCTGAAAGACAGTTTTGTCCCTACCAAAAAATGTCTGGTTGACTCGCAAGATTTTATAAAATTTTAATTGAGATTATGTAGACTTTTTCAAACAATTTTAAATAATTTTAAAATATTTATGCAATATTACAGGTCTAGTTAGGTAGCTCCTGCGTTTTTTGGTTTTTTTTTTCTCAAAGCTATACTATATATAATTTTAAGGTACAATGTTTGAGTATTATATAATTTCAATTTTTGATTATCAATTCTAATGACATTCTTAACATAGTGATTAATCAAAAGAGTTTTTTGTATTTTTTTAGAAAGTCTATTAACCTATAACAAGGCTATTTTAATTTTTTTTTTAACTAATCTTTTGATGTATAAGAAATAAAGGTTGTGAAAAGTACATTCTAGCTTTGATCTTATAACATTAAATTATATTATATTTTCCAACAAATGTAATTTTTAAGAATAATAAATTTATCGTAATGAAATTTTTTATATATTATTATGTTATAATTTTTATTCCTTTAATTAATCTACTTAATAGAAAAAATTAAAAATATCATTTAGTAATTTAGAAAAAAAATCAAAATGTAATTTTTAAATATAATATATTTCATAAATTGATAATCACTACATTAATAATTGATATAGATATTTCAAATGTGAAAAAATCAAGGATGTTATCTAAACCATCTATTTAACTTGTTATTTTTAGCATTGAAAACAAAAATTATTATTTTTAAAGCTAAGGAAATATAAACTAAATGTATAGATCATGAAAATATTTAATAAAATATTGTGATGACCAATGAACCAAAAAGCATGATTGAAACAATTTACAAAGGCATGCATGTGTACCAAAATTAAAATAGGATAACCATTAGTGTTGAAATTAATGGGGTAAACCACCCACTTTGCTACACCTTTAACCCATTAATTGTGTTAGGATAGGTGTGGCCAATTTTTGGCTAGCAAAACCCTTAATTAAGTTATGTGATTATATATAGTCTTGTATAAGTAGGTAGGTCAATCTATGTGGCATCCATGGTTCGTAAGTATGACATATAGAAGAGGTAGTGGTTAGTTTATTATCATCATATTGTGAATTATATTCTTCTTGTAGATGTTTACTAGATTGGTCTATTAAAGTGGTTGATTATTATCAAGGATTTGTAGTTTATTTAGTATTATATTTAAGCAAATGATTTCATTACAAGTGACACCAAAGCATGATCTAGACATCTAAAAGGAAAGAAAGAAAACATTTTTTAGGAGGTTAGTTTCTGAAGCACTTATCTCTTTCAATTCAAAAAAAAACATCTAGAGGGTAGATCAAGGACATATATTGAAGTTGCTAAATTCTAGATTTTAGGTTAGCTGAAATTTCTTTTAAGGAGTTGTAATAAAATTGAGGTTTTAACCCATTTCAATCCTAAGGCCACAAATCAATGATGTTCTTGGAGATGTTTTAAAAAGGTGACTTCCAAGTAGAGATAATTTATGATTAAAAAAAATAGATTATTTAAAAAAAAAATTAATAAGTTATTGTTAAAAATAGTTTGGTAGCATCATGATAAGGTTGTAGATTAGAGGTTAAGGAAATAATTCCTACACATGAAGAAAAAGTCTTAACAAAGACTTGATACAGAACAGAGTTCAAATTAGGTGGGACTTTAGATGTGATGTCTTTAGTAGATGAGAAAGTGTGTCATATAAAATATAGTTTGCATAGTATATAGTCCATAATGATAGGAGAAATGACTAATATCAAGTCTAAAATGTCAAGAGAAATGGCTAGTATCATTTAAATCTAAATAAAAATAAAAAATGGATAGCACCAAGTATGAATAAATATTTTATCTCCAAGACTATAACTAGAACCTATCAATTTCACAACCAAAGGAAAAAACCCATGTTTTCATCTTGATCTAACTATTAGCACTCACTTTAGATCTTAGAACTTTCTACCCAAAGTGAATATGCATAAGTTCATTGGCAAGGGTCCTCTTACTTGGATAAATTAAATGGGAATTTTTGATTTACATCAAATTCCAAGTGAATAAAATGCAAAAATAGTTTACTCATATCTAGAACCTAAGCAATTTATTTGACACTAATGATTATAAGCTCAAATAAAGAAAATAGCTTAGTGTCACTTATTTAATTTTTATAGAGGAGTTATAATTACACAATAATAGGGAATTAGAGATTTAATTTGGATAGGTATCCAAACCACAACATATAATATTGGTCAAGGATTGTATTTAGTAATTGAAAAACCTATACTTATGAGTAAAAATAATTATAGAGGAAAAATTCAATGACTTGTTCTTTGTTGGCTTAAGGACCACATCTAACATGAGTTATTCATATTTAATCATTGTAATATACTTGATCACTTATAATGACATGTGGGGTAGAACAAAAAGAATTCTCCCAAAAAGTAGGGGTTCAATAGCTTAAGGGAGAAGAACATCCCAACACAACCATTCTATTAGCCAATATTATTGATTTTTTAAAAAATTAAAGAGAGTTCAAGACAAAAAATTTATGTCTTAATTATGATAGACAATATACTCGATGAAATATGTAACAACTCTAACCATACTCTTTTAGTCTTCACCTAGGTTTTAATACATGAAGTAAATAATTCAATGCCTTCAAAATAGGAAGGCAATTTTTTTCTTTTCTAATTTCACAATTTGTATTCTACATAAAGGAAATCATATAACATTTCATTATTGAAATAACATAAATTAACATCATGTAAATGAAACAAATCTATTCACATATAGTTTTCATATTGATTTATGATCAAGTAATTAGTTTCATAATTTACAAATGAGAACAAGCTCAGGATAGCCTTATCTAGATTATTCTTTTGTTTCACAAGCCTCATTGTGTCATTTTCAAGAGGAAGAGAATCACCCAAACGCTTTAGCTCCAACCACAGACTAATGGTCCCCCATACACCTTCCAACTAGAAGTGGCCCTACCCTTCAATGAAAATTTTAGTATAGGAACCTCTAGTATTGCCATCTAAGTATCTAGTGATGTGTCCTACATAACAAGTATGGTCATACTACTATATAGACATTCTCTAACTAAGTATGACGATATTGACTAGTTATGCAAACCTGGAGTGTGCAGTGAACCAACAAGTGCAAGAAAAGACTTTTTCACTTTGGCCAAATTTTAAATTATATTCATCCACTTTCTTATGAAGTAGTGTTGTAAGTACACCGACCTCTAACTTGACTTGGAAACCTTAACTCACCTAAGGTTAACTCAACTTATAGTTTGACCCAATGGTTAACTTTTCATATAGATTTTTATTCAAAAGTGATGACTTCATTGAAGTCATAACTCAACTAGGTTGGTTATGTATTCTTTGACTTTGAACTCCTGTTTACGTTCACATAACGTCTTAGGCCTTCGCAATTGCCACTTGTTCAAGTACTTTCTTGCTAAGTTGGTAAGTGACTTGACTGGTTATACTTTTCTAACTTGAACGCCCAAGCTATGTTCATGTAACATCTTGGGACTTGGCAACTACCTCTTATTCAAGTCCTTGGTTTTAACCATGAGAGTAACTACCCTCCTATTTTATGCACAATTAGTTAATACTGACAACACAATGTTATCGAATAGATTCACCTAGTCTCAATCTAAAAGCACTAGAAATTTGTCAAATATGTATAATAATATAATATTAAACTTAAATTAAAGATTACTTCTTCATATTAAAGTTTCAAATGTCCAATGTTTATTCTTATGGTTTCATTCATTAAGAACACCATATTAAATACAATTAACCTTGAAGCTAACATAAATAGACAATTGTATTCTTCTTAAATATTGTTTCAGACTCTTCATTGTCATACCAAGTATGGTTTCATTCTTCTAGAAAATAAGAACTAATCTGGTTAATCATGATATTAAATATCATTTAATTTGATTCAATATAAAACTTTATATCCATAGCAATATCCTTCATAATTTAGTATATTAATTTGTTTAACCTCTAATAACTCAATTGAGAAACTATCTAAAGTTAATCTCCAGATTCTTCACAGATTTTTCCCAAGTTATCCTTTGTATAATTATGTAAAATACCTTTGTTTGTATGTATTTACATATTCATATATTTATCCTTCCATGTGAAAAAATATATACTCATATATAAATACATGATAAGTTTATATCCAAGCTAGAGAATATTTTCTATTTGTGAAATATATGTGTGCCTCCACCTTAAAATCTCCTAGTATGATGACCTTTGATTTATAATGAGAACATAATATCCTCTATTGAAGATATTTGATTTCCAATCAATAGATAATAATGACTCCTGGTCGAATATGAAATACCTATAAATTTTGAACAATGATAAAGGCTCCAACTTCTCTATTATATTTTAAACCTTTCTTTAAATTTCTTAAATATTATTTTCATTGAAAATACAATATAAACTATGATAATATTATAGTATAAGACGTTGTCTTATTGGATGGAAATTTTACCATTTTCAAGTAGTTTATAGTTCTTCACTAATCCATTTTATGGAGCTGGTTTGTTTGGTAAAACACAGCTTAGAGAGTCTATAGCTTTTCCCTTAAGCTCTCTCTTAAAATTTAATTCCTAATTTCATATATCTAGTTCGATTAAAAAATATGCTTATTGGTGTGAGCACTCATCCTATCCATCCAGTTATTTATAATTCATACCATCTTTTATATTCTCTTATGAGTAAGAATAAGTAATCTAGAATATACATGTTTATGCATGCATTCATATATTTTTTCAAAACTACTGCGTACTTGCATTTGTTTGAATAAATACAGATTTATCTAGGATTTTATCAATTTAAAGAAGAGAATAGAAGTAATATTAGCCATGCTTGGAAAAGATTATCCTAGCTTCTATACTGATATTTATTGCTTTAAACTCAGCAACATAGACTCGGGTTTGTTATCCTTTACAAACCCTGTGCACAGTCTCTAGCTTTAGCAACTGCCATTCCAACCTTAAACCAGTGAACCGTGTTTGAAGAGAAACCAATTTACTATGGAGGTTGAGCTATATAAGACAAGCTATTCACCCAAAAATAATGCTCAATATGGTAGAGAAGAAACTTATTAAATCAATGTTGACATTCCAAAAACTCATGCACAACTCCTTTTCTCTTTCTACACCTATCCTTTTGTAAAATTTATTCTCATGATGAGGAGTAATAATTAGTAAAATAATACTTATTCTATCTATTGATTTGGTTTTCCTTTGTTCATTAAAATATTTGGCTTAAAATAGAATCAGTTGTCTATATTGAAGGCTCAATCCCAAACTTTATTTTCCATGGCTTACATAGACAGTAAAAGCATGAAGAATATAGTTAAAAATGACTAACTGTGTAGCTCTTTAGATTGCCACAACAATGATTAGTTGATTGAGTCCTCTTTAAAACAAAAACCCATACATATTTTTGTTCCCCTAGAGATATGGGGGAGATTAATTTCTCGTAATGGGGAAGAAATAGTTAATCAAGGTTGGATGAACTATACTATTCCCTCCTACCTGCCTACGTGAGACATTCAATTTTAGAACAAGATCATTCATTATCCTCGGGGAGGGTAGGTAGTGGTAGACCAAACAAAAGGAAGGTGGTAGAGTCTCTTTCTCATATTAGGTCATAGTACTCTTTTTTCAGAGTATCTGGAAAGTGATACTTTAAGAAGAAAATACTAACTCGGATTGGAGGAATCACTAGTAATCAAAGTTAAAATCACTAGTGACTATGGATCGGCCTATCTCAATCCTGGTAGTGAATAGACTAGAAGCTCTATGTGGATCAACCTACTCAATCCATGAATGGAGTAAAAATTCTTTCCAAGTTGAGCAACTAAACTGATTGATCTGAGTTTAGTGACTGAATCAATTGATTGAGACACGGTCCTAGGTCCGAGAAAATTTGCACAATTGCTAAACCCTTTGGATCAAATCCCTTGCCCCTTGGTGGTCCCATTTATTTTTTCAATCCTTGGTTGGTCCCAGATCTCCTATTTGAATCATTCATTTGCTTAGTTTGCTTCGCTTAAATAGAATCTTTTGCCCTAATCTTTTTTGAATAGCAACAATCCATCTATATTATCTAATGAACACCAAGTGGGATCTGTATTACCTATTCCATTTCCACCTACTACCTATATTATTTCATGAGAAAGGGCTCAATCAACTATAGAAAAAGGGGTTGGGATGGGCACAGGAAATAACCAGACCAATCAAGCAAACCCACCAAAGTGAAAAAGTGGGGCATGATATGTCGTAGCATCCCCTTCCATACCCCCACAAGAGGAATAGGGCATTGCAAGGAGGGATATAATGAATGGTCTGATCTAGCTTGTTTCTACACATTCCCACTGTCGACATCAAAAACCGAAGATGTAACTTTAGAACTAAACTACCTTAGAATAGTAGCCCCCCCTCAATAAGTGGCCATCGTTAGTCAATGAAACTTCTTTTATTATTGATTGATCTAGTTTGAATCCCACAATAGAGTAAGGCCCCCTCAATCGATGAAATAGAATATGTGTTCTCAAAGGTAATTTCCTATACCATGCTAATAGAGGAAAACTTACCCTTTAGCAAGATGGGAAACAAAAAAAAATGATTATTGGAAATGCTATAATTGATACATTTTGGGTTGGAACAAGCTACGATTCAAGGTATTCAAATCAATAATTTGATGGACATAGCATACAATTGTGTATATAAGGGTTGGCGGTTACTAAACTAGTTGTTCTTAATCAATAGTCATTGAATTTGGTTCTGGATAGACCCCACCACCCTATTTACCTAGGGGAGGGATGTAATGTATAGATGTGAGGTAGTTTCCCCTCCTGACTATAGATGGTAGGGTATTGCCTAGTTTCCCCTCCAAACTATGGTAGGGGCTCACCTTTATTAAGGGAGGTTTATGAATTGAGGTCAACACGCAATGAGAAACTTTCATGAAAGGGTTTTAATTTGGGATCTGAAACTCCCTAAGGATGCTACAATAGAAGAAGAAAGAAGTGGAACTGAGCCCCATCTGGGAGAAGTTGGAATGGGGGGAGCAGCATTGGGGGAAAGGGTGAAGAAAGGGACCAATATTTCATAGTGAGGGTGATTCTTCATTCAATTTGTTTATTTAAGTCTTGAAATCCAGAAAAGTAGGTTGGATACGGTTGATCATAGTTCCTTCCATGGTGAGATGGTATCTCTCTCTTCACCTTTGTAATTTAGTGCCCGATTCATTTTGATACAGTAGGCATGGAACCAATACAACAATATTTCATTCATTAATTGCATTAAATTCATTCATTGCATTAGGATCATCCATTGCATTGCATATCTATCCATTTTTCATTTTGTTATACATCCATAACATGTCATAATAAATATCCATAATAACCATATCATAATCAAAAGTATCATACATAAACATTATACATTGCATCTTGCATCACACATGTTAGTCATCCATACACAGACATCACATCCATACATGTCCATCATATCACATCCTACATCACAAATTTGTTAGTATCATATAATCAACATAATCATAAATATAATACATCACATATTTCATCACAAATAGTTAGTAGAGAATCTCATGTACATCGCATATGTATACACATAAATAACATCATATAGCATAATCGTTATCATACATTTGTCATGCATAAACACATCAAAAACATAAAAGAACATTTTTCATAACATTAATGACCATTAGCAATAATAATCCATCTCATATATATCATAATAAGGTCCATCACAATGTCCATCAATAATATCCATAAAATAATACAAATGTCCATGTACAAGTGTATCAATTTACATAAAAGTGTATACAAAGGACACATCACATGTCATGAATCAATGTATCAATCACTAAAGCATCCAAAAATATGTACATGGTCTATCTATCAACGTTGGATATACATCATTGCAACCTATAAACCTATCAAAACTAGGTCCCTAAATCCCTCCTCCTCCTATCTAGCCACTGTTGGTTATGTCTAAGTGCGAAGGTGATCCTGGTGTTGACCTTGTACCCTCTTTATCTCCTCCTCTCCCTCTTGGTGGCCCCATCTATCCTCTACTCTTGTATGAGCTCCTTGATTCCCTTGAGGCTCTTGACCTAGATGGTCCTACACCCCCTAAACATTGGGGCCTCGGCCCCTCTATCTCTGAATAGGTCAGCCCCCTCTGCTTTGGTGGTACTGATAAAAAATGCATGGCCTTGTAATAGGCCACCTCTTGTAGGGCTCAGATCATCTCATCCCTATCTACCCTGGATTCCCTCACCACATCCCTCTCCCTCCCTTCCACCA
The DNA here is from genome assembly GCA_007258455.2 of Sequoia sempervirens. Lineage (NCBI taxonomy): Eukaryota > Viridiplantae > Streptophyta > Pinopsida > Cupressales > Cupressaceae > Sequoia > Sequoia sempervirens. The sequence continues at coordinate 144,060,785 of VDFB02373365.1, forward strand.
CCCTTCCCTTCCTGTCCATGTTATCCATCTGTCCATGTCCCTCTTTCCTTATATCCACCTCTGGTGTCCACCTTCTTCTTCCTTCCTTCCATTCCATTCCATTCCATTCCTCCATTTCCAGTCCTATCTAATGCCACCACCACGATCTCCATCCACCATACTCCATTCCCTCCATGTCCATCCACTCCATTCTCTCCATGTGAGACTGCCTCCTTTACCTAGACCTCCTCCTTGCGTCCTCCTCCTGCCTTCTCGGCCTGCCGCTATACTCTTGCGGCAGCTTGGGGGTTTTGGGAGCTCTCACTCCTTTCGGCATGGCCTCAGGTCCCTACTACAAATATGACTGTTTGGCATTTTTGGTCATCACACAGGCTCCCCATGGCCATCGAGTCTCCTCCAGTCTATCCCAAATCTCTCCTGCCCTCTGAGTAGGAACTCATCAACCCTATGTGTCGGTCTCCCACATCACACGTATGTACTTCTCCTCTAGCTTTGGGATGTCCTATTGGATCCTAAACTATCTCATCACCCTATAAAAGTGATACATCTCTACTTGAAACATAGAAAATTGTCGCTCTATGTTTTTGGAGACAGAACCACCAATTTCCTACAATTTCATTCAAGGAAACCTTATAGATCACAATCTAGGGATGGAAATGAGGGAAAGAGATTTAAAATAAGGTGTCCTAGAGGGTGTGATTAAAGACTAAAAGGGGGTTCACCACCAAGCAAGGTCTTGGAAAGAAAGAAATGCAATGATATGTGAACTTAACCATGCAACCTAAGGGATGAAACTAAAAAATTAGAAGAATGAACTGAGAAAGGACAAAGGGGCACCTAGAAAATTGAAGAATCATAGAAAAAGGTCTGCACTCCCAAAAAACTGACTTTTAATGCACACTGGGACTCATACACTAGTAAGGACGATTTAGTCCTAGTTTAGGTTTTCGAACCAGAATCAGAATCTACAAATCACACATCAAAGAGAGGGAAAATTGTGTTTTTATTAGTGGATAGGGGTTTGCATTGGTCAAACCCAGTTTTGTTAATCAAACCTTGAAATGAAATGAAATGGAAAGAGGGAATGATGAATGAAAAAATTAGTTATGTTGCAACTAATCAAACCCTTGGAACAAAGGCTACAATCTTGTATGCAATGGCTAGCATGAATGTGGATCTTGACTCTTGATTGAAGGATATGGATCTTGACTTGAATTCTTGTTTGAATCATAAAACCCTACATCACAAATGTTAGCTCAAAAACAAACATGATGCATGATGACTTTGACATGATGCTTGATTCTTGAATAGTGCTCCAAAATGCTTGATAATCACTCTTGGATGCTCTTTAATTCTCTTGTAATCATAAACTTGCTAGAATTCTTGATCTCAAAAAGTGCTAGGAGAAAATATACAAAATAACCTTGTATTTATACTTGTTTATGCCAAATTTCTTGAAATTACAACACTACAAGCTGACATCAGATCTGGGAGAATAAAATCCCACCAAGAATTGAATTCAAAATTAGGTCCAAGCTAAGCAAGACTCATACTCCAATTGGGGCGTATGAGTCCCAATAGGCTAAGCTCGAGACACAAATTTCAAGAAATGTTTATGTTAAATTTAGGGTTAAGCCCCGAAACTTAGCTGGGACCCATATGCCCAAGGTGGCATATGAGTCCTAGATCACTAAATCTGGGCCATACAAACCAAAATCATTAAATTATGAGTGGCCATTTGATATTTCAGGATCATCCTCAAAAAGATGCATTAATTAAGGCTTGTGAATGCAAAATAGGACCAAATAAAGCATAAAGAAGCCCACTTTTAGCAGGGAGGACCCAAAAAAGTGTGAAAATGTAAAGGGATACATTTTTCTACACTAGATTTAGCCCCCACTTTAGTGAGAAGAGGAACTTGCTTCAAACTCACACTAAAGTAGGAAAAACTCGCATCAAGAGGGGTCCAAGTGTACCAATGCTAGTGAGACATGATGATAATGATCAAGAGGGATGATCAAGCCCCCAGGATCAAGATCCTATGGAAAACCAACATAGGCACAAGAGAACACAAATAAAAATGATATAAGGAGAAAATAACAAGATACAAGTATACACTGCCAAAGACAAAGAGAAGGAACAAAAACAAAAAGGGGTGGATCAAGCTCTAACTATTTGTCTTACACACTATGGATCATATCTAAGTTGTTTGTCCAAAAATGCATGCTCACTCTGAGGCAACAAAACTTTAGGTTGTCCATTACGTGAGTATCCAAAAAGGGTGGCTTAGTGAGAAATGCATTCCTCTATATCAACTTCTCATCATATAATGAGAAAGTCATGCCCATGTTTAGGCTTCTCATCATACTAACCATACCAAAGCTATACCTCCCGATAACTTTGATAAGGCACCACATAACATGAACAACAGGATTCATGAGGCAAGCAAATCAGTGTATGCTTAACACTCATGAACAAAAAAGATGGCTCCACAGGCAAGCAAATTGTGTTATTGAAGGTGGCCATATAACAATTATTGAAAATCCAAAATAGTCTAAGTGTAAGAGACCACGCTTCCTTAATTCAAAATTTCACTATTTTTTTTTTAACAAAGTAAATCTCTTAATGTCTTGCTCAATTAGTTGTATACTCAGGAACTTCTATCCATTTGGGATAGGCATCTAACCATACAGGTTAGGTTAATGCCCATACAGGACCAAGACTCATGTATCCATCTAGGATAGGCATCTAACCATTCGATTTAGGTTAATTTCCATATGGGACCAAGATTTATCTATACAAATAAGGTAGACATCTAACCACATGGGTTAGAAAATGCTCTGGCTGGAGACTTAGACTCATCAGGACCATCTGGGTCCTGAGTCACTCTCTAAAGACTACACTCCCCTACTAGGAGTGCACTGAGGTCAACATCCTTAGGAGTATGTGAGATAATAATAAAATCTTGAGTTCCGCCTTGAAATTTGGCCTAAAGCCTTAGGGAATCAAGCGAATCCATCCAGGATTCCTTCTGAGTATAACAAGTAATTTCCAAATTCAATATTAATATTTATTTATCTTTCTTTAACTCAAGGTATCTTAACAATACCAACAAGGAAAACACCCTTAACCAATCCTAAATCCCCATCCCAAGCACCTACATACTAGGGACAACTCTGTCCCTAGATTACCTACATACACTGTTTCAGCACAGGATCAAGGCATATAATATGTAGTTCTATTTTCTAATCTATTGTTTGATGTAAATTGTTTTGTGGGTATGCAACCCTTTCTAGGGCCATTGCCCCAAACAGTTTCTCTTTGGTTTCTACCCACATAAGGGAGCATATAAAACATAAAGATTCATGGTGATCTTTTGCTTGTTTCCTAATTCATCTATGTCCTAAATTCCTATAAGTCACGTCACCATTTCTCGTTAAATAACAAATCATCAAAGATAAAAGAACTAAAAGTCAATTCACATGCCCAAACCCTATTGGGGTTTTCTATGATTTTCACTAGCAGATGTAAGTCCATTATAGTATTATCTTTTTAGATTATCGATCCAAGAGGGATTTCCCACCCCTTGGATTTTAACTCCAAAAATGTTCTTTATTACTCCTCGACGATTTATAGGGACGATGCCACAGACATCGTTGTTAAAGCTTTATTAGGCTATAAGTGCAGTAACTCAAGCGCAATGGCATTACCTGTAAACGTGAGTCAGAGGCACCATTAATACTGAATGTTGTTGGCTTTTTTGTTTTCCTCCTCTTATTTAAGTTTTCTATATAATAAGGAAATTAAATGCAATATCAACAATAAGAAAAGTAGCTTGTGCACATAAACTAAATGGTAAAATAAAAACTTTATACCTTCTTGCTAAGGAAGTAAAATTAAATGAACTTACTAAAAAGAAAAACTATTTATTCAAAGTACATTTGCTAGAAAGAAGTATTGCATCTACTTACATCTTATGAAAGTGAAACTTTTTGTAACAATGAATTGAATCATGAAAAAATAGTCAAATCCATTTGTGAAATAAAAACACTTATACATAATGTTAAATTCTTCAAGATGGGTGATCTAATTCAAAGATGGTATGAATATAATTGTATTGCAATGTTAGTATTTCCTAGAAAAGAAACTTGAATCTATTTGCATAATCTATGCCATAGAGTAATCTAATTAAAGTAGTTTTGATTTAAATTGCATAACACTAATATTTTCAAGATAAATAGCCATCTAAGGAAACATAAATAATTCCAACTCAAGTAGACTTCATGGCATAATTTATTGTTTCAAGACAAAAGGTTTATTAATTTTGATTGAATTGCATGAATAAATAATCCAACTAAAGAAGACTTGATTTTAATTGCATAAGTTATTTCACTAATGTCTTAAGATAGATCAACCAATACAATGTCTTAATCTAATAAGAGCCTTTATTTTAATTATATAATTTATATTACTAATGCCTCAAGATTGATGATCTATCTAAAGTAGGTTTGCATTAATTTTCATATATTTATCCTTGATAATATTCTAATGATTACATAATGATTTATACGCTATGCCCTTGTAATTAAATGAATCAGCCTTATTTTAAAAAGAAATGAATCTACTTGCATATTAAGGAAGAAAATTAATTTAAAGAATAACCATGACATTGAAGGATTAAGTATTGCAAATTTATTAAATGATGACTATGATGTTGTGTTATAACCCTTGAATCCCAAGGAAATAAATTTATTGTATGGAGAGAAATTTTATTTGAATAATAACAATAAATCTAAGAGTTAAGTTCATAGCATAACAAGAAAGCAATTTTATTAAAGGGATATTATTAATTCCTTAAGTTAGATGGTATTTTGTTTGCATGAATTCTATTTTACTACTTACCATTCGGTAAAACAAGGAACTTCTCATTTAATGAAACATAAATTTAAGCTTAAAAGTTAATGTCTAATAATCATAATTGTTATCATAGAATTGTAATTATTGTCATAAGTTATAGTGTTGTCATAAGATATAAATGTCGCCATTCCTATATTTTAAAATCTTCTATAACTAGGTCCATACTCATAGTTTATCATCATTTTATGAAGAAGAGAGGTATATTCTAAGTTCATTAATTATATTCAACAATAACTAGTAATCATTTCCATTTTATTCAAAGGAAATTAAATACTATCTCATATAACCATAGTTTGGACCAGATCTTCATCAATCATAGATGTTAGTTAATTTGTTGTCCCACTAAATTAGGGTAACATTATTAAAATTAAGAAGTTCATGGAATTTCTTTAATAATTTGAATTCATTTAATGAATAAGCTCATCCTTTGATTGTTAATTAGACCAAATAATTTATTATTTAATCTATCCAATTGATACCCGTTTTGAAAATTCTATCAATTTATTTATTTTCAAAGGACAATCTAATTTCAAAACAAAAAAAATATTTTATTTATGACTTAACTAAATTAAAAGAATATTAATTCTTGTATATATATATATATTCAAAATTTAACTTAAAAGAATTAAATGTTATAAAGAAATTTAATATAAAAACCCATATTATAAAACATATGTATTTAGATATATTTTATTTTATTTTAACAATAATAAAATAATTATTTATTTATTTGTAAATTTTATTTTATAAAAAATTAATTTATATTTGTAATGACATTAAAAAATTTAAAAGAAAAAATATTTATTTGTAAATAAACATAGATGAGAATAAATTTATTTATTTTTTAAAATATATTGATTTAGAGATGAAAAAAAAAATTAATTTGATTCTAGATTTAGTTTGGAAAAACAAAGAATGGTAAGAACAATAATAATAGATTGATTCTAACTTTATTTTAAAATTTGATTTTCAAAAAACAAGGATAGGAAAGAGAGTAATAGCTTGATTCTAATTAATTTCTAAATTTAATTAGGTTTCTAAAAGAAAAGCAAAAGAAAGGGAACTTGGATGTTGATGGAATTGCAACAAATCTTCTTCAAAATTTTCTCCTTGTGCCTTCTTCAACTTGATTCTCCTTCCTTAAATCCTATCTAAAATCCTTCTTCAAAGTGATAGCATAAAGATAGCATTCATGTGTTGTTGATGAGAGAAGAAATGACTTCAATTTATAGACTTGAGGGGAGGTAAATGGAGGGCCAAGATTGAAGATTGATTCACTGGCTAGGATTGTTTGAGAAGATGGGGTTTGGATTGATAGTCTTACTTTGTGACAAGTGTCACAAGGAGAAGGTTTTAAAAATAGACCTAGATGACAGGGGGAGAGGAGCCAAGGGTGCTCACACATGTGTGAGCACACCTTGGGAGAGGTGGATATGACAAGTCCCCACACCTTTCCCAAGATTATAAAACTCGTCACTCCTCTTTAAGTGACTTTTTGGGGGTTCATACTTTGCCCAAAAGGTCATATTATGTTCTCAATAAGCTCCCACCCCATAGGTACTCACCCTAGGGGTTCATTTTTACCCTAAAGTCAATAAAACAAGCCCAAATAACCCTATGCAAAAGAATTATAATTTTAAAATATAATTTTTGATTTGTGAGCACATCCTGGGTAGAGGAGATGTTGACATGTCTAAGACATGTAAGAGAGAGGGTGGCTTGATAATTACATGTCTATGACATGTAAGAGAGGGGGGGTTTGACCATGTGTGCTCACACATGTGTGAGCACACATGGGGAATCCAAATGGCTCAAGAGGAAAGGTCACATGCATGGTGTGAACTCCCACACAAGGGTGAGTGGGGATGAGTTGTAAGGTGATAGTGACTTGTGCATGCAAGTCACATGTGAGGGATATTAGAATAAATTTTAAATTTGAGAAAATGATAATGAAGATTAATTAATCAATTAATCTAGGATTAATTATTATGGAGGATAGTGACATCTCCCTAATCTTGATTAATTAGATTAAATTATGTATTATATTAATTAATGTGACTTAGAAAAGTGGATAATTTTATTAATTAAGTATAATGATAGATCATGATAATTAATAATTCCTAGGATAGGATGGGGACACTTGTCACATTATTTTATTCCTTATTTTTCCATTTCTCCAACACCATGTGTTGAAATTATTAATGAAACACCTATTTATTAATATTGTTAACTTTTATTTGTTCCTTTTTAGGAGTATGTATTTAATAAAAAAAAATTGTTCTTTATTTAGTCTCTACCTTCTTCACACATAAATTAATTGTATAAAACCACTTACATAATATTACCACAAAAAATTATAATATGTCTAAAAATTTAACAAAAAGAGGGTCATGATAGTAAGGTACATTCAAAGGGATTTTGCTTAGTTCATGTAAGTTCTCTTCTTAGGAAACATCATGCCTAATGTCTCTAAGAAAGGACAAGTCAAAGTAATATCACACTCTCAGAGGAAATCAAACCCGATGACACCACCAAGAAAAGGACGCATCACGGGAAGAAAAAAAATCACACAGTGAAACATGAGTGTCGATGTATGCCCTCACATAAAAGTGATTGCTAACACCATTGTTGTGATAAATTGATTTAAAGGAGAAGAAGAAATGAGAGGTTATTTGAAAATCCCTATGCCAAGTCATATGTTCCGGAATGAAACTACATCATGGATAAAGGGTTGCCCCCAAAACTCAATACATCACATGTGAGCCAACTTAAGGCATGTCGTCCACATCCCAAGCTTGCTCTTATATATACATGGAAGGTGGTCAACTAGCCAAAAGATACGACAAGTTTCATACAAGGATAAGGCTACCTAACCCCTTGCCCCCACTTAGTGCAGAACAAGAATGAGTTGAGATGATTGATGAGAAACATGAAAATAAGTATCAATTAGAGGAACTAGGTGCTCCAACACAATGAAGAGCACCAAAATCCTTAAGATGTTGAATTTTATTATCCAAATCCTTACATTCATTAGTGGAATGACCATGCACTCTATGATATGCACAAAATGAACTCTTGTAGTAAAATTTATTTTGTGTTCTTGGAATGAGAGTTATCAAGTGATCTTTCAGGAGTCTCGACAAGATACTCTCTTGATCAATAGTAGAAGATGTTCCTTTATTTTGCGACAAGGATATCTCTTTCTTAGTACAAGATGTCATACTTACACAAGACTCTTTAGATTGTGAGATTTTGTACACTCCTTTATAGGAGGGTGTAAAATCTATCGAATTCAAATCATTAGTGTTTTGTGTGATGACATTAATGTTAAGCGAGGATTTCATTTTTTCTTTTTTTTCTTTCAAAGGACAATAACCAAGACCACTAGTGTCTATCAGGTCAAGATGCACTAATGTTAAAATTGGATTAGAAGAATATTGTAAGAGTGTTGATATTAAGTGAAGGCTTGCTTGTTTCTTTCCAAGGACAATAACCAAGACCATTAATTGGTCCTTGTGTGTTAGGCTCTATAGGGACACAAATACCTTGTTCTTTAGCACCACATCCTTTTCCACTATACCCAATTTGTTTCATAAGTACATAACCTTTTTCCATAAATATTTTTCATTTCTTTTGGATTCAGTAGTTGTTTATAATCAGCTTCATCAAATTTTGTTGTATAATTTTCTTCTGCTTCTAAATTGTTTGAGGTGGATGCTTTCAAAGGTTCGTCTGAGTTTTGTGTTGACATCACCATATTTTCTTTTCCATTTTCAGAGTATTTTGTTCTGATCTTGTATTCTCCCATAAATTTAGGTGTGAAATCTAATGATCCCAAATCATCTAGTGATGGCATTTTGAAGGGTTGAGGACACCTATATTTTTGTTCTTCTTGGAATAGTTCTACTTGTGTAGTTGGTGTTAGAGTTTTCAAAGGATTTTCCTTATTTTTCTCAATGTTTAAACAGCTATTGGTTCAGGGGAAGCGTTGAGTGTGTACACTTTGTTGTTTTAGACATACTTCATTATATGATGAAGAGTAGAAGGCACCCCATTCATTGCATGAATTCATGGCCTTCCTAAAATAAGATTATATGAAAGATCATGAGGCATAACATGGATCGGTGTTTCTAATGTGTCCTTTCCAACTGTAATAGGCAAAGTGCTCACACCAAGCAGTTGTTTCCCTAAATTATCAAATCCCTGAATAGATAAAGAATCAAGTTGAATTCTTGATTTATCCACACCAAGTCTATCCAAAAGGATTACACTATAGACATTAAGAGTCGATCCATTATCAACATGGGTTCACTTTGTGCCTTTTCTATTATATTGAACTATTACCATGAAAGGATCATTCATTTTTTGCACTTCCAAAGGAGGAAGCTCACTTTGGTGGAAAATAATGTCAGCATTCATTCCTTGAATCATGGCTGCTATGTCATTTGGTTGTGCATTATGGGGGCTAGGAACTTGTTGTAAAACACTTTGGATCATGTTATGATAATGAGGAGAGGCTTGAATAAGGTCCCATAATGATATCTTAGCAGGAGTGTTCTTAAGTTGTTCAACAAGATCATACTCCTTTCCCCTTTGTGAAGTAAAATGAGGAGGACCAAATAAGATAGGTTGAGGTAATGTGAGGGACATTGGAGTTGTTTTTCATGGTTGTGGATTGTTTCTAGTATTATATGTATGAGAAACAGTATTGTAACTTGATTGCTATGACATATTATGATTAGGTGGTTCGAGGATGAAGATGGGTTTGTTATCAGTTTATGGTCGTTGTGAGGGTGGGTAAAGAATTAGAGGATTCTTAGGATGTCCCACAAGGTATTTAGGATGTCCAATAATCAATCGGGATCTAATGGATACTTGTGCATTCATAACATTAGCAGTGTTGGTTTAATGTCTTTCTAATGAAGGGGAGTCTAGTGTCTTTTTTTATCATCTTCTAAGGAAGTCACATCACTATTGTTTGAAAGATATGTTTCAATGCTCTCATTTTCTTCCACTATGATATCCTCCCTAGGAGGAGAGTTTTTAGGAGAATTGCAAACTAGATGTTCATAACATTCAAAGGTTGGTTCTTCTAAAATGACTTCATCACAAGCAAGGGAGTTATCAATGGGTGTATTGTCTTGTTTATCAATGATGGAATTCTCTTGTTCAATAACATTTTTCCTAGGGGAAGAGAGAAAGATAGGACTTTCATAACTCTCATTGGTTTGATCTTCTAACATCAAGATATCTTCTTTGCAAATAGGAGAGATAGTAGGAGAAGAAAAGGTATGATTATCATGGTTATCTATGATTACATCTCTTTGTCCCATAATTTCTTCCAAAATAGGAGAGGTAAGGGAGGAAAAATAAATAGGGTTGTCATGGATCTTAAAGATTCGATCATCTAACACCAACATATCCTCCTCACAAATAATATGATTGTCATGGTTTCTTACAACTACATCCTCTTTCACTAAAACATTCTCATGAGCAAGAGGTGAATGGAAATTAGGTAAGGTGATGTTTATAAATGTGTCTATGATCTCATTCTCTTGTGCCATAATATCTTCCCAAGGGGGACGAGGAGAAGGACAAATAGGACCTTCACGATTCTCAATGATTTCATCTTCTTTCACCAAGATACCTTCTTCACAAATAGGAGAGGTATCAGGAGAAAATCAATTGTGACTAGATCATGATTGTCTATGCTTGCATCCTCTTCTATCACATCATTCCCACAAATAGGAGAGTTAGGAGGGGGTGTAGATTTAAGGAAAGCATCAACATTTTCACTCTCTTGCACTAAGAGACTCTCATAAATAGGAAATGTATTGAATGAATGACTAACATGCTTATTGATGAAATTTTTCTTTGTAAACTTGGAAAAGACAGATACTAACATTTGTGAAAAGTAATCTTTACAAACTCAAAATGGAAAGAGACTTAGAATGCAATGCAATGCAATGACCTAGAATGAAATGTGTAAATGCAATTTTGAAATTAAGCAATGTACAAAATGAACCAAATTAAGCTAGATGAAATGAAATGAATGAAATAGAAACCTAGTAAACTGAAACAAAGATCTAACAATAGCAAACAGAAGCATAGAAATATGATTTTCGATGTGTTAAAATGCAGTTTCAAGTCTGACATGGAACTAAATCGCCCAGAGGGGCATATGAGTCCCAATTAGGGTTTTTCAAGGATTCAAATGTTGATAAACAGTCAACACATAATACCCAAAAATTAGGCAAAACCACCTATACTAGGACTAAATCGCCCAGAGGGGCGTATGAGTCCTAGATTAGGGTTTTTGCACTAATTTTAGAAAATTTTGAGTGACTGTTAGGTTTTCTAGTTTGAATGATGTCTAAACAATGTGTAATTACAAATTTTAAGTGAAATTCAATGATGCAAGATGCAAAAATGCAACCTATATGCACTTTCACTAATGCAATATTTAGAATCCCTATATGCAAATTAACTAATGCAAGACCTAATGCAAACTTAATGCAAGCTAGATCTAGGAGTATTATGCACAAATCAGAAAATAAGGTGTTCTAATGGCTAGGTTCACGAAAATGAAACTTAGAAAATTTTCGCTCTATGTTTTGGGAGATAGAACCACCAATTTTCTACAAGTTTCATTCAAGGAAACCTTAGAGATCTCAATCTAGGGATGGAAATGAGGGAAATAGATCTATAATAAGGTGTCATAGGGTTTCATTAAAAACTAAAAGGGGGTTCACCACCAAGCAAGGGATTGGAAAGAGAGAAATGTAATGATATGATAACTTAACCATGCAACCTAAGGTATGAAACTAAAAATCAAAAGAATGAACTGAGAAAGGATAGAGGGGCACTTGGAAATTTGAAAAAGCTAGAAATAAGATCTGCACTCCCAAAAATATTCCTTTTAATGCACACTAGGACCATACGCTATTAGGGGTAACTTAGTCCCATTTTAGGGTTTTGAGCTAGAACGAAAATTTGGAACTACTAAACCAAGATCTACAGAAAATACTTGAAATATGGTATATTGGGACTCATATGCCACAAGTGGAAATTTAGTCCCAGTATTAGGGTTGATCTGAAACTCTGATATCATCTGATGTTCTCCTGTAGTTTCTCTCCTATCAAATCTTTGAGTTTAAAACACTGAATTGCAACCTGTACCTGTGACTTTCCATGATCTTGCAATGTAGTTGACAACTTTGACAACTTGAAAACTTTTCTCCAATATTGTTCTTTAATGGATCTTAAACCTAAATCTATAAATCACACATCAAAGAGGGGAAAAAAAAAATTGTTAGTGGTTTGCCTTGGTCAAACCCCATTTTGGTAATCAAACCTTGAAGTGAAATGAAATGGAAAGAAGGAATGATGAATGAACAAATAAGCTATGTTGTAACTCACCAAACCCTTGGAAAAAAGGCTACAATCTTGTATGCAATGGCTAGCATGAATGTGGATCTTGACTCTTGATTGAAGGATATGGATCTTGACTTGAATGCTTGCTTGAATCATAAAACCCTACATCACAAATGTTAGCTCAAAAACAAACATGATGCATGATGACATTGAGATGATGCTTGATTCTTAAATAGTGCTCCAAAATGCTTGATAATCACTCTTGGATGCTCTTGAATGATCTTGTAATCATAAACTTGCAAGAATGCTTGATCTCAAAAATTGCTAGGAGAAAATATGTGAAATAACCTTGTATTTATACATGTTTAAGCTAAAATTTTTGAAACTACAACACTACAAGCCAACATCAAATCTATGAGAATAAAATCCTTCCAAGAATTGAATTCAAAATTAGGTCCAAGCTAAGCAAGACTCATATGTCAATTGGGGCGTATGATTATTGGTAGGCTAAGCTCAGGACACAAATTTTATGAAATGTTTATGTTAAATTCAGGTTTAAGCCCAGAAACTTAGGTGGGACACATATGCCCAAGATGGCATATGAGTCCCAGATCACTAAATTTTTTCCATACAAACCAAAATCGTTAAATTATGAGTGGTCATTTGATATATGTCATGATCATCCTCATAAAGATGCATTAATTAAGGGTTTTGGATGCAAAATAGGACCACATAAGGCATAAAGAAGCCCAATTTTAGTAGGGAGGGCCCAAACAAGTGTGAAAATGTAAAGGGATACATTTTTGTACACTACACTACTATATGATCATACCTACTGATCAAGTAGAAATAGTTGAATATGTATCCCATCATTTCCCTATTATTATGTCACCATATCTAGAAGATGTATAACCTATATGGCCTCCATACAATCTACTCCTCTATCAGATCATCCATCACTCGTTGCTAGTGGGATATGGTCCTAACCTCTATGTAGTGTAATGTTCCCATATACTCAAATAAGATGGGCTCATCTACCCGCACTATACATCCTTAGCATCCACAACTGATCGTGCAATCCTGATGTGTTTTCATGCCCATAATTGTAGCAATATCACATGAGTGATACTCGTCATCTCCCTATAGCAAACCATGTGCATATCTTTGTATAACTAGTCTAGTAGATAGGTGCCCATGAGTACCTCCCTCTCCTCTGCATGATCCCCAACACAACCTCTATTAGATTCAAACTAAAAAATCTCCCACTTCTGTCAGGTAGGAGGGTCCTACTGATCAATCCACAAAGGTATAGTGGGAATGAGGCCACCTCACCTATGAATGCACATCAATGTCCAACTGCATCACCCCCTCTACAAGCTACCCTTAGATCGATACTTGTAGGATCCTCCATACATCCTCCAAAGTGATTGTCATATCCCCTATGGGGATGAGGAAAGTGAAAGTCTCTGAGCTCTAGTTCTCGATCAATGCAGTCAACATGTTCCTATGCACCTTGATCATCGGTAGTCATGGCATATGAGACAACCATGTTTCCAGTAGTGTCACATAGTCATCCCCAGCTATGTCTTGAGCTATCATCATCATCGCTAACCTCTAATCTCATGTCTTCACACTATCTATATCCTACACCCATCCAAACCACATGTCAACTTTCCTCTTCTCATTAGCCTCTAACATTTCTTTTCTTATCATCTCCCTGAATGTGCATTTTCTGCATTTTCCCCTCCTCAAAGTGAGTTATCCCATTGGTGTATTCTCCCTTCACTTTTGTGTATTCACCCCTATGTGTAGTGCATTTGTCTCTTCACCATGGTTAGCGAGTGTTCACCCCTATGGGCTTGCGCATTCTCCTATTCACCATGACCACTACACGATTGCTTATGTAGGAGAGCGCATTTGATTCTTTGGACCAACCCTTTCAAGGGAAAATATTCTTTGTCCACAACAACACACATTCATCCTTCCATCACACAATCACCCCTATGGGGCTTCACGTATTCACCCATCCCCTTTTCCTTTCAAGGGAAAATTTTCTTCAACACTGACCTCATGCATTCACCCACTTCTCATGCAATCACCCCTATGGAGCATTGTGCATTCACCTTTCCCATCCTATCCTACAATGGTGGATTTTATTTTTCCTAACCCTACCACATCCATTTTTGGGTGTTCCTTTGACCATCCCCTAGCCTTGGTGCATTCGCCTTTCTAGACTGTTTAACCCCTCTTACTCTACATGAGTAAATACGACCATCTATAGGGGTGTGTTGGCCTCCTACAATGATTTTAATAACTAAGCCTTTACAGCCATGATTCAAAGATTGGAAATCTAACCTAAATAGCTATTTCAATCATCATGAAGGTGCATTTAACTTGTCAACCTAGGGATGTGAACTTGAAATAGGTTAGCATAGTATGTGCACTAGGAACTCAAAGTAGCCATTTCATTCTACAGCTAAGAAACACACAATACTGAAAGTAAATTGCTTAGAAGGGAATGATACAAATGTTGAACATCAATCGACGACTATGCTAAGTTGAAATGCATAACAGGAATGAAAATCTGAGCAACAAATAGGAAACTACTCTATCTACTTTGGCTGCAAGAACAGTCATAGAATGGAATTCTAGTGGTTGCAGGAACAATCGGTACCAAATTTTTAACTAAGTACTAAACAACAAGTAATACTAAACCAATACTAAACTAAGAAGATGAATTACTCACCAAGTGGGTCCCCTTGGATAAGTATCCTCTAAAACTAATGAAAACTCGGATGCTTGAACTTAGAACTTTATTTTTTTCAATGTAAATCATGAGTAGAAAAGAGTGATGTATTTGTATTACTGAAAACTAGAGAGTGAAAGTACAATATCAAATCGTGCAACCTCATGAAGAAGGACCATCAGATCTTTATTTATACTATCAGCTAAACAAGGCAGTCAACTCTACGACTGGGAGGATGCCATTTAGGGAAACTGAAGAAAATGGAGTGATGGTGGTTATGCATGCATAGAATTTGATCAAACATGTAGGTCCAAACGTAGATTTAGCACAATAGTAATGCCCACGCATGCTCAATCATTAAAGTACACTACAAGTTGGTTACATTCGATTGCATGAAGAATCTTTTGTCATTGACCTCCTTTGACTTTGAGCGATTCCATTGCTGGACGTTATGATGCATGCCCAGTTGTCGGTATCTTCCTCAACTTAGCATATTAAATCTATATGGCAAAGTCGGTACGCATAATAACTGCACATCTATAACCACCTTAAGGAACATTCATTAACCACATGCAAAATCAATATAGATAATCCACATAATATGCCAAATGTCATTAAAGCTTGCTGAGATAGGATTTCAACCTAATGTCTATGGTTTGAGGGAAACATAATGAAAATACCAACATTTAACATCAAATTCCATGATAGCTAATAGCAAATAAACTATATATTCTACCCAAAATTGTACCAAAAACTAGGCTCATCACTCCCCCCAACCTAACGTTTTGTTTGTCCTCTAGTAGGGGAAGGATTGTTCTTCTGCTTGATCAAGGCTCTGAAATTTGCAACTGATAGTTGTCCAACATCAGTGGTTGTTGTGCATGAATCAGGATCCCAATAAAATCCTCCTAATCTATCAAATATGTTCCATCTCTATTTCTCTACAGTAATGTCATACTGGTAGAATCTGAAGTTTGGCACTGGCCACATGAGCATGGGTGGCTAGAAATTTAGGGGAAGCCAAGATCGCCCCTGTGTTCTCCCAATTTGAATATACCTATCAATCCTTTTTAGTGTTACAACATAATTGTGGATGGAATGAGGCTTGACCAGTTTTAGCTCATCAGTTAGGCTATTCCATCTTTGTGATAGACATCTCCTCATAGTTTCCTCCTTTGTTGTTGTCTTTACCTCATACTCGATGTAAACTTCCTCAATCTAAGGCATAATCATGTTTCCATAACTAGGTCTGAGAAGCATTCTATTCCATTCTCTATAAATATCCCTTGGGTTGATTGATTCAGCCCTAACAGGCAGAGGGATGTCAGACTCCAATTGCTTGTAAGCCCCTTGTTGTTGTCCCCAACTAATCTCATTTTGTACCCAAGACATGAATGCCCTCAATTAGACATCCCCAACATACAACAATGGATTTCAATCATGGTCTTTAGTTACAACATAATTATGTAAATAAAACTCACACAGCAAATTCTTCATTTCAGGGGAGACAATCCTATAAGCATTGAAAAATTCAATAGGGGTGTCAATAGAAGGATTCAAACCTGAGGAAATCCTTGACAGCTTAAAAAAGAGATATTTTTCTTTCAGGAGCAAAGCATAGACCCTTGGAGGGGTCCTACATTCCAAAATCTATGGTGCAAAAGTTGCCATATCATCCACCCTCTGCTTCAAGTTGGCAATTTTTGCATCCTTATCTTCAATCTCCTCATCCCTCTTTTGAATTTCCTTCTTCAATTTATGGTTTTCCTTTTTCCAATCTTCCTCCCTTCTTTGTATTTCTTTCCATTAATTCAAATTTGTTGTATGTACTATAAAATCAAGAGGATTATGAATGCCTACCAGTATTTTTGTCGATGGTGGTTCCTCATATGGCACTATCTACATGGACTCAAGTTGTCCAATTATCTATGGCTACAGGGGTATTGTTTCTTCTTCTACTTTTTGTTGCAAGGACTCTCATTCTTTTTTTTGTTGTAGCTGCAAGAACTCCTACTCTAGTTTTGGTTGTTGTTGCAAGACTTCTTACTCATGCTGCAAGAAATCTTGGTTTTCCTCAAACTCTTCTGCAATGTTAGCAAGATTGGCCAGTGTTATATTTGTTGCTCTCCCAAATATGTCTTCCTCTTTGAAATTCTCTTACCCCATTGGAGCTTGGGGGTTCTCATGTGATGTCTCACCAGGCTTAGGGCTTTCCAGTGGAGGCATACCAATCACAGGACCAACTAGTCTTGATTTCCTGGGAGGTCTCTCACACTTTCCTTTGGCTATAGGATGAATAGTGTCATCCTTCCTCTTCTTAGAACTTAGCACCTTTCTTTCTATAGGTTGTGTTTTAGCCTTCCCTTTTCTCATTTATACTTCTCTCCATTGTACCCTAGTTTTCATCAGGGTTTCAAGTGTAATGTCATCATCAGAATCTGAGGAAGAGCTTTCTTTTTGTGAGTGCTCTGTTCCAGAAGAACTAATTTCTATGACTTCTTCTGCTGCAGGAGGATTCACACTAGAGCCTACGCTAGAGGTTGAAGCACCAAGAGTGGCTTCAGCTATGCTCAATCTCCTGCTAGACCTACAGGGTTGAGGTAAGGCCCTAGGTTGCAAGTGTTTAGGTCTAATTTGATCAACATTTATGAATTCTTCCCAGGTCATTCCAGATACATCATGCAGAGACTTCTCAACTAGCAATTTAATCAGACAATGGTGGGAAACAAAATTATCCCTACCTTTTTTGGTCTCGACTGCCATGATTAAGAGGAGATTGTATAGCACGTTAGGCACATTCATCCTCCTTTTATGCCTCATGTGATTTAAAAGCTTGAAATGCACAAAATGCAAATTTGACTGGCGACCCTCATAGGTGATGTATTTGATAACATATATGGCTATCTACTTCCATGGCTTAGGCAGAGACATTCTCTTTGCACCTTGTTTATCTATGCTCAATGGGGGGTCATTTGGCTCCGTAAATTTGGCCCTAACTGATCTGGAGTCTCTAGAAGCAGGGTAATTTTCACCATCAGTCAGTAACCTTGTGACCTCTACAATTCTTTCCTCAGTCACCACAACATCCAATCCTTTTACTGTGGCTTTTCCTTCAAAAAATGTTTGGGCAAATTCAAGGGAAATGCTTTCATCAAAACCATCCAGCTTCAAGAAGTATTCTATCCATCCACAGTTTCTAAATTCATCAAGGCATTATGCATCCTACAATAAAACATCATGCACTATGGGTTCATTTCGAATTAACCCACCTCCCATTGTCTGTAATCACAAATGCTTTGCAACTTCTTTCCTGCAATTCCCATCTGAAAATCAAGTGCACTTTCCTGCAATACCTACTAAATTTCCAGTGTCAATATCAACTGAATTTCCTTTTCTTTGTTTCACTTTTTTCTTGCAATCTCAAGATTATGACAGAGTCAATAATGGCAAGAAAAGGAGTGATAAAGGAGAATTGTGATGGGAAGAAATGGCGGTTGTAGTAATATCACTTCACACATGCAAGTTGTCCTCTCACTCAGATTTCAAATCGACTCATTTTAAATTTTCTGATGTAGCCTAGCATAAATTGACACATGGGCAATATATTTTCATCTTTTCTTCCCCCCCAACCTAAATTTGGAAATGTGTCCACACATGCGAGATGGGAGTGGTGATTTGACAAGGAATAATGACATTTTATGTGAACATTTATACTAACATGCAGTGATTAAATTAACGCACTTAAAAGATGATTAAAGATAGCAATTAATGTGCACATACCTGAATGTGTGGAAGATTTGTTGCAAAGATTGTTGAGAAAGTACCACTCACCTTTTAGGGAATAAGTTGAGCAATTAATGAAAATGAAGTGGAATGAGGTGATGTGGAATGAAGTGATGGAAGAGAGAGAAAGGTGGTGATGGATGGGTGGATGGGTAGATGGGTGAAGAAAAGGACTTCCATGTAGGTGAAAGTCTTTATTATGAGGAATTTGTACCTTAATTAGCCAGAAGGAGGGACACTAGGTCCACTTCCTTCGGCTGCAAGAAGCTCACGTGCTGAATGTTGGGTGAATTGTTGTAGGAACTCTTCTCTGGAAGCTAGCCTCTTCTCTGGAAGCTGGCTTGTGATATAATCTAAGGCGATGACCATTGACAAGTAATTTGAACCTGATATGGTCAATGGTAGTAAGCTGAACAGCTCCATTAGGAAATACCTCAACAACTTCATATGCTCCTAGCCACCTTGTCTACAATTTTCCTACATTGTTCTTGTATCTTGAGTCGTAGAGCAGGGCCCAATCTCCTAGTTGGAATTTCTTATCCTTGATAAATTTGTCATTCCACTTGATTCTCTAATTTTGCACTACTTTTGTATGTTGCAGGGCTACTCTTATTATCTCATCCAAAGCATTTAGCTACATGATTCTTTCTCTTTGTGCCTTAGAAATTTCCATCCCCAAATCTACTGCATTCCATAGAATCTTATATTCAAATTCAATGGGAATCATAGTTGTCTTTCCATACAACAATTCAAATGGGGTGAAGCCTATAGTTGTTTTCCGGGTTGTCTTATAGACCCAAACAACTTCTAGTAATCTATTTTCCCAATCCTTTCTATGAACAACTACTGTTTTGGTCAAAATGGCTTCAATTTCTCTGTAGGTCACCTCAACTTGGCCATTAGCTTGTGGGTGATAAGGAGTAGACTTCATGTGCCTTATGTTGTACTCATTAACTAGTACTGCAACAAGGTTTGATGTGAATTGTGCCCCTTGATTAGTCACTATTTCTGTTGGGATTCCATATCTTGTGAAAATTTCCACATAAAGAAATTATGCAACCTTGTTATCTCTTGCATGCTTAATGGCCTTAACTTCTACCCATTTTGTCACATAATTAGTGCATACCAATTGTGTGCATGAAATATTGGATCAATTCAAATGAAAATCAAACACATA
This sequence comes from Sequoia sempervirens, assembly GCA_007258455.2. Lineage (NCBI taxonomy): Eukaryota > Viridiplantae > Streptophyta > Pinopsida > Cupressales > Cupressaceae > Sequoia > Sequoia sempervirens. The sequence continues at coordinate 144,080,782 of VDFB02373365.1, forward strand.
TCAATAAGACATTAAATCAAGAAAAACTGAAAAATAAATAGAATAAGCAAACCATTGTTGCAGCTTCCCAAAACCGTCTTATTTTCCTCTAACTTTAGCGTTTTGTTGGTTTTCAAATAGCTCTTAGATCAGCAGATCAAGCTCAACAAAATGATAGCTAAAGAATGAGATTTAAAATGCAAACTATGCTAAGTGCAAAGCTATGCTAAGATGAGAAGATTGTTGTGATATTAAAACTGATATGAATGCATAGGCTGATTGTTTGTATGAACGTAGATATGCGTAGGTGTGCAAAATTGAGTGCATGCATGTAAATGTGGATGATTATGCGTAATGTAACCAAAAGCTTGGATTTGCACCAGAATTTATAGAGTTTTCGAATGGATTTGATTGGCTGAATCAATCGACGGTCCGGATTAAGCTTGTTTGAACGGACGGCGGGAGATTTTTGAAAGTGGAGAAGAGGATGGAAGGTTTCCCTTTTCTTTCAATTTTCATCATTGAGTTTCGAAGGGAAACTTCCATTTCGAAGAATGAGATGTGAATTTGGAAGGGTGAGTTAGCACGAGTTAGAAATTAAATAAATTAAATTTATTTAATTTGGAAGTGGAGATGGAAATGGAAACCTACATAATTAAATAACTCATATTTAATTATGTTTAAAAATGAAATTAGGGTGAGGAAATATTAAATAAAATATTTAATATTTTAAATTGAATATGGGATGGAGAATATTCCATTATTCAAATATTCAAAAATATTCAAACTTTAGAACCAAATGATGATTAAATATAAATAGATTATGACAATTTATTTAATTTAATCAAGCGAAAGGTGGAAATGTTAGTAATTAAATAAAATTATTTATTTAATTTAAGGTAGAAGAATTTAGAAGATGAATGATATAAATAAATAATTAAATTTATTTATATGTAGATGACTTTAGGGGAATTAATTAAATAAATTATATTTAATTAATTATTAAGCTTAATCATGACCATTTTTAGACATACATTTTTCCCCTCTTTGAAGTGATGTGTGAAACACATTGCTTCAAAGAAAAATAAGATTTTTTTATTTTTTTTTTGCCCCTAATGTGTTTTTGATATTTCTGCTGATGATACACCCTCAGGAGGTAAATCACGGATGAGAGAGAGAGTGGTTTAGCTCGCGACAGATGATGAAAAAGAAATGTCCATTTTGAAAATAAAGTCAAATTTACCCTTGTTTGACCTTTAAAAGGTAAAAAGGTTGAAAAATACAAGTCATTTGCACTTTTGACCTTGGTGAAAACTGTAGCTATGAGAGTGACATCGCAACATGGAAATTCCCTATCATCGCCACCGATTCGAGAGATCTCACAGATATCAAAGGCCAGCTATGTATGGACCACCGGTGAGTCAATCTATCCTCTTGTGCTTTTGAATTTTTCTATTTAAATCAAAAAAAATTGTTTTTCCGCAGTTTTAGTTTTTAGAAAATGTCGTTTGCGCACATATAGAATAGTTTCGGCTCGCTTAGAGTATAAACTGACGCGCATATAGGATAGGGCTTTTGAAACTTTAGGAAAACTAGTCTAGCACTTAGAGGGAAAACAAACATGCATATAGGGCATGATAGGAAATATTAGGGATAAAGCACATAGAGTAGAAACAGGCGTGCATATAGTAAAAATGTGAATCCAGGGATTAGAACAGCGTTTAGGATGAATAAAGAGGCACATACGGGAAAACGCGCATAGGGGGTCTGTTTAAACGCATCTTGTAAAAAAAACGGCACATATGGTAAAATAGGAAGAATTGATGTTTTGATGATAGTAACGTGAAAATGATGATATGTATTGCTTCCTTGGTCAATAGATAGGTAAATTGTTGTGTCACCATGCTGGTATGGATAAAAATGATCAAATGATCGATTGATAACTTTGCTTCCTAGGGTAGAAAACAAAGAGTAAATGATTGATATGATTTCTGATAAATTTTCTTTCTGCGATAGAAAATAAATAGTGATTGATTGTAGAATAGATTTGAGATGATATCCAGCTAGATAGATTTGATTTGATTGATAGGACCGATTGTGTGATATGGGTCATTGATTTGATGTATTAATATGAGTCATTGATATGGGTCATTGATATGAGGTCACTGATAGATATGAGTCTGATTGATATTGTTTAAATGATTGATATGATTTTTGAAAAATGTATCATTGTGATGAAAATAGGAGGTTTTCAAAAACCTCAAGATTAGAGAGCGACATTCAGCAGGATGGGATAGGATCCCTGAGTTGACACCTGCTAACATAGTGTTGATTGATACCTGCGGTTTGGGATCTTTGTTGGCGATGCCGCCGATTAGGGTCAATAGAGGATTGTTGACGACACTTGCAGAGCGATGGCATTCGGATCACAACACCTTTCACATGTCGACCGGTGAGGTGACAGTGACTCATGAGGACATGTACAGGATCTTAGGTATCCCCGTGGTTGGAGCCTTTGTGTATTATGATCACAACGAGCTGGGGGGACGGATTCTTTGAGGAGAGTGTACGGAAATGCACAGATCATTGGGTATTGGGTACCATGGGTAGACTTTCACGGATATCCCGCCTTGCCGGTAGTTTTGGGTGCATTCATTGGAGGTCTCCTTTGTCCGGATTGTCGAGCAAAGGGATTATCAATGGGATGGGGCAGGATTCTAGAGCAGATGTTGCTACAGCCGAGGAGATACGCATGGGGTAGCTGCATGTTAGCACATCTTTATCATGATTTGCATCAGGTAGTATATAGAGGTTCATCTAGTTTGTCATGCGGGGTGACAGTGCTGCAGATTTGGGCGTGGGAGCACTTTGTTGTGACGAGACTGGCGTGCCCCAGAGTTAGGCCACCAGGTAGGCCCTATATCTATATGTATGCGGTGTTCCTTACCCAGCCCAAGTTGGGAAAGGTAGATTACTGGAGGCGATTGCTAGATGACATGGATACGGTGATATGGTGATCGTATCTTGATTGTGAGCTATGGGCGACAGATGACATAGAGATGTCATATGTATGCATTCCTCGGTTCCTGATAAGGAGGACTCCCTTTATTCTTGAGAGATTTCTGGCATTATGGGTACAGAGGCAGTTTAGGTTTACACAGGGGATGCTGCAGGGGGTTGCACATTATGCCCGGAGCAGAGATGAGGTTGGATGGCGGTCGTGTATTTCTTATCAGGCCGCATATACAAATTTTATGGCATTAGCACCTGAGGTATGGGTTGATAGGCGAAATATTGTGGATGCGGGCATGTCTGATGAGTACTCTGCATATTTTCACATGCATCACTTTCCTCGGTTCACCAGTCCTGATGAGCCAGCACTGATTTTGGTAGCACCACAGCCAGGGGCAGTGAGACAGGAGGATGTGGCCGGCAGTGAGCAGGGAGCAGTCGGAGGAGAGGAGGGAGAGAGCGGAGATGAGGGGAGCTCAGATGATGACGATGGAGATGATGGAGATGATGGCGGGGAGGGGGGACATGACATGGGGAGGTTGGGGCTAGATATTCTGAGGGGTTTCCAGATTATGTGGCGGCCGAGGACAGGGATCAGGAGACGGACAGTGATCTGGATGGCATCCTCCTCATAGCAGGGACACATTGCTACACTTAAGGCCCAGGTGCAGACATTACAGGGGCAGCAGAGACAGCTACAGAGTCAGTTGGGACAGGCACAGGGGTTCATTGTGCAGCTACAGACACAGCTAGCACAGGCACAGGCACAGGCACCTGCACAGGAACCTACCCCAGGCCCACAATTAGCCCAGGTGATAGTAGAGAGAGATGCATTCAGACGACGGGCAGTAGAGGCTGAGGGCATGGCTCAGAGATTGATGGGCACTATAGAGAGTGCGTCACTGTGGGATGCCATTGCAGAGGGCATGGAGATGGCCAAGGAGGCTGAGTACTACAGAGTGAGATATGAGGAGCTGTGTCCTCCAGATCGCAGAGAGCCATATCCGCGGTCCCATAGCAGGACAAGGAGCAGATCATGGACACACAAGCAGAGTAGGGGTGTGACTAGACCCCGACAGGACCTAGATGTCAGCACTAGTGGCAGGCCACCTCCTTCCGGACCAGCACCATCAGGGGCATCGACCAGCTAGTCTTGTGATGTATATCATTTTTGGAGCATGTATATGCCATTTTTTTATCATATCTAATTTATTTTGCTTTAGACATTTTAGTTTCATTGGACATTTGAACATTTGTACCATTTTTTATGAGTGATGATATGCAGCGGTGATGATTATTTTGATGATGAGTTGACATGCATTTATGATATGATGATGTGATATGCATTTATTTCAATATGTGATGGATTTTGTTATGCATTTAAATGATTTGATGACTAACATGATATGCAAGATGGTTTGATCTGATGTGTTTATGATGATGATGCGTACTAATGATGTCATGCAGATGGATTACTTATGATGTGTATTTATTATTTTTGGAATTTTTTAGTGCAGATAAAAGATGAGAAATGAATGTTGTGTTCATGATATGCATTATGATATGTTGTGATGTGAAATGATATGAGTAGATAGTGTATAATAAAATGATATGATATGATGTAAAATGATGTGAATGCTACTATGAGATTAAGATGAGTAAATAGTGATGCATGAATATAATGATTAGAATGAATGGATAAATAAAATGATAAATGAGATTATAATGAAATGAAATTATATGAAATGATAAAATGATAAATGAAATGGTATGGAATGGGATGTTAAATGATATGAAATGAAATGTTAAATGGATAGATGATAATGAGATGAAATTGTTACGTGATATGATATGCAACGTTAAATGGATAGATGATAATGAGATGAAATTGTTAAATAATATGATATGAAATATTAAATGGATAGATGATAATGAGAATGAATGCTAAATGAATAGATGAAAATGAGATGAAATTGTTAAATAATATGATATGAAATATTAAATGGATAGATGATAATGAGAATGAAAGCTAAATGAATAGATGAAAATGAGATGAAATTGTTAAATAATATGATATGAAATATTAAATGGATAGATGATAATGAGAATGAATGCTAAATGAATAGATGAAAATGAGATGAAATTGTTACATGATATATGAATGATAATAATAAATGGATGAAAGGATTATAATATTGTAATGCAATGATAGAATAATATAAATGATAATGATAACGAAAAATGAATGGAATGAATGATAATGGTAATGAAATAATAAAATGAAAATGGATGCAATACTAATATGAGTGATAATGGTAATGCGATGATGAGGAAATGATAATGAAACTAATATGAAATGATAATGGAAATGCAATGATAATGATAATTAATATGAGATGATAATGAATGAAATGATAACGAAACTAAATGAAATGATATGAAATGATAATGAAATGATAATGATGACGAAATGATAATAGTACAATTGTTTGCATTGTCCTCCACAAATAGTCCAAAGAAAGTGACAGCCATTGACCTTTCAAAAACTCTTGATGCAAATCCAATATGCAGTTATGTACAATGACCTAAAATGAAATGCAACTAAATGAAACTGACCATTTTGTTGAGCCTTTTTGGTGAGCCTGCTTAAATCATCATAGAGCGTTTGAAAAATATTGGAAGTGTGTACAAGCATCAAAGGGGAAATTAGCACCAATGATGACCTGAGTACAACTTTCATGATTTTTGATATAGCAAGTGAACACAAGCATCTAGATATAATTGAGCCGAGATGACCTGAGCATTTCTTGCATGAACAGACAAAGACTAACCACCATCTGATGCAAATTTGGAACTGTCATCAATGATAAACCATCACGTCTCGCAACATATTTGCAACAGGTAAATGATTAACCTCCAGACAGCAGACAAAGAAAAATCATCCTCTTTCCTCGCCACTCTAGTTCAGTACATCATTGAGTATGCTCCAGAGAAATGATATCAAAAAATTAAACAACCATTAAAAAATGAAATACTGTGATTCCAAACATTATTCAGATTAGAGATCATCCAGATATGAGTCATGGTAAAGTACGCAACTGAAAGCTACTGTGATACGGATCAATGATTGGATGTTTTGGTTTAATTTGGTTGCTTTGTTCACGTGATTGGTTTTGATGTTATTGTCTAGCTATTTTGGTAAAACTTGAAAGTTGATTGCCCCCAGTATGTCAACGTTTGCCCTTAGTATTGACACAACTTGCTACAATGAATATGTACGAAAATCAAGCCATGATAAGACGTTATCACTCGAGGCAAATGATGATAACATGGTGTTGGTGTGACCCTAAGATGATGAAAAAGATACATGAAAATGAAGGCTAAAAAGTTAAGTGCAGATTAAGCTTAATAGATGGAGAGCCCCAAATAGCGTCTGTTTGTCAGATTTTCACTATTTGTTTTTATTGCATTTTTCTTGTCAATAGACTGCCTGTTGCCAGGTTTTCACCCTATGACATTTTTTATTTTTATTTTGCATTACCAAGATGCCTGTTTGCCAGGTTTTCACCAGGGTAACCATTTTTTCAGGACTTTTTCTGCTGTTTTTTAGATTTTTTCAGGACTTTTTCTGATTTTTTTTTGTATTTTTTTAAGGACAAGACTTTTTCTAGGACTTTTTTAATTTTTTTGTATTTTTCAGAACTTTTTCTAAATTTTTTGTATTTTTTTAGGACTTTTTCTGATGATGAAAACTGCTTTAGACATAGTACTTTTTCAGGTGCATGTTGTTGATAGGCTCATCAAACAGGTCCCCTTCTGGCATTGATAACTTGTAGGCCCCTGAACCATAGACTGCAATAACCACATAAGGACCTAGCCAATTGGGTTGGAACTTTCCTTTCTTCTCTCTGTCTTGTTGATTGTATGGGTTCTCTTTCAGAACAAGATCACCCACCTGAAAGGTACGTGGCTTTACTTTGTGGTTATAGCTACGAGACATCATCTGTTGATAAGCTTTCAAATGATCAGCTGCTCTTTGTATCTTCTCATCTAGGAGTTCCAGCTTTTGGAGCCGGGAAACTCTATATTCATCATCTATTGTGAGACCTTTCAATGATACCCGGAGTGAGGGAATTTCAACTTCTAGAATGATCATATTTGTTTGCCGGTGACTTTAGTAAGAGGGACTACCTCAATCCACTTGGTAAAATACTTTGTTGTTGTGATGATGAATTTATGTCCATTTGATGAAGAAGGATGAATCTTGCCCACTAGATCTAACCCCCATTGAGAAAATGGCCAGGTTGGCGTAAATGGTTCAAGTTCTTGTGCAGGAGCATGAATGAGATTCCCATGAATTTGACATTTTGAACATGTTTTCACAAAAGTGAATGATTCCCTCTCCATTGTAGGCCAGTAGTAACCCATTCTAATCAATTTCTTGGATAAGGTCAGTCCACTCGAATGAGTACCACAGATGCCACCATGAACTTCTTGTAAAGCTTTGTCAGATTCCTCACGTTCAAGACATCAAAGTAAAGTACCATCAAGACCACGGTGATATAGGGTGTCAGCGATAAGAATATAGCGAGTAGATTGGTGGATAAAATTGTGTTTTTGGTTACAAGATAAATCAAGTGGTAGGATATTGTCTTTGAGATAGGCATAAATTTTTCTGTACCAAGGCGAATCGGATCTTACCAAGTGGCAAATGATTTGGCTTTCAGGTGTATCATAAGCAAGTGTAAATGATTGTTCCACTAGAAATTCATAACGATTCTGAGTTTCTGGGAGCTGTAACAATGATGTGATCATAGCCATGGCGTCAGTTGCTTTATTATCAAGCCTTGGAATTTGTGTGAATTTGATGTCCACAAAGTATTTCTTGAAGTCATCAACCATCTTTTTATATGGTAATAATTTCTCATCTTTAGTTTGATAATCATTATTGATCTGACAAATGACCAACTGTGAGTCACCATACACATGTAATTCTATAATTCTCCATTCCAATGCTATTTTGAGTCTGGTGATTAATGCTTCATATTCAGCTATGTTGTTGGTGCATGGAAACATTAGCCGATATGATCTAGGAATGGTGTGTCCTTGAGGGGTGACAAAAAGTATGCCTGCCCCTGATCCATGTTGAGTGAAAGAACCATCAAAATATAGAGACCATGGTTGTTTAGATTCTACAGTAAAGACATCAGCATCTGGAAATTCAATGTGCAGAGGATGATCTGTTTGTAATGGTGCTTCAGCTAGTTGATCAGCGATAACTTGTCCTTTGATTGCCTTGCGATCAGCATATTGAATGTCAAACTCACTCAAAATCATTACCCACTTTGCTAACCTTGCTGTTAATGATGCTTTGCTTAGCATATACTTGAGTGGATCAATCTTTGAAATCAAATTGATTTTGTGAGTTAACATGTAATGCCAAAAATTTTGTGAAGCAAAGACTACTGCCATACAAGCCTTCTCGATAGAAGTGTAGTTGAGCTCATGACTTGTTAATGTTCTACTGATGTAGTAGATTGCACGTTCCTTTCCTGTAGAGTCTTCTTGTGCTAGCAGTGCCCCCAGAGATGTTTTTGCTGCAGCAATGTATAGGATTAGGGGTTTATTTGGATTTGGTGGTATGAGAACTGGTGGAGTCATTAAATATTGTTTGATTTGTTGAAAATCCAATTCACGTTTGTCATCCCACTTGAAAGGAACATTTTTATGAAGTAGATGTGTGAAAGGTAAACTTTTGTCAGCCAATTGTGCAATGAACCTTTGTATAGACTGCAGTCGTCCCTATTGTGATCTCAACTGACTGATGTTCTTTGGTGGAGGCATTTCCATAATTGCTTGTACTTTTGTAGGATCTACTTCAATCCCCTTTTCTGAAACAATATACCCCAAGAGTTTTCCAGATTTGACCCCAAAAACACATTTCTTAGGGTTAAGACGAACTTTGAATTTCTCTAATCTTGCAAATATTTTGGATAATATTTCAAGATGTCCTTCTCTGGTGTATGATTTTGCCAATATGTCATCCACATAATCTTCCATGAAGACATGCATCATGTCATGAAATATTGTAGTCATGGCTCTTTGGTAGGTAGCCCCAGCATTCTTCAAACCGAAAGGCATGACGTTCCAACAATAAGTTCCCCATGGACATGTGAAAGTTGTTTTCTCCTAATCTTCAAGTGCAATTTTGATTTGGTTGTAACCAGAAAAACCATCCATTAATTAATACATGGCATGGCTAGCTGTTAGATCAACTATGGTGTCGATATTTGGTAGTGGGAAATCATCCTTGGGACATGCTTTATTGAGATCTCTAAAATTTGTACATATTCTAACAGTTTTATCTGGCTTGGATATAGGAACAATGTTGGAAATCCATTCTGCATAGTCGATGGGTCTTATGAAGCCCACATCAAGGAGTTTTCTTAGTTCTTCCTTAACCAATAATACAACATGAGGGTGCATCTTTCTGAGTTTTTGTTTCACCGACTTGGTCCCTGGTTTGATGGACAAGTGATGCATGATAAGATTAGGATCAAGACCAGGCATGTTAGCGTAAGACCATGCAAAATTGATCTAATTTGCTTTTAGGAATTTCATGAACTCTGGTATCTCTTTCTCTGTCATTGATGTAGCTAACTGTAAGATCCTTGGTTTGTCTAAAATTTCAAGGTTGACAGCATTCGTAGGCTCAATCAGAATAGGTGATCACTCATGGTAGTGCTCTGGGAGAGTGTCAAGATTCCCATCATCTGGTGCCTCAAAGAGGTTTTCACCATCTGATACGCTCTTGATTTTTTCTTTTGTTTAATCTAATACTGACAGATTCTGGTTTTCACCATTAGATCTTTCTTTTTTATTTTTAATTTTGCAGCTAGGAGTCTTGACACTCTCTTGATCAAAAACTCTATGTCGAAAATCACTGGTGGAACAATCATTCGCATCGTCTACGGAAAGGAAGTTTACAATAGCTTCGTCACTTGGGAACATAGGTATATTGATAGGTTCGGTTGAATCCCAATCAATGAGATCATGATAAACTAAAGATATGGGATCATCAGGTTGTGTGAAATTGGCTATGGTTAAGGTCATAACGGAGTGGTCGGTAGGATCTGAGGTAATGATGATACTGTTCTCGTGATAGTCTTGTTCGTTTAGATCTGACTCAGTATCACTAGAATCATAGTCAATTTGTGGTTCAGATTCTTTTGGTTGGGACCCTGAACATTCTCCTTCAATTAGAGTTGGGGCATACTAGTGTATTACATCAACCTCTTTGTCCCTCTAGAACTCATCGTTGTAAATGGTGTCCCATTCATATTCAGCAGAGTGTGTGTCAAAATTGTTATCCAAGAAGTTCTGAACTATTGTCAAACATGCTTCTCGTGAATATGAGCTTTCTTGTAATGTGAAGACAGTGCCATGCAGTTGTTTGGATGTGCTTTCTTTGGAGTGAGTATCATAACCTAATCCAGTTTTCTCTTTTGCAGCAAGTCCGCGGAGGTGAATGGGTTCAACTACTCCTTCCTTCCTTTTTCCAATAGGACCTTTGTCATAGCCCATCTTCTACATGATTGAGTACCCTTTTCCATATTTGTCTGTGAGAAGTTTGGGATTGGAGACTGCTTCTTCTTCATCTTTATAGAGCTAGTTTAGAATTTCTATATCCTCAGGATTTTCCATGGGGAATTTTTCTTTGATGAATTTCCCATTAAATTTTGTGATTGGCTCTATTGGTGGTTGCTTTGATGTTGATGTTGTTGATATTTTATGTTCCCTGATAGACAGCTGTCCATGTGATCGAGGTGATGTAGGTAAATTGGCAAGACAAAGAAAGTATTCTCCAACTCCATGATCCTTGAATTTCATCTTTTTGTCAAAACTATTGGTCAATTGACTGATTTGTGTGTCAATCTTTAGAGAAGTCCCAGCATGAGCTTCTCGATTGTTAGGGACCAAAGTATCTTGACTAACTTTCATGTTGGCACAAGTTTGGATATTGGAATTATCAGCTGATATTGTGATTTCCTGTCCATCATAAGGAAACTTAAGACATTGATGATAAGTTGATGGGACAGCTTGCATTTCATGGATCCAAGGATGACCCAACAGGATGTTATATGCAAGATCACGGTCCAGGACTTGATAGAAAGTATTCTTTATGACAGGGCCCACTCTGATTGGCAGCATGATTAGACCCTTGGATGCTCTTTCTTCATCATCATAAGCTTTTATGGTAATTTTTCTTCTGAAATCAATAGAGTCCTCAGAAAATCCTAAGGCTTTAACCAACTTCATGGTACAGATGTTCAAACCAGCACCTCCATCTATTAGAACTCGTATGATACAAAACTTGTGAATCATGACTTCTAAGTACAATGATGAATTATGAGGATGAGTTATGGAAACATCATCTTTTTCAGAGAATGAAAGGAAAGTGGGTGAGGACAAGTGTCCTACCATGGCTTGAAATTGATTCACATCCAAATCAGTTGATACATTAGTTTCAACAAGAGCTTTCTCTAGAATTTCCTTATGGGTTGGGGAAATCTTCAATAGTTCCAGGATAGAAATTTGAGCGGGGGTTTTTCAAAGTTGGTTGACCAAATCATATTGATGTTGAGGTGGAGGTTCAATGGTTTTTGAAAAGGTTCCTTTTAAAACAACTTTAGCTTGCACTCTTGTTGTTGCATTGACTTCTCTATATTCCACCTTTTGGTTGACTTTAATGACATTCACCCGCTCGTCGTCTGCATAGAGATGGTTGATTATATGATCATCATTGATATGATTCACATTTTTTTTAGAAGACTCACCCTTTTGATAATTAGGCAATGGATTGCGGAATGCTTGGTGGTATGTGTTGGTTTGTTGATTTCCTTCTATTGTGATGATGTCATTGTCGATCAAGTCTTGAATGGAATTCTTCAAGGCTTGGCAGTTATTTGTACGATGACCTTTACACCGATGATAATCACAATAGTATGCCTCATTCCATGATGGAGGCTTTACACTGGGTTCATAATTCCGTTGAGGCGGTAAAGTAATGACATTTTTGGCCATCAACTCTTTGAACGCAGATTCTACAGATTGACCCAATGGAGTGAAAGTTCTTCTATTCGAGAAGAATGAAAATCTTGGTGGATTTGAATTTGAGGTGTTCCCTAAGGAATTGTGATTGTTATTGGTCCCTCGATAACTCTGGTTGTTGTAAATTCCTTGATGGGGAGTAGAGTTTTGATTTGTATTGTTCCTCGAAAGAGGAGGATTATTTCCGTGATTTGAAATTGAGTTGACATTGTTGTTGCGAGTGTTTGGAGTGCTGAGGACAAATGGCTTGGTGGAAGCATGATTTGCATCAACAACACCATCGTTCACTATATTTTTGTTGCGAGTCCAGAATTTGGATTTGTCTTGATTATTGTGATGGTTGGATGAGCTGGGATTTTCTTTGTCATGCTTTATTATCCCTCTTTTGACCAAAGCATTTTCAATGGTTAAGGCATCTTCAATCATTTTCTCAAAAGAAGAAGGACAATGTAAGTTCAAGTGATAGCTCATTTCTGAATTTAAACTATTAATAAAGGTAACCATCTTTTCCTTTTCAGGAACAGGACGTGGATACCTAGCGAACATTATTCTCCATCTCTAAAGGAATGTAATGAAAGATTCACCAAGTTTTTGTGCAACTTTACAAAGATCTATCATGGTGATCTGGTGTTGTATGTTGTAGGTATATTGTGATATGAATAGGTCGATAAATTCTTCAAATGTTCTGACGGGAGGTGTGATCTTAGATAACCATTCCATAGAGTGTACTCCAAGACTCCTAGGAAACAGTCGCATCAAGTAAGTATCTTCATGAGCGAATTCCAATGTCATGTTCCTGAAGTCTCTAACGTGATCGATTGGATCCGTTTTCCCATTATAGCGATAAAATTTTGGCATTTCACAGTGCTTGGGAAAAGGAATCATGTTAAGACTTCTATCAAAAGGATAAGGACAGATGTCCTCCAGAGTGTATTTCTTTGTGGTTGTTCCCCCTTGTAACTCTCTAACTTGTCCTTGAAGTGCCTTGATTTGTTGGGTCAAGGCACTAAGATCTGAAAGGGGTGTCTCTTCAGGTTTGTTTTTCAAGTTTTTAGTGTCAAAGTCATGAGGCAATTTAGCCCCTTGTTCAGCTAGATAGCGAAAATACTTTTCCTTATCTCGTTGCAAGATCTTTTCAATGGATTTATGGAATTTTGGATCTTGTTCAGCCTCTCTAAGACGTTCCTCATCTTGTTCCTCATCACTATCCACCTAGTTTTTATCTCTGTAATTATGAAAAGGATTTTCTTCTCTATTGTCCATGTTGTTGTTGAAAAGTGGATTTTTATTTATGCTAAAAAGGGGATTACTAATTTCTCCTTCTTCTTGAGTGTTCTGAATATGACTTTCTTTTTGGATTGTATCCTTCAGTTTATTGTGTTGAGATCTTGTGGAGATAGGCATATGTTTTTGTAAAATTCTTCTAAACTTAGATCCTAGTTTTTGACAAGTGCGATGGTGATGATATCTTGATCTGATAAGATATAGAATCTTATGATATGATCAAGGATGCTCCTAACTTATTGATTGTGGCTTCCAATTTATGAAGGATTTTAGAATCCTATTGGGGAAGTTGAACCAAAAATTAGAAAGTTGTTTGAGAGATGCACTCTTAAAGTTTTAATCTTTGTTTTCAAAGAAAGGTTCCAAAATCAATGAAGGATTTGATTGGGATGTGAAGGATACTCTATAGAAGGTTGTGGTATGTTGTCAAATTCAAGAGGTTGGTTATGATTATGTTGTTGTGACAGAGCCAATCTCTGATAATAAGCTCAAGAATCTAAGGGATCTACAGCATATTCATCAGTGAATCCTCTAACAAAATCCTGATATCTGTGAAGAAATCCTCGATAGTGAAGCAAGACTTGTCAACTTTTGTACAAGAATTTTCTCTTTTGTAGGGTTTTCTTGTATCCTAACGGTTTCTTGGGTTTTTTTATTCTCTTAGACAATGATTTCTTGGGAAACTTTGTTGACTTCCAATTTCTAAGCATGGGAAAAGTGTTGGGAGTGTTTTTGAATTAATGATATGAAAAACTCTTAAGTGGCTTTCAATTGTTGTTCTTCATGTTCCTTTTGGATGATCTCTTTATCTGAATTAATGTAATGGAAGACACAACAAACATTTTTGAAAATAGTTGTTCTTAAAGCCCTATACTAACATGAAGTGTTTGATCAAGAAAATGTTTTTCATCAAATGTTTCCACAGGTTTTCCACATGAAAGACAATTCAGACAGACTCACTCTTAAATGCTCAAGTAGGTCATTCTAGTAATCAATAGCCCACATCTTAGAACTGTGTCGACTCACATAGTTGTGTCACCCCTGAAGGGGCGCCTGTGTTTTTGTCTTTTCCAGGTGCGTACTCAGAGTTACAGAAGAGGATACCGGATCCCCTAAGCAAACGGTCCTTGACAGTTATATGGTGAGTGTCTTGGGGGCAGATTCTTCCCTCCCCTTGCACTGTGATTATTAGAATGTTTGGAAACTGAATCGGTTGGCCACTACGCTAGGTTCGTAGTAAGGATTTCCGTTCGGTGTAGCAATAATAAACTCCCTCAGGAGACCTCCCAACCTTTAGAACAAAGGATTTGGGGATGGTTATCTTGCACACTACCAGAAAAAGAGGGTTTCCCCAAATTTTCTTTAAATTTTATAGTGGGGCGAAATAGCCTGGCTTTGGCTTGAACCCACTTGAGTCGTTCCCGTAGGGTGAGTACTTTTTCCCACTATGGCAGGCTCTCTAAAGGATGTAATTGAAACAATAAAATTGCATGAAAATTAAAAAGGAAAGTTTGGTATTTTGATCACCCAGTTAAGGGGAGAGCATAGACCTATTGCCATAGTCAAAGCAAGTAGTTGTTCTTTGTAAGTTCCAAAGCACGATGATTTAATCTAAGTGAAGATATTGCTTCACCAAAAATAGATTGTTCAATTTTAACTGCAAAAATCATTGTTTGGTGACTATCCTAGATTGTTTCATTTTATTCAGATGTGGCTACCCTAGGATTGCTTCATTTTAAAATTCAGAAGAAGAAAAAGAATTATGTCTGCGGAAGGCGTCAGACTCATAATTCTGTATTTTTTTTGTTACAGTCTATATGCGCCCGAACAGAAGCTATATGTGCTAGAACAGATGCTAAATGTGCCTAAACAGATGCTTTATGCACCTAAACAGATGCTATATGCACGCAAATAGATGTTATATGCGCGTAAACAGATGCTAAAAGCACCGCAAGAAAGATTTAAATGCTTCAAAAATAGTTACGGTGTATGCTGAAAGAAAGGATCTATATGCGTGTAAACATTTACTCTATGTGTTTAAACAGTCACGGGATGAGCCTAAACAGTCACGGGATGCGCCTTAACAGTTACGGGATGCGCCTAAACAATCATGAGATGCGCTCCAAAATCCAGCAAAATAAAAGTTAAAATCCCCATATGCGCGTCAGAAAATTTTGAATGTGCCTAAACGCCAAATTTTTCCAGAAAAGCCGATTCCAGAATGCGGAAACTGTCAAAACAAACTTGCAGATAATGTTAAATTTGTGGGTTCAGGCCCGATGGTGGGCACCATTTTATGTGTGTATGAAATATTGGATCAATTCAAATGAAAATCAAACACATATCAATAAGACATTCAATCAAGAAAAACTAAAAAATAAACAGAATAAGAAAACCATTGTTGCAGCTTCCCGGAACCATCTTATCTTCCTCTAACTTCAGCATTTTGTTGGTTTCCAGATAGCTCTCAGATCAGCAGATCAAGCTTAACAAAATGACAGCTAAAGAACGAGATTTAAAATGCAGACTATGCTAAGTGCAAAGCTATGCTAAGATGAGAAGATTGTTGTGATATTAAAACTGATATGAATGCATAGGCTGATTGTTTGTATGAACGTAGATATGCGTAGGTGTGCAAAAGTGAGTGTGTGCATGTAAATGTCAATGATTATGCATAATGTAACCAAAAGCTTGGATTTGCACCAGAATTTATAGATTTTTCAAATGGATTTGATTGGATGAATCGATCGACGGTCCGGATTAAGCTTGTTCGAACGGACGGAGGGAGATTTTCGAAAGTGGAGAAGAGGATGGAAGGTTTCCCTTTTCTTTCAATTTTCGTCATTGAGTTTCGAAGGGAAACTTCCATTTCGAAGAATGAGATGCAAATTTGGAAGGGTGAGTTAGCACGAGTTAGAAATTAAATAAATTAAATTTATTTAATTTGGAAGTGGAGATGGAAATGGAAACCTACATAATTAAATAACTCATATTTAATTATGTTTAAAAATGAAATTAGGGTGAGGAAATATTAAATAAAATATTTAATATTTTAAATTGAATATGGGATGGAGAATATTCCATTATTCAAATATTCAAAAATATTCAAACTTTAGAACCAAATGATGATTAAATATAAATAGATTATGACAATTTATTTAATTTAATCAAGCGAAAGGTGGAAATGTTAGTAATTAAATAAAATTATTTATTTAATTTAAGGTAGAAAAATTTAGAAGATGAACGATATAAATAAATAATTAAATTTATTTATATGTAGATGACTTTAGGGGAATTAATTAAATAAATTATATTTAATTAATTATCAAGCTTAATCATGACCATTTTTAGATGTATACACCAATATATAAGACTTACCATTTGATGGAGGGTCAATGGGTCCCACAAAATCTAATCTCCACTTGTCAAAGGGAGTGATTACTACCTGAGGGCACAGTGGCATCTCATCAGATCTGGTTGGTCTGCCCATTCTTTGACATCTATCACATTTTCTGGTATACCTTCCAGCATCCTTGTGGAGTGTTGGCCAATAATACCCTATGTTCAAAACCTTCATTGATGTCCTCTTGGCTGCAAAGAGTCCTCCACATGGTTTGTTGTGACATGCAAGAAAAATGTCATATGTTTCATCTTCTCTCACACATCTCCTCATGACATGGCCTGGTCTAGTATAAAACAAACATCCAGCAATCCAAGAGAAAGGAAAATATTTTTCAATGAGTGCCCTTTTCTCTTTTGGAGAGAAGTGAGAAGGAACTCTACCTATGACCAAATAATTGGCTATGTCAGCATACCAAGGTGTTTGTATACTAAGGGAGAATAGATCCTCATTAAGGAAATATTCATCTATGGGCTGATTGTCTTCTGATGTAGTCAGCCTTGAAAGAAAATCTGCAACAACATTGGCCTTCCCTAGCTTATCCACAATGGTTATATCAAACTCTTGCATCAACAATAACCATCTTTCCAATCTACCTATGATCAAAGGTTTATTCATTAGATATCTAATTCCTGCATGATCAATGTGCATAAAAATTTGGTAGCCTGTTATGTAATGTTTGAATTTATTCAGTGCATAGATTACTGCCAGCATTTCTTTCTCCGTCACTA
The DNA here is from genome assembly GCA_007258455.2 of Sequoia sempervirens. Classification (NCBI taxonomy): domain Eukaryota; kingdom Viridiplantae; phylum Streptophyta; class Pinopsida; order Cupressales; family Cupressaceae; genus Sequoia; species Sequoia sempervirens. The sequence continues at coordinate 144,098,299 of VDFB02373365.1, forward strand.
TATAATTGAATTCAGCTCCTTGTAATTTTTTGCTGACAAAGTAAATGGCATTTTCAACAGCTCCTTTTTGTCCTAAGGTTGCTCCTATGGCATAATCTGATGCATCGGTATGGATGTGGAAAGGAAGCTCCCAATTAGGCCCTTTGAGTATAGGAGCATGATTCAAAGCTACCTTCAAGTTAGGAAATGCTTTGTCACAGGCTTCAATCCACTGAAATTCAACATCGTTAGTGAGAAGAGTGTACAATGGTGCTGCTACCTTGCTGAAATCCTTGATGAAATGCCTGTAATATCCTACATGACCCAAGAAACACCTAACATCCTTTTGTTTTGCAGTTGTGGGTAGATTTGTGATTACCTCAATCTTTGCAGGATCTACTTGAATTCCCTTGTGGGAGATGTAGTGACCAAGAACTACACCTAGCTACATCATCATGAAGCACTTTTCATTGTTTAAGGACAAGTTTTGGTCTTCACATCTCTGTAGGACTCTCCTGATATTTTCCAACGCTTGATTAAAATCAACACCATAAGTGGTAAAGTCATCCATATAAATCTCCATGCAATCATGAGAAATGTCTGAGAATATGCTAATGACTGCCCTCTGAAAAGTTACAAGTGCATTGCATAAGCGAAATGGGAGCACTGAATAAGAATAGGTCCCCCATGGACAAGTAAATGTGGTCTTCTCCTAGTCCTCTGCTGCAATTTGGGTCTAGTTATAGCCGTTGAATCCATCTAGAAAAGAAAAGTATTGCTTTCCTACAATTGTGTCCAAAACTTGATCAATGAAGGCTAAGGGACAGTGGTCCTTCTTGGTGGAAGCATTAAGTTCCCTATAATCAACACAAACTCACCATTTCCCTCCTTTCTTGGGCACAATCACTAATGGAGACACCCACTAACTATCTAAAATGGGCTAGATAAATCTTGCATCTAGTAATTTTTGCAATTCTCCTTTCACAATTTCTCTTAGTGCAGGGTTAATTCTTCTCTGTGGCTGTCTTATTGGGGTGCAATCATCTCTGATGTAAATTTTGTGTGTACAAATTTTGGGATCCAGTCCCTTCATATCATGATAATCCCATGCAAATGCATGTTGGTGGGTCCTTAACAGGTTTTCCAATAACAATTGTTGTTCTTTACTTAATTTACTGTTAACATTCAGATATTTTCCTTTTGACACCTATACTTGTGTAGTTAACTCTATCATGGATGTTTCATTAACACATGATACCTTTAGTTCATATGGAAGCAATGTATGGAACATACCTATTGCTACAGGAATTCTTTCTGCAGGAAGAATGTCTACAGGAATAGTGGTTGCAGGAAGAGTGGTTGCAAGAAGAACGTCTACAGGAACAGTGGCTATTGGAAGAGCAGATAGAAGTGTCTTAACTAGAGTAGAAAAATGAGAGGATGATGCTTCCTTCGCTTCACAATGGTTCTGAATAATGTTAGCAAATACTTCATCCTCATCTTGGAGCTACATGAAATAGCTTATGCCCAGCATCATAATTTGTGCCACAGAATTAACTTCCTCAACCTTTTCACCAACTTGTGGCCATACGGGATTATCTTCACCATGAGATGGCTAAGCAGGTGTATAAAGAAAAAAAAAATTCATGCTCTTTCCATCTGAAATGGTCATGTCACCTGTCGACATCCAATGTATGTGTTTGCAGTTGCTAACCAAGGTCTTCCAAGAATAATGGGATACCTGCCTAATGTAGCTTTAGGAGAAAGAATCATAAATTTTGTTGGGTACTCCCAAGAATCTAAAACTACCACAAGATCCTCGACTACACCATCAGGCTTAACAGTAGAGCTATTAGAAAGTTGCAGGACAGTAGGAGTAGATCTCATGCTTGTAATGTTTAGTTTCTCCAGGATGTCTTTGGTCATTACATTTATTGCTACCCCTAAATTTATCATAGCATACTTTACTTGGACCCCATTTATGACAATTGTTACCATAGGGCTGCCTGGGTCATTATACTTGGGGATAGTCACTTTCCCCAACATTATGTCAGCTATTTGTCCCACTACATGAACTATAGTTTGGTCCTTTTTCCTACTTGGCTTCTTGAGACATGCCTCCTTGATTGCTTTGTCATAGATGGGAACATCCTTTATGTCCTAAAATAGAGGTATTTGGACACATATATGCTTCAGTTGATCCAAGATATCAAAATTTGTATCCTCCTTTTCTTCCTTTTTCTTGGCAACTTCCATTCTCTGAGGAAATGGTGGTTCTTGTTCAGTCTACTTGACTTGGACTGGTTTAGGATTTTTAGATACACTTGGCTGAATGGGATCATTTAGAGGCTCCTCTTCAACTTCCATAGGAATTGCAGTGATAATGGGCCTGGAAGGGGCTAGTAGAGTAGTTCCTAAACACAAATGGATATCACTTACACTCACAACATATGCAGGGAATTGATTTGAATTAGCAGAGTATGTAGGCTACTGTTGTAGTTTTTTATTTGGATTGGGTGTGGGCTGAGCTGGTAGTTGAGTGGGTTTAGGTGCATTTGAGCTTGGATTAGCAGGTGGAGGCATTATAGTAGGTTGTTGGGGCTGAGAATTTGGTTGTATGTAATTGGTTGTCTGGGTAGGCCATTGTTGTCCTCCTCTCCATTGATTTGTTTGCTGCCAATTTCCTGGAGGTGGCTGCCAATGCCCTTGAAATTGTTGCCAACTCCCCTGAGGCTGTTGCCACTGGGGTGGAGAATTTTGATGACTGGACCAGGCATTTGGAGGGTTACTCCAAGGCTGTGGAGGATATCCTCCATAATTGGATGGATATGGGGGATTCCATTGGTTACCAGATGAATTGGAATTAAAATATGGCCCAGTATACGATAGTGGATCCGGTGGCATACCTTGTCTTGGAGCCCAAGGCTTCCTTTGTGGAACATAGTAGACTTGGTCTTCTTCAATCTGGATTGGCTTGAACTCAGGTGGGATCTGCTTGCTTTCAAGGTTAGCTACCATCTTGCATCTATAGTCCTTTTTTTAATGTCCGCAGTGGGGGAAATATTTTGTTAACATTTCCTCTGCCTCTTCTTGCTTCTTCTTGGCCTGAAGTGTATCTAGCTGAGTAGCTAGATTATTGATAATGTCTTGCTTGAATTCTACCAACAAATGACTAATCTCCATTCTTGAAACTCCACTGGTAGTTGACTTACTCATGGAAGATTAATAAGCTCTCCCCTTCTTTGAAGCTACCCTAGAGTAGTTTTGGCATATTTTCTTGATATCTTCCCAAGGAACTTGGGAGATATCTCCTCCTCCCATGAGGTCCAAGGCATCAGTGAAGCTATCATTGATTCCTCTTAGGAAAAGCAACTTTTGTGAGTCTTCATTAAGTGTATGGTGTGGAGATTTTTGTAGGAAAAATAGAAACCTTGCAATGTAATCTTCCAAGCTCTCATCTTCCTTTTGCTGCATCCTGACAATGTCACCTCCTCTCATTTCATTGCCCCTGCAATATTCCTTGTATTTCTCAAGGAATTTTATCTTCATGTCTTCCCAAGTTTCCACAATATCTCTGCCTAGGCTCATGAAACATCTTAATGCAGCCTCTTTCAAAGTGGTACAAAATAGCTTAAGCCTATGGGCATTAGTAGTATAATCATAACTCCTGCAAAGTATGTCAAACTCAAATAAAAAGGTATTAGGATCTTCTATGAAAAGTCCATAAAACTTGGGGAGTGTTGAGGCAGGAATGTTTTTTATGTTTTCAACTTCATTCTGATGGGCAATGGGGAAAGGAAAAGCTGGTTGGTTTTGTCTATTCCTATTTGCATCACCCATCCCTACTTGATGTAGTTCCAAAGCAAAGGGGTTCTCAAGCTGATTTTGGTCTTCAGAGGAGACTTCAGAGCTAGTTAGATCAGGATATGCATCAGCAAAGGGGTGTGGATCTTCTTCTTCCTCTTCTCTTGGTAGGTTTTGATATTCAACTAGTTGGAATGGATTAGGATTGTTAGGAAGGAATCTCCCATAAGCATCCCTTCTCCTTCCTCTATGCATACGGTATCACTTACTATCAGCCAGCTCACACAAAGAATTGGTAAAGAATAAGGGGGTCATTACTTCCTAAATGAGGATATACTAAGAACAACTTCCAGAAACACTACAACAAGAAAAACTATCAATGACTCCAAAAGACTCCCTAGTTTGACACCATCCTTGACAACAGTGCCAAAAATGTTGGCCTCCTATAATGATTTTAATAACTAGGCCTTTACAGCCATTATTTTGAGATTGGAAATCTAACCTAAATAGCTATTTCAATCATCATGAAGGTGCATTTAACTTGTTAACCTAGGGACGTGAACTTGAAATGGGTTAGCACATTATGTGCACTATGGACTCAAAGTATCCATTTTATTCTAGAGCTAAGAAACACACAATATTGAAAGTAAATTTCTTAAAAGGGAATGATAAAAATGTTGAACATCAATCGACGACTATGCTAAGCTAAAATTCATAACAAGAATGAAAATCTGAGCAACAAACAGGAAACTATTTTGTCTGCTTTAGCTGCAGGAACAGTCACATAATGGAATTCTAGTGGTTGCAGGAACAGTCGGTTCCAGATTTCCAACTAAGTACTAAACAACAACTAATACTAAACTAATGTTAAACTAAGAAGATAGATTACTCACCAAGTGGACCCCCTTGGATAAGTATCCTCTAAAACTAATGAAAACTTAGATGCTCGAACTTAGAACTTTATTTTATTCACTGTAAATCATGAGTATAAAAGAGTGATGTATCTGTATTACTAAAAACTGGAGAGTGCAAGTACAATATCAAATTGTGCAACCTCCTGAAGAAGGAGCATTAAATCTTTATTTATACTATCAGCTAAACAAGGCAGTCAACTCCACGAATGGGAGGACACCATTTAGGGAAAACAGAGAAAATGGAGTGATGGCAGTTACACATGCATAGAATCTGGTCAGACATGCAGGTCCAAACGCAAATTTAGCACAATAGTAATGCTCACGCATGTTCAATCATTAAATTCCACTACAAGGCGGTTACATTCGATTGCATGAAGAATCTGCTATCGTCGACCTCCTTTGACTTTGAGCGATTCCTTTGTTGGACGTTATGGTGCATGCCCAGCTGGCGGTGTCTTCCTCAACTTAGCATATTAAATTTGCATGGTAAAGTCAGTATGCATAATAACTACACATCTATAACCACCTTAAGGAACATTCATTAACCACATGCAAAATCAATATAGATAATCCACATAATATGCCAAATGTCATTAAAGCTTGCAAAGATAGGATTTAAACCCAATGTCTATGGTTTGAGGGAAGCATCATGAAAATACCAACATTTAACATCAAATTCCATGACATATACCAACAAATAAACTATATATTCTACCCAAAATTGGACCAAAAACTAGGCTCATCAGGGTGAATCCACCTTTCCATAGATTTCAATTAAAAATTAAATGCAAAATATAGTACACAAAGGCAATTTTTTAGGTATACCTGGCCAGGTATCTCACCGCTCTAATACCATGCTTGCACTATGTCCAGTTGGTGGGGAATGTCACCTTTGTGTGCCATTTTTCTCTCAAGATCTCCAATCTCTCCAATGCACAATGGTAAAAATGAATAGAAACTTAGGTAAATTACTATTTATAGGTTTCCTTTTTACCCCTCCATGAAACCCTAACTCACTCTTTTGGCTCCCATTTTCACCCCATTTATTTTTTTTCCTCTATTATTTCATCAATTTTCACTATTATTTGTTGTGCTCCTTATTGTACCCTACTTTTTCCTCTATCAAGAAGCCGCCCAGGGCCTCATTTTTCCTATTATCCCTCTCGATGAGGCTTCATCCTCCATATTTTCCACTTTATTTCTTCATCTCATTTTCCCTACCATGTTGGGGCATCTAATCCTTGTTTTCTTCTATCAAACCTCCTATATTTTATTTTTCTTTGAAACAACATTATTTTCAAGATATTTTGAAGAGGGGAAAAATGTAGACATCTAAATTTGACCATCCCCATGTGGTCAAATTTATTCCCTAATTCATCTATTTTGCATCCATATCCATGTTAATTAAATATTTTTTTAATTATTTAATTAATATTTTTCTTATCCCCAATATCCCCTAAGGTGTTTAATTTAGCAATTAAATACTTTATCATCTTTCCCCCCTCTCCTCTCAAGATTAAATAAATAGTCCAATTTATTTAATCTTTTCATTTACCCAACATGAATTAAAATTAAATTTCAATTTGTTCCCTTTTCTCTCACCTAGTTGCATCCTCCTTAATCCCTCCTTACTCTTGATTAACCTAATTAATCTATTATTAAGTTGTGTGCATTCCTAATGAGTATTAGTGTCACATCCTCCATAACTTGCCACTTTCCTTAATCCCATTATTAGCCCAACTAATCATTTGCACAACCCCTAATTAATGATTAATTATCCCTAACCTAATCCTAATGTCAATTATGACATGTGTGCCTAGGTCAACCTTCATTAATTTCTTCCCTTTTTGGAGAAGTTATCACCCTTTCCCAAGGAATTTTAAATTCTCATTTATTCCCCCCATGAGCCTAGTTGGAATTTTAAATTCCAATTTATCCTCCCAAAGCCTCTTGGAATTTTTAATTCTTCATCCCACATCCCCATGTCCTTACAAGTGGAATTTTAAATTCCATTTAATTTTCTTAGGATATCTCTAATCCCTATGGGGATTTTAAGAGGAATTTTTAATTTCTCACTTGTCACATCCCCCCATTATTTTGGAGAATGAAACAAGCCACCCCTTTTCCACCTAGAATTCACATCACTACCACCTCACCCTTTCTCATCTCTCTAGGATGACACATATCATCCTCACATGTGTTGAGATGCCTCAAGTCATCTCAACCATTGATCTAATTCCATACTTCTAATATTAGCCCTCCATCCCTTTTTCCCTCAAATGACTAAGGAAAACACTTAAACATTTTTCATTATGCAATCTCCATAGCCAAATATTTACATCCATGGCCATTTTCACCGATTTTGCGTCCTTTTCTCATCCAAAATCATGCATTCCATGGGGTTATGATGTCAAAATTGATCTAAGGAGCACACAATCAAGCATATCAAGGTCCAACAAAGTCATCAAGCTCAACAAGGTATTCTTATTGTTAATTTGCATTTCATTGTTTGAGTTTCATCTCTTTCCCAATTTGAGTGTTTTTTTTTTTCAATCTCTTCCATGATTTTTGTTGTATTTCTTGCATTTAAGTAGACTAGAAAAACACTACACACACATCAATCTTAGCATCTTCATTCTTATCATCCAGATTTATCACAATGGGTTGTTTAATGACAATTTCAGTTGTATGTTCTTATTTTATTCTCTATTTTTGTTGGGACATTTAAGGTTGAATGTTATATTTTGGTGAAAGTTGTAATTCATCTTGGTTTGTTTAAATAGGTGTTTGATCATTACATAATTTTTTATTGTTTTCCCCCAACTAACGAGTAATAACATCACATTTACACCTATGCTCTTTAGCATTTATATTTCTTCTTGTTTAGTTCTGTGCACTTACCCAAGTTATGATGGTTGCAAAGCTTAACCTCCTCGAACTCTTAGCTCCCCCGCATGATATTTTTTGCAAATGATTGCAAAGAGAATACCAAATTCTTGGTTTAATGGTTTCTGAGGTCAATCATGTTGACATTAATATCAACCTTACACCAAATATTTTTCTCATAGTTCAAGTTTGAATATGCACCATTGATTTTACAAGATCAAAGGGTTGGTGTGATTCATGCATTTAATACCACTATATCGTTTCCACTTTCTATAACTACTATGGGATAGAGCGGCATACACCGCTATATCGCATTCTTCTTTGTATTTCACCCTGAGGTAGTGGGATCCTTAGCTCCATACCACAAGCTTGACTTGTTTAACCTATGGTACTATGGTTTACATTAATGATCACATATGACTTACCGTCATACCACATGCTTCATCACATCCTTCCATGGTCTAGCAATTCATATTGCCCTACCTCATTCCTTTATGATCTTCCTCACAGGATGGCAGGTTATTCCCCGCTATACCATACCCTTCATTTTTCCTTCTCGTGATATGGTAGTTTATGATGTATTTAAATTCTCTCATACCGCCCAACCACGTCCTCATCATAATACTTCTACAGTATGGCAATAAATATCTTCATGTTGTTTGTTACACACTACCAGCCTGCCAAGGGTTTAGATTGCTATTGAGGGATTGTGGTAAGGTACTGTTAAGGGATTTGGAATATTTTTACCTAGACATGTTTTTGCTTAAGTATATATGATGAATTTCAGTTTTGTATAGGTCTTTCAGTGTCAGTCAAACCTAAAAAATTTATATGTTTGTTTACATTGGGGAGGCTCAGTCAAAAATAAAAAGGAATATAAGGGTCAAGGCTCAAGTCATGGAGCTCAAGGTTAATTGTGATGATGGAACTACAAAAAAAATCAAGGTTCTAACATACCTCATGATGAACTAAACTATGTTTTTCCTTCATCTTGCTTGTGTTATGTTTTTATGAGTTCTTTTCTTGTGAATATATCCCTAAGGAAAAAATTTCTAATACCTACAATTGTAAACATCTTCTTGGTTTTTTACTGCAAATTATTTTTAATCTATAAATTGAATTCTATTTTAAGTTTCCATTTGCAGTTATCAGAAAATTCGAAAGTCAATAGTTATCAACTTATGAAATTAATAATTTTTTACTAATTCAAATTGTTGATTTATACATTATTGTTTATTTGGACTTTAGGAAATGAAGAGAAGGACTGTAAGGTGAAAATTAGATGATAGTGATCACAATGTTGAAATTCAAGTGACAGAATATGAGCATGTGTGTAGTGAAAAAGTGGCCAAGAATAATGAATATTTATTATTTCTTGGTTTGACAAGCGAGCAAGTTGTAAATCCACTAAGTAGTATATTATTTGTTTAATAACTTGTTTAATGAAATTTTATAGGAAAGATCTTTATGTATATAAGACATAATATGATATTTTTTTTCTTTTATAGGAAACAAAAAGAGTATAAAGAAAATGCAGAGAAAAAACAAAAGGAAAGAAAAGATACAATGTCGTCATCTCATAGAAACTGACGCTTTTGTGATTCAACAAATGAAGTTGGTGAAAACAATAATTATGATGATGTGCAGCCTAGTATAGCACATGGTGATGTGTAGCCTGATATAGCACATGGTGATGTGCAGCCTGATATAGCACATGGTGATGTGTAGCCTGATATAGCACATGATGATGTGCAACATTGTGATGATCTCTTAGCACAAAGGATAAGAGAGATTATTGAACAACATCAAAGCAAAGGAATAGTAGGTTTGCAGAATATTTATTCAACATTAAAGGATGTGTTTGAAGTGAAATTTGTGGAGACCAGTATTGATCTACCTACTCATTCCACACCTCATGTGGCCAAGGAGAATAAAGTTTTAGTGTATGAAATTTATGAAGAGAGACCACTAGTTGCATTTTTTGTGCCTCAAAGTGCACCTATTGCATCTAGAACTTTTGATGGAACTAGTGGATCAACCAAAAATATTGGTAATGGTAATTTAATAGAAGATGCGGATTCTTTTGTTAAAAGACAAATATTGAGAAAAAATTTGTACAGATCTATAGAGAGGAATGTAAAATAAAGAAAATTAGAAGATAATAAGCCATTCTTGCTTGAGGTATCGAGAGATGATGAGCCCATTGGGCCAAATGCTACAAAGTGGTCCGCCGAGTTAGGTGTAAGATGTAGGGACCATTTGGATATTTTCAAATCAATTTTTACAAAGAAAGATCCAAGAGCTGTGGAAAATATTATACAAAAAATGGAAAATTCTTTTGAGACTACTAGTGGATAAATATCTAGAAAATATTACAAGCAAAAGGTGATAATTTTGATAAAAAAAATTAGATACAATTGCAAAAAAACAATCATGGAGGGAAAAGAGAGCTTAGACTCCACTCTATCTCCCAAACAGTAGCAGGCATTGAGAGAAAGTATTCATTTTAAAGAATATTTGGCAAAGAGTAATAGAGGCAAGAGAGCAAGAGATAATGTGAGGGCTAGATATACATTTGGCTGAGGTGGGTTGCATGCCAAAATAGACAAATTTACAGTAAGTGTATGGATTTTTTGTTCAATTTACATTGTGTTATTTATTTTTATTTTTTATTGAACTGACTATATGTTGAAATTGACATTATATTTTAGGTGGAAAACAGTAATAGAGAAGCAAGTGCATAAGTTATTGTCAATTATATGGTAGTACTAGATCCTAGTAAATCTAAGAGTAGGATGAAGTGGAAATCTAGTTCATCAATAGAGATTTCATAGCCATCTATTAAATGCCCAGTAGGAGCCTCAGTAGATCATGTCAACTCAAATGAACTAGGGTACCAAAAGGTAATGAGTTGCATATTCAGTCTCACTCACCAAGTTTCGCAATTGGTTGCCTCTGCTAACCCTATAGTTTATGCATGGAATGAGCATAAATTCATGGATTCAAATGAGGTAAGAGGCTCTACTGATCTCATTTCTTCTTATTTGGAAATTCTATATACAAATGCCCCTTAATATGTAGATTATTGAAATTTCAGCGTAGGAGAATCCAACCCAGTTTCTTTATTGTTGGAGTGGTCCAAAAAATGTTTTTTCGAAAAATTTATAGCTTGCATTCTTTACTTGACTATTGAATGCTTTGTATATTTTTTTGCATGATGGTTAAACCACATGTAGAGAAATTTTATCAAATCAATAAAAAAAATAGAAACTCCATGATGTCAACAGAGTTGTTGATATTGATAGTGATCATGATGAAGTGGACAAGAATGTGCAACACAATCATATTAGTTGTCCTTAAGTTGAGGTAATTAATATAATAGTTTTCAGTTATCTATCCCAATGTTTTGTCATTCTTCATGCTTAAAATGTTCTTTTCGAAAGAAAAAAATATAGCTTTTGCATTCTTTAAGTTGTAAGTTAATATGTCCCAATGTTTTTTCATTCTTCTTTTGGACAAAACTTATAGCTTTTGCATTCTTTAAGTTGTAAGTTAATTTGTCCCTATAGCTACTGAAAAATGGCCTAAGCAATATCATACACTCGAAACAAGTTTACTAACATCATTTCCTCCCAAAATTCATCTTCTTTTCGCTTAATTAATTTAATTAGCCTAGCTAATTAATTAATTGCATCTTTTTCATCCATTAACCTAGTTCATCAAATTGGGTTAATATTAAATTAAATAAATCAAAACATTTAATTTAATTCCCTAATTCATCTTATTTAATTAAATAACCCTAAGTTATTTAGTTAAATGTCATTTTCACCTTTCCCCCTTTCATTAAATCATTTAATTTAATGAAAATCCCTTTAATTCTTCTAATCCCTTAATTGTGTGATTAAACCTTGTTTAATTAACAATTAAACTAAATTTCCTCTAAGCAAAGGGAATATTCCTTATTCCATTTTTGCACAATTAAGAATTTCTTTTAATTTTCAAAATGCCTTTTTTCCTCACCCATGAGAATATTCCAAAAGAATATTCTTATTCCTCCATCATTTGAAAAAGGGATATTTTCACTTAGCTTCTTATGCAATTTTTAACCTTTAACTTTTTGAACAAGTCACCTTTGACCTATGTGAGTAGGTCAAAAGTGTGTTTGTTTGAGGAAAGTGTGAACCCTTGATTAAAATTCCACCATACATTCTCATTTGTTGGTGAGAATCCATTATCCATGCCTCTCATCTTCTTCATCTCTAACCATTGATTAATCTTTTCAATCTTAACCCTTCATTCTCATTTGCTTTCCTATAAATAGGTCACTATTTGGAGACAAATGGATCCATCTTTTTTAGAGAAAACTCATGTTGTTGAATTCATATGCACTCACACTCATATTTCACTCACTTTTAGCTTGTTTTAGTTAATTTTAGTTGCATAATAGCTTAGAGAATTCATTAATGGCTTCCATGCATCCATCTTAGTTTGTATATGAATTAGGGTTTTCATCTTTTAGCTTAGAATTAGCTTAGATTAGCTTAGATATAGCATAATTAGATCATTTGTAGCATAAAATCATGTTAACTTAGCTTGCATCATGTTTAAATTAGCATAATCTAGGTTTTCATACATCAATCACAATGATTTCATCAATTCTCTTCCATAGAATCGACTGAAATAGGCTCACTAATCACAGGATTGGGAAAAGGTCATCATTTCACATCAACACGACACCAATTCCAAAATGGAATAAGTTTCAAATGGGTTAGAGTAGGAATTTAACTGTTTGTGTAGTTTGTAACTTTCAGTTTCAATTAAATGCTTAGTTTAATTTTCCAATATGAATGATCTTGTTTAGTAGATGCAAGTTTATTTGGATGAATTATGCTTCAATTCATCATGGATTAAGTGTAATCAATCTGCACTAACAATCCTCATCTCACATTCTAGTGCTAGGAGGGAAAACCATTAACTTAACACTTTTTAAGCTCGAATTTCATTTATTTGTTGTTTTGCAGGATAAAGTGACGCCCAAACTACAAACACCGATGCTTTTTAAAGAGTGTCGCCATATAGCGACACCATCACAATTTGAAATCCTAACATTGAATTAATGCACCAACATTGATTTAAATCTGGCAACACTGATTTAATTTGAAGGTATCGAAAAGTTCAAACGGTGACACCGAAACTTCACTAGAGCAACATTGAAAATTTTCAAATTGTGACGCTACTAAGAGTAGCGACATCGGACAAAATTGTGACACTATTGTTCTCTCTATTTCTACTCTAGATAAATGCCCGTTTTTACCAAAGTGACGCCCACAATTCAAATTGTGATGCCATCGTGTTCAACGACACCTAACCAGGGTAAGAAACTTTACAACCATTTTTTCGACATGTGTTTTAATTTCCTTGAATTATCTGACCATTGATGCACTTCTAACTGCGTTCTGGTTGTTAGACTAACAAGGTTTTGTAGGTTGAAAAACATGGAGTGAAAGTGAAGAAATATTTTCTATCTTAAAAATTCTATGATTGTAACAAGTGTTTAATGCTTTGGGTAAATTATAACCCAACTTTATGCTTTCTACTTTCAACTTTAGGAAACACACTAAATTTCAATTGGGTTTAAAACAAATGCACAAACGGAATTAAAATTGAACCCTCATCTTATCATTTTTTTTTGGGTTTAAAATTGAACAAGGAAACTTCATATTTCATTTGGTGCTTAAAATGAAGTCATCACTGCTTTGAGGGGTTAAAATTTACAACCGTTTTCTATATTTTATGATTTTCAATGTTGTTAGTGGATGCATATGTAATTCTCTCGCACCATTTGGTGATCTTGAGAAATAGAAAAATTCCTTAACACTTTGCAAAATCACCTACATCTTTCAATTTGCATTAAAATTTAACCCCCTTGCGAGTGTGAGAAAAAGGAATAGTGTGTGTTCTCTCTTTGTTCATATGAATAAAGATGATCGAACTATGGATGTACTTCCTATTGGGAATAGGATGCCATTTAATTGAAATCTTAAAACATATTTCATGTATCTCCTAATTCCTTGGAAAGTGTTCCCCAACACTAGGATTAGAAAGAGATTAAATTCGAATGAAATGAACATGTAAATTGACATTTGTATTTATTCCTAAATGATAGGAACATGTGGGGACACTCAAGAAGAGCTCCTACAAAATAGGACCACATGGGGCACCCACATGGAAGTTGGAACCCACCTTGCTTAAGTTAACTATTTGGAGGAATGATAACACTTTAGTAATGCATGTAAAGATCCTACAAGTTATGGATCAATATTTACATGAGTGAAGTTCAGTTCAGTTCAGTTTAATTCAATTATGGTTATGTTATCTTCAATTGCATGTAGTTAGTTTGAGTTGCATGTTAGTTGACTTCAGTTGACTTAAGTTGCATGACTAATGACTTCAGTTTCATGACAGATAGCAAGTGATACATTCAGTTAAGTGGGGATGATCAATCATGCATAATGTTTGCATGAATTGAAGAGATATGTTTCAGTTAACTAAGATTGACTTGGACCCACCTTGGGCGCCCAAGTTGAGATCTTTGAGTTAACACCTTTTGCATGAGAATATATTTATAAGGCTCAGTTAAGTGGGCCCATTCTTGGGTGAAAACTTTGAGGAGAAGCTTGGAAGATATTTTCTTAACCAATGATCAGTCAAGTGTTCAGTTTGGGGCGCCTAAATTGAGGAGACTTTGATTTTGACTTCATGTTACATGATGGAACTCTACTTGCACAAAGTAGGTGTAGGTTTTTGAGAGGGGCTTTATGCTCTTGTAATTGACAACTCCTATGAGTTTGCATGCTCATTAATTGTCTATTTATTGAAGCAAGTTGAAGAGAGTTTTATCAGAGTTTATTTGTAGGTTGTGAAGAAGAATTGTTGAAGGAAAAAGAAGCATATCAAGAAAAGGATTGATACAGTGTTATTGTAATCTTATTCTAAGGTTAAATAATACAATCACTATTGATTATGGTTGTGGATTTTTTTCCCGAAATGGTTTCTCCATGTATATGTTATGTCACTTCTATCTTCTTGTCTCATTCTTCTACAATCTTCTATCTCTTTCTTCAATTGGTAAAATTGATCTAAATAGATAATCATACACAAAGAATTGTGACAAAGAACACTTAATTATATCTAAAATTTCATAGTTTTACAATTTTTAAGCTACATAATTACCTCCATTTTCAACATTTGGTATCAAAGCTAACGGTTGGGTAGAGTTTGGGATGCCTTTCTCTTAAAAGTTTGGAGGTTTTTTGGATGTAGTGAGAGATTTTACTATTGTGTTATTGCTGATTTGTAAAATAAGTGTGTTACAATGAGTTCTAATTCTCATTTAGATATTGAAATATTCAATGGATCTAGTTATGAGATGTGGAAACTAAAAATGGAGGATCTCCTTGAAGAGAGAGATTAGTGGTTAGTTGTTTGTAATGAGACAAAGTCACCTACGACTATGTCAGATGAGGATTGGGATAAGCTTGATAAGAAGGCAAGAGGGGCCATAATATTATGTCTTGTTGATGTTGTTCTCTTGAATGTTTCAGATGAAACTACCGTATATAAACTATGGAAGAGGATAGGTGATATCTATCAAACCAAAAGTCTTACTAATAATTTGCATCTGAAAAGATAGTTGTATTCTTTAAAGATGAAAGATGGTGATTCTATTGCACATCACTTAAATTCTTTTAGTTTTATTTTAAGTTAGTTATCATCTATAAATGTAAAGCTAGAAGATGAAGATAAATTCATTTTGTTACTTTTTTCTTTACCATTGTTGCTATCAGTGGTAGTGGTGCAGATCCTAAGATGGACAATATAATTCCTACTCCTATCAGAGGAGATGAGGAGGAAGTCTAAAATGGGATCCCAAGATGCCTTGATTGTAAGAGGTAGGCCTAAGGAAAAGGAACCTAAGGGAGACAAGAAAGGAAAGGGTAAGTCCAAAGGACAATCTAAAACCCCTGGTAAGAGTAAGGTAAAGTGTTGTAATTTTGGGAAACCCGGACATGTAAAGAAGGATTGTAAGAGAAAGAAAAAGAGTTATGATGCTTTTAGAGAGAAATCCTCATATGACAGTAATGATGCATTGGTCATTTCATCTAATACTATTTGTGATAACTCTTGGCTTATTGATTCAGGTTGCTCCTATCATATGACTCCTAACAAGGAGTAGTCACTAAGCATATTGCATATGATGGAGGGAATGTCTTCTTTGGAGATAATAGCACACCAAAGGTTGTGGGAAAAGGAGAGGTAATTTTTTGTTTCAGTGATGGTAGGGTCAAGACCCTTAATGATATTTTACATATTCCAGGACTTGCTAGAAATTTTGTTTTTGTATCTAAGGTCAATGACTCTAGAATGCATGCAACATTTGAAAAAGGTGGTTGCAGATTGGTGAAAGGGAATATGGTGGTTGCTAAAGGATCTCAGATTGGGACTTTTTTTAAGGTTAATACCTCCAATTTGAATAAATCATCCAATGTAACTGAAGCTGAAAATGCATGTATGTTGTGGCACCATAGATTGGGCCACATTGGTGAAAAAGGTCTTAGGACCATTCTTAACAAGAAATTGGTTGACGTTATTCCTAATTATAATATTGGCAAAAATAATTTTTTTGAGCATTATGTGTTTGGAAATCAATCTAGATCTTTATTTCCTAGTAGAACAAATAAAGCCAAAAGATTAATAGAGATTATTCATTCAAATGTAATGGGCCCTGTGGATATTGACTCTATTGGAAAATCTAGATATTATGTCACATTTATTAATGATTTCTCAAGATACACTTGGATCTATTTTATACATAACAAATCTGGTGTGTTTAATAAGTTTAACGAATTTAAGGCTTTGGTTGAGAAACAATCAAATCATGAGATAAAAGTGTTGAGATCAGATAATGGTGATGAATATTTTTCTAAGGAATTTGATGATTATTGTAAGCATGTAGGAATTGTGAGATAGAAAAATTCTCCATATACAACTAAACAAAATGGAGTAGCAGAAAGGATGAACCGGACCTTAATAGAAAGAGCTAGGAGTATGTTAAGTAGTGCTAATCTAGATCGGTGCCTTTGGGCCGAGGTTGTAAGTACTTGTTATTTAATCAATAAATTTCCTAGTTCATCTATTGAAGATAAAACTCGTTATGAAATGTGGTTAGGTAGGAAACCTAGTGTTTCACATTTAAGGATCTTTGGTTGTGAGGCTTTTGTTCATGTGCCTAACAAAAAAGTGATCTAAGTTGGATCCAAAAGAACAGAAATGCATATTCATAGGTTATGGTGAAAATGTAAAAGGTTACAAGCTTTGGAATCCTCTAACCCGAAAAATTACTTTATCTAGAGATGTTATTTTCAAGGAATTTAGAGCTTATTAAGGAGAAGAACAACCAAAGGAGAAGGATACTTCTCAAACAGTGCATTTTGAGATAAATACTAAGAAGCATGAAGATGCACATGTTGAAGAAAAATTGGATGGATTGGATGAGGAGAGTTCATAGAGTTCTTCTAAGATAGATGCTCATGATGAGCGTATTGAGGAACAAGAAGAAACCCCTTTGATAAGATCCACAAGACAACGGAATCTCATTGATAGGTTTATCTCACCTGATTTCTATTATATATTTTCTTTGATGAGTACTAATGATGAACCTAGATCTTACAAGGAAGCTTTGTCTTTAGATGAGAACAAGCTTTGGTCACAAGCTATGCATGAGGAAACTAAATCCTCGGATACTCAAGTGACACATGGGATCTTCAGAGTTTTCCCAAAGGAAGAAAGGCCATTGGTTGTAAATGGATCTTTAAAAAGAAAATTGGAGCATATGGTAATCTTGAAAGGTACAAGGATAGATTAGTAGCCAAGGGCTACTCCCAAAGAGAGGGAGTTAACTTTAATGAAATATTCTCTCTTGTTGCTAAATTAACTTCTATTAGATTCTTTTTATCTATTGTTGTTGCTTATGATTTTGAGATAGAGAAAATGGATGTGAAAACTGCTTTTTTGCATGGGGATCTTGATGAGGAAATTTATATGAGGAACCCTGATGGTTTTGTTGTAAAAGGAAAAGAATAATTGGTTTTCAAGTTAAAGAGATACTTATATGGACTGAAACAGACACCTAGAATGTGATGCCAGAAGTTTGAAGCTTTTGCATTGAAAATTGGTTATGTTAGGAGTGAGGAAGATCATTGTGTTTACATAAAAGTTATTGATGATCAGCTTTTAATTATTATCTTTTATGTTTAAGACATGTTGTTTATTGGTAATTGCAAGGTAATGATCAAAAAATTGAAAGAAAAACTCTCTAGCACATTTGAGATGAAATATCTAGGGGTGCAAAATATATCCTTGGTATGGAGATCAGTAGAGATAGAGTTAACATAAACCTTTGCTTAAGTCAAAGCAACAATGTTGATACTATTTTGAAATAGTTTAACATGCAGGATAGTAAACCAATTTATATTCCTTTACCGGTTGGCATGAATTTAATTTTAGACATGAGTCCTAAATATGATTTTGATCATGAGGAAATGTCTAAAATTATATATGCTAGTGCAATTGGTAGTTTAATATATGCAATGGTCTACATGAGACCAGATATAGCCCAAGCAGTGGGAGTTCTAAGTAGGTTTAAGTCTAACCCTGGTAAAGAACATTGGACTTATGTTAAGAGGGTGTTTAGATATTTATGAGGTACTTCTTATTACTGTTTGGTTTATCATGGTGCTAATGATATTGATATTATTCATAGATCATTGGACATACAGGGTTTTGTTGATTCATATTGGGCAAGAGACCTGGACAGTCAGAGGTCGACAAGTGGCTATGTGTTTACTTTGTTTGGAGTTGCGGTTAGTTGGATGAGTAAGAGGCAGCCCACGGTTGCTTTGTCTACCATAGAAGCAGAGTACATGGCTAATACACATGACTCTAAAGAGGCAGTTTGTTATAGAGACTTGGGAAAGGTATTGGTTTTAATTACAAGAAAATTAAACTTGAATGTGATAGTCAAAGTGCTATTTGTTTAGCCAAAAATCCTATGTATCATGCTCGTACTAAGAATGTTGATGTTCAGTATCACTTTTTCTAAGAAATGGTTGAGAGTGGGAAGGTATTGATCAATAAAGTTGACACTTTGATCAATGTTGTAGATTATCTTACGAAACCAGTTCCTACAAATAAGTTCTCTTGGTGTAGGAAGGTCATTGGCCTTGAGTCCTATACTTGATTTATAATAATGATTCCTTGTTTAGAATAATTGTAATGTATAATTTCAAGTGAGAGAATGTTGGGAATAGGATGCCATTTAATTGCAATCCTAAAACATATTTCATGTATCTCCTAAGTCCTTGGAAAGTGTTCCCCAACACTAGGATTAGAAAGAGATTAAATTCAAATGAAATGAACATGTAAATTGACATTTGTAATTATTCATAAATGATAGGAACATGTGGGGATGCCCAAGAAGAGCTCCTACAAAATAAGAGCACATGGGGTGCCACACAAGGAAGGTGGAACCTGTTGGAAAAACAAGGACAGACAACTGAGAGGGGGGGTGGATCAGTTGTCACATAATATTTAAACTTTTCAAACTTTACTTAACTTAACCTCATATCCGATGAATGAATAATAAACCACAAACAATTAACACATTAGAAGCATAGAGAACACCAAGATTTTTTACATGGAAACCCTGTTAGGGGAAAAACCACGATGGATGTTAGTCCACAATATTATACCCTGTTAAAATATAATGAGAATAATAATGTGAATGCACATGCATTCAAGCACACTGCCTAGAGCTCACTGCTCAAATACAAGAGGGCTCACTAACCAACAATAAATAGTAATTTGGATTAGATCCACAGGGTGTGAACTGATAAAATAGCTTCTACACAAGCTTGATTACAGTTCCAGTTAAGCACAAAAAACCTTCTCCACACTTCCCTCAACCTTCTTCTCACTCTACTCTGCAATTGAATGATTAGATCAATGTTTATGTACTTTCCCTTTCTTTAGATTTCTTTTTTTCACACACACTAACTTCACTCAAACAACCACTCTTATATATCCACAACATGAAATACATCAACAACTTAGTGGGCCAGAAATATAAAACATATTTACAATGTCGGCCCAAGTTTACAAATAAATTTGAAATGTGAATCAAACACAATTGGCCAATAATATGATGAGATCAAAAACAATATCTTTGAGTGCACCAAACATTCAAATTTTGATCTTCACGGATGTACAACACATGACAACCATTGTTTCAGCCAAGAACATGAAAACCCGAACATACACTAGAAAAATATTCAACCACAAGCACTCTGATCAACACGAATGTACAAAAAGAATAGAGAATGATCCTGAAGCATCTACAAACAACCAAAACTAACAGAGAGGCATCTGCAACAAAAAGAATTATCATAATCACATAAAATTCAATCAGGAACACTGTCAGAACACAACTATTCATTACATGATCAAATCTTCATGTGGACCTTTGAAACTTCTATTAGATGAACTAGATACTCTTATCAATAAAGCCTTTAGTCCACAACAACTGATCTTCAACGTACAAAACAAAACACCTTCAAGGCCTTCACTATTCCACTGGCAACCAACAACTCTCTAACTCTTCCTTCAACAATTTTCTCAATATCCTCGACATATACAGCCTTCAATACAATAATGCTAGTAGTGTTGACATCAATGACAACCACATATCAGCAACACAACCATAGCATCCAACATAAGCCACCTTGCTTAAGTTAACTGTTTGGAGGAATGATAACACTTCAGTAATGCATGTAAAGATCCTACAAGTTAGGGATTGATATTTACATGAGTGAAGTTCAGTTCAATTCAGTTCAATTTAGTTTAGTTCAATTCAATTCAGTATTAGTTCAATTCAATTTAGTTTTTTCGGTTTTGTTCAGTCCAGTTATGGTTCAGTTATCTTCAGTTGCATGTAGTTAGTTTGAGTTGCATGTTATTTTACTTCAGTTGACTTGAGTTGCGTGACTAATGACTTTAGTTGCATGATAGATAATAGGTGATACATTCAGTTAAGTGGGGATGATCAATCATGCATAATGTTTGCGTGAATTGATGGAGAGATATGTTTTAGTTAACTAAGATTGACTTGGACCCACCTTGGGCGCCCAAGTTGAGATCTTTTAGTTAACACCTTTTGCATGAGAAGATATTTGCAAGGCTCAATTAAGTGGGCCCATTCTTGGGCACCAACTTTGAGGAGAAGCTTGGAAGATATTTTCTTGACCAACGATCAGTTAAGTGTTTAGTTAGGGGCGCCTAAATTGAGGAGACTTTGGTTTTGACTTCATGTTACATGATGGAACTCTACTTGCACAAAATAGGTGCAGGTTTTTGAGTGGAGCTTTATGCTCTTGTAATTGAAAACTCTTATGAGTTTACATGCTCATTAATTGTCTATTTATTGTAGCAAGTTGAAGAGAGTTTTATCAGAGTTTATTTGCAAGTTGTGAAGAAGAATTGTTGAAGGAAAAAGAAGGATATCAAGCAAAGGATTGATATAGTGTTATTGTAATATTATTCTAAGGTTAAATAATACAAGCACTATTGATTTTGGTGGTAGAGTTTTTTCCCAAAAGGGTTTCTCCATGTATATGTTGTGTCACTTTTATCTTCTTGTCTCATTCTTCTACAATCTTCTTTCTCTTTCTTCAATTGGTAAAATTGATCTAAACAGGTAACATACACAAAGAATTGTGACAAAGAACACTTAATTAGATCTACAATCTCATAGTTTTACAAGTTTTAAGCTAAATAATTACCTCCATTTTCAACATTTCCTCACTATTGTTTATCTCTAGAGGGATTTCCTTGGTGGGAAAAAGTACTCACCCCAAGGGAATGACCCAAGCGATAACGAGCTAATGCCAAGCTCTTCCAAACCGTGATATAAATGTGTGGCTACAATGAAAATTGTGATCAATGGGAAGGGGTACATGATAGCTCTCCCCCAGTATCTTTATGATGCATAAATCCCTTATTCTAAGGGTTGGGAGACCTCTTGATAGATTTTATCATTGCACACCCTAAATTGGAATCCCTTATTACGAACCCTTGTTTAGAAGCCAAATATCCTTAATATTTGTTGGTGCAAGAATGGTCATTTTGAAGCTGCCCCACATTTTTATTATTCAATTGTAGAAATAGAAAAAATCCTTTTGATCTCTGGTTTTTAAGGATTTTGAGATTTGGTGGTCCCAAGAAGTGTGTGTCATGGAGGGGAGCCAATGTTGCCAAATCTCTAACTATTCACAATGTTTAGTGTTTGGAGAAATCCGAATGGGGACTCAAAAAATATAGCCATTTTGAACCTAGGGTTGTAATGATTGTGAGTCAATTTAACACTTTTCTTGGTTTCAAAATGATACAAAAACAAACATTCACTATCATCCTCAAAATTTCAAACACTTTAGCTTAAATATGAACCTCTTGAGTTAGCCTTGATATTACTGCTTGTCCTAAGGATTTGTCCTTAGCGATTTCTAAATATCTTGAAATTAATCTCAAATCCATATTTTCCCAAAGACAACATAAGCAATTATGCCTCTAATCTCATAATTTTCACAAAATGGACATTGTGAAAGTTATGATGTTTTTGACATAAACATCTAGTTTGGAAACATAATCAAGACAAGTGTTTGTAAAATCAATTCACTTAAGCAAGATAAATTGATAAATGAACCCCACATGACTATTTGGAAACCGGTTGCTCCCATTAAAAAACTTGATCTTCCAGGTGCTATAATACATCCAAACTTTGAACTCATTAACGGAGAACAAACCGATCTCATTAGTAGTTTGAGAAGACTCACTTTTGAAACAAAAGAAACAAATACCCAGTGGAGAAACGTAGCAACCATTTTAGATGAAGAAGAGGAACAAGCTGATATTGAGGCTGGAAGTGTTGCAAGTAGAGTGAGTTTGGTGGTGTTCTCATTAATATTGTCATTGATTTCAACACAATTCAGTATGTTGTAGATTATGCATGTATAGTCGAGATGCTTTTGAGATGTTGTAGCTATCTTTATGATGTTGCAGATGTGTTTTTTTTATGGGTTTCCAAGTACTTTTGAGAAAATTAATAAAGAGAGAAATCAGAGTGATGAATGTGCTCTGGTATGTTCTCTGTGTTTCTCCCATGTTGATCTTATTCTTGTGCGGATCTAAAGGTTTGCTAATGGTGATCTTTTGGTGATATCTCATGAGTTTTAGCTTCTAGTTTGATGGGATTTGAAAGTTATGTTCACCGGTGTGTGAACTGTTCTTGCAGAGTTGGTATTATGTGGACTGGGAGAAATGTTCCTAATCTGTAGTCCTCCACTATTTTTTTTAGATCTTGTGGATCTAGAATATGTCTTATAATGATGTTATCTGGGTTCTAGCAAAGAAGTTTGTGTTCTGGTAATCTAGAATTCAAGTTTTAGAGTTGTATGTGTTTGCACAATCCAGGTGGACTGATGGAAGAAGTTCAATGTTCGAAGGTTGTTACACTTTTTGCGGATGTATCTGAAGGAATCTAATATGTATTCTCATGCATAATGAAGCGTGTTATGTTGTCCACTTGTCATCTTCTTGTTGGGGAGCATATACATCAATGTTCATTTGTGTTTTCAATAGGTTTGGCCGACCTGGTGTTTACACTTCATTTGAAGAATTAAATTTAATTAAGGAAGCGTGTGGTTGATTTGAGATATTATCTTTTGGTCTTGGATAAATGTTTTATTGGTCCACTCTCATTCTTTTCTACTACGGGAATATTGAGTTGCCAACCTAATTTGAATTTTATGAAATAAAGCTTATGTGGTCAACCTTGAAGAAAGTTTATAAGGTTGAAGATGGTATAAATGCAAGTCAAATTGCAAATAATTGGATGTGTGATGCAAAGTGACAAAGTAAGCCACAAATCATAAGAGCAGAAGTGTGTGTGAGTGATTTGAGGCAGAAGTACTTCATTGTGTTAGATTCCTGAAGGCAGTGAGTTGAAGGTTTCTAAAATATTTTGATCAAGGTTGTAGATGTGTGTTAATTATTGTGGTGGATCTTTTGTTCTCTTTTATATCAGTAGGCAATGAGCCTCCTAGTTGGACAGTGAGTCCTTTCTATAGGTAGTCAGCCTTTGTATTTGGATAGTGAGTCCTCTTCTGGGAAATGAGCCCTTGGAAATGACCCTTTGTATTCAATTTTATAATCTCTTTATATTATGAGTTAATCCTCATTGTGGTTTTTCCCTCATTGGGTTTTCCATGTAAAAATTTGGTGTTTATTGTGTTGATTTTACTTTCTATTATCTGCATTTCATGCATACTTAATAAAAAAATAGTGTGGTTGTGTAATTGATACGTGTTGAAGTTTTGAATTTGAATTTGTGTGACTATTGATTCACCCCCCATCTCTAAGTTTTCCTGCACCTTTTAACAATTGGTATCAGAGCTTTGGTTCCTTGGTGTAGAGATTAACCACTTAAGGAAGAACTGATGGCACATAAGTTGGTGATCGCTATGTTTGATGGATCTTATTACAATTACTAGAAAGTGTAGATGAGAGGATATATTATTTATCTTGGTTACAAGACCTAGAACGCTATTGAGATGAAGTATGTTGCTCTGGCAAGTAGTCCTACTACTACAAATGAGGTTTCTGCTTATGAGGAGAATGAGAAAGAAAGGTATGCTAATTATAGTGCTTTATCTAAAACTGAGTGAACTAAGGTTCTTTCTTTAGATACTGCTCATGATTTCTAGAAGAAATTGGAGGAATTGTATGAAGGAAATGAAAGAGTAAATTTGACAAAGAATCTAGCAAAAAAGTGTAGGTATGAGAATCTGAGAATGGAAGAAGGTGAAGAGTTTACAAGCTATTTCTAGAGGGTTGAGATGACAACAAATGAAGTTAAGAATAAGGGGTAAAAATAACTGATGAAGATATAATTGAGAAGATCTTGATCACCCTACCATATTGTTGCAATGATAAGATCTCAATTATTGAAAAAATTTATGATCCTAAGAAGTATACTAAAGAACAGTTGTTTTGTACCTTGCAAGCATTTGAGATGAGAAAGTTCAGGAAAGAAGAAAAGATAGAGGCATCATTTAAGGCAATAAAAATTGAAGATAATCTGGAGAGTGATGGTTCTGATGAGTTGGAAGCAAATTTCACCAGGAAGTTGAAGAAAGGTACCAGAAAGTATAAAGGTATGTTTCCCTTGAAATGTTTCAGTTGTGGTAATATTGATCATTATGCTTTAATATGTCTAAATAGAGTTGTACATAATAAGAATAAAGTATTATAAAGATAAGGATAGAAAGGATAAGAAATACAAGAAGTTGTATTATGTTAAAGAAGAAACTTCAGAATCTCTAATGATGAATCTAAAAATGAGGTTGATGATAGTGAATGCTTGTTTTTAGCTTTGGAAAACAAATCTATATCTACTAACCCTGGAAAATGTGCAAGAAAGAAAGCTCTAGAGAACAAAAAAAATAAGATGGAAGGTACTTTGGTCACCGCCTTTCATGCAAGACAGGATGAAGACTACTAGGTGATTGATAGTGGATGTTCTAATCACATGACCAGAGATAATAGTAAGTTCACTAAACTTGAAAAGTATGATGGTGGTTTAGTCATGTTTGGTAATGATTCAGAAAAGGATCCATAAATGGAAATATGGTTGTTGTTGGAAGAACTCATGGAAACATCTATCAGCTTAAGGGAGATGATGGTCACTACCTTGTATCTCAAGTTAGTGAAAGTTGGTTATGGCACCAAAGAATGGGACATGTAAATTTTGATAATCTGGTTAGAATTAGTTCAAGAGATGTGGTTTGAGGTCTGCCTAGAATCGCAAATCCTGCTAATACTATTTGCAAAAGTTGTTAGTTGGGAAAACAAACAAGATGCAACTTTAAGGGAAAAGAGCACTCTACTACTAGTATGTTGGAACTAATTCACACTGACCTCTATGGTCCAACTAGAATAGGAAGCCTGAATGGTGAAAGGTATTGCATGCTCCTTATTGATGATTATTCTCGAATGACATGGGTTGCTTTTTTTAGAGAGAAGACTCGGGCTCTAGATAGGTTTAAAGTTTTCAAAGCAAGAGTGGAGAATGAAGTAAATTTGAAAATAAAATGTTTGAGATCTGATAGTAGTGGAGAATTCACTTCTAGTGATTTTAATACATTTTGTGAGTAGCATGGCATAAAGAGATAGTTTTCTGCTTTGAGAAGCCCTTAGCAGAATGGGGTAGTTGAAAGGAAAAATCGAACGATACAAGAAGCTGCAAGAACCATGATGAAAGAATCAAATGTATCGGATGTGTATTAGAGGGAAACAATACACACTTTTTTTTATGTTCTTAATAGAGTTCATATTAAAGGATATAGCACAAAGACTCCTTTTGATCTATGGACTGGTAAGACTCCTATTGTGAAGTACTTCAAGGTATTTGGAAGTAGATGTTACATTAAAAGAGATGATGAAAATCTTGGGAAGTTTGATGCTAGATGTGATGGAGGAATTTTTCTTAGGTACTTTACTACTAGCAAAGCATATAGATGCTTCAATAAAAGATTAAGGAAGATTGTTGAAAGTGTTAATGTGAAAGTTGATGAAGACATGCACAAACCTATTGAGATAAGTGAAGTTGAACTTAATGATCTTATTTGTGGACAATTACCTGAAGAGAATAAGGAGAAGGAAGAAGAATAGAAAGAAGAACATACTGAAGAAGAAGAAGAAGAGAATGAACCAGAACCTGTTGTTAAGACTCCTAAGTATGTGAAGAAGAATCATTTGAAGGAATAGATAATTGGATATAAGAGTGAAAGTGTGAAGATAAGAAGTAAAGTAGCAGCAAAGGTAAATCTATGCTTACTTTCTAAATTTGAACCCAAGTCTATGAGTGAAGCATGTAAAGATGAGAGTTGGATGAAAGCTATGAAAGAAGAATTGCAACAAATAGAAAAGAATCAGACATGGGAATTAGTTCCTAGACTCGTAAATAAGAATGTAATTGGTTCAAAATGGGTATTTTGGAACAAGTTGAATGAAAATGGAGAAGTTATAAGGAATAAGGAAAGACTTGTATGCAAGGGATATTCAAAAGTTGAAGGCATAGACTTTGAAGAAACATTTTCACCTGTGGCTAGAATGAAATCTATTAGAATGTTTTTGGAATTTTTTGCCTACAAGGATTTCAAAGTATATCAAATGGATGTCAATTTAGAATTTATGAATGGTGAATTGGAGGAAGAAGTATACATGGAACAACCTAAACAATTTTAGTTATCTGACAAACCGGATATGGTTGTAAGTTGAAGAAGGTGTTACATGGACTAAAGCAATCTCCCATAGCTTGGTATGTAAGATTAGATAGATACCTAACAAAGCAAGGATTCAACAAAGGCTCTGCTATCAACAATCTTTACTTCAAAGTGAAAGGTAACAAAATGTTGATAGTATTTGTATATGTTGATGATATCATTTTTGGTGGAAATGAAGGCATGTGTAAAAGATTTGCTGAAGAAATGCAAAAAGAATTTGAAATATCTATGATTGGTGAGTCGAATTTCTTTCTTGATCTTCAAGTGAATCAAACTGATAAAGGGATATTCATCTCACAATCTAAGTATGTAAAAGAGATATTGAAGAAGTTTGGTATGGATGACTCCAAACCAATTAGTACTCCTATGGTAATCAGATGCAAGCAGAGCAAAGATGATGAATCTACTAAAACTGATCAGAGCAAATACATATCTATGATTGGTGGATTGTTGTATCTTACTACTACCAGACCAGATATTATGCATGAAGTATGTCTAGTTGTCATATTTCAAGTAGATCCTAAATAGGCACATGTTATAACTGTAAAGAGGATATTTAGATATCTTCATGGTACACTAGATTATGGCTTATGGTATCCTAAGGGTGTTGATTTCACCTTGAGTGCTTATACCGATGCAGATTGGGTTGGTTGTGTGGATGAACTGAAGAGTACCAGTGGAGGCGGTTTCTTTCTTGGTGGTAGATTGGTTTCTTGGTTGAGTAAGAAATAAGACTTGATTTCTTTATCCACTGTAGAGGTAGAATATATTGTTGCAGCATCCTGTTGCACATAGGTTTTGTGGGTGAAGCAAACTTGGAAGACATTGGAGTGATATGTGATGATCCTATTCGTATTTTCTGTGACAACACAAGTGCTATAAATATTTCAAAGAATCCAGTTATGCATTCAAGAACAAAGCACATATCTATCAGATATCATTTCCTGAGAGAAAAGGTGTTGAAGAATGAAGTTAGTTTGGAGTATGTGACAACAAAGGAACAAATTGTAGATATATTTACCAAGGCTCTTTCGAAGGATACTTTTGAGTATCTTAGGGAGAAGTTGGGGGTCATTGGCCCTCTGAACTACGTGCACATGAAGGTGCATTAGTCTAGTGAATTCGCAAATTCTTCATTTATCTGGATTGATGAATGGGTCTACTCCACAAGGGGAATAGAAAAGGTTTTCATTGTTGCAGTATGAGTTGAATGGGTGCACTCCTAAGGGGGAGTGATCAAAAATTTTGATCTTTTCCATTGATGTCAAAGGGAGAGAGAAATTCATGTGAAAAATAGTTGCAAAGGAAGAGAAGGTGTTCTCCCAAAATCTTGTGCAGGATGTTGTCTTTGATGGTTTTTCACATCATGTTTTTCCATCAATGTCAAAGGGGGAGATTGTTGCAAGTATGAGCGAGTTTGGTGGTTTTGTCATTAATGTTGTCATTGATGTTGACATAATTCAATATGTTGCAAATTGTATGTGTATAGTTGAGATTCTTTTGAGATGTTGGAGCTATATTTATGATGTTGCAAATGTGTTTTTTTTATGGGTTTCCAAGTGCTTTTGAGAAAATTAATAAAGAGAACTCAGAGTGATGAATGTTTTCAAAATGTGCTTTGGTATGTGCTTCGTGTTTCTCCTATGTTGATCCTATGCTTGTGTGGATCTGAAGGTTTGATAATGGTGATTTTTTGGTGATATCTCCTGAGTTCTAGCTTCTAGTTTGATGGGATGTGAAAGTTACATTCAGCGGTGTGTGAACTATTCTAGAAAAGTTGGTATTCTATGGACTGGGAGAAATGTTTCTACTCTGTAGTCCTCTGTTGTTTTGTTTCAGATGTTGCATATTTTGAATACGTCTTATAATGGTGTTATTTGGGTTCTAGCAAAACAATTTGTGGTTTGGTGATCCAAAAGTCAATTTTTAGAGTTGTTGTATGTGTTTGCATAGTTCACGTGGACTGATGGAAGAATTTCAATGTTTGAAGGTTGTTGTACTTGCTACGGATGTATCTAAAGAAATATAAGATGTATTCTCATGCATAATGAAGTGTGTTGTGTCATCCATGTGTCATCTTCTTGTTGGGGAGCATGTACATCAATGTTCATTTTTGTTTTCATTAGGTTTGGCTGACCTAGTGTTTACACTTCATTTGAAGAATTAAATTTAATTAAGGAAGCATGTGGTTGATCTAAGACATTATCTTTTGGTCTTGGATAAATGTTTTATTGGTCCACTCTCATTCTTTTCCACTACGGGAATGTTGAGTTGCCGACCTAATTTGAATTTTATGAAATAAAGTTTATGTGGCCGACCTTGAAGAAATTTTCTAAGGTTTAAGATGGTATAAATGCAAGTTGAATTGCAAAAAATTGGATGTGTGATGCAATGTGATGAATTAAGCAACAAATCATAAGAGCAGAAGTGTGTGTGAGTGAGTTGAGGCAGCAGTACTTCATTGTGTTAGATTCCTGAAGGCAGTGAGTTGAAGGTTTCTGCAATCTTCTAATCAAGGTTGTGGATGTGAGTTAATTGTTGTGGTGGACCTTTTGTTCTCTTTTGTATTAGTAGGCAGTGAGCCTCCCAGTTGGACAGTGAGTCCTTCTATAGGAAGTGAGCCTTTGTATTTGGCTAGTGAGTCTTCTTCTAGGTAGTGAGCCCTTGGCAGTGATCCTCTATATTCAGATCTATAATCTCTTTATATTGTGAGTTAATCCTCACCATGGTTTTTCCCTCATTGGATTTTCCACGTAAAAATTTGGTGTTCATTGTGTTGATTTTACTTTTTGCTATCTACATTTCATGTTCATACTTAATAACATAATAGTGTGGTTGTGGAATTGATAAGTGTTGGAGTTTTGAATTTGAATTTGTGTGACAACTAATTCACCCCCCCTCTCAGTTGTCTTGTGCCTTTAACAAAAAGGCCCACATTACCACCTCCCACGTGGTAATAAATATCTTCATTTCTTCCATAAACTTGAATTGCTTCTACATGATCTCATGTAAAGTTAGGATCCCTAAAGTAAGGTCTATAGGTCTTCATTTTAGACTTAGACATATCACTCCAAAATCTCTCAAGAAACATCTTTTAAAACTTCACAAGAATAGATACAAGTTGGTAGCAAACTTTTATAGACACATTTCAAGAAATAATCTAGAATTATATGCATTCTTTTGGATTAAAAATATTGGTCTTTTTCACGATACTGAACTCCTCTAAATGATCCATCGAACAATCAAAATCCATAAGGGAAGATCTTCATCCCATCATTGCAAACATAGATATCATAGTGCATAGTTTAGTAGGAAGTGGGCTTCAATACTTTATCGCAATCACTACAGCTTGTTAAGAAACATTTATGCTCAAGCTAGGAGGATCCGAATAGGTCTAAACATCCCCATCCATCCTCTCATCTAAATCAACATTGGTTCTTTAGGATTTGAACATTTTAGAGGTCTAGCATCATTCTCACTACCTTGGTCTTGTCAAAACAAAGGGTCACTTTAAAGTCAACATTGGTTCAAACATCTCACTCACCCCTTCATCAAAATTCATCTTTCACTTCATCCAACTTTGCAAAATTTTGAGTACATCAACACTTTGTGACTTAAACAACAAATCAAACCAACCATCTAACTTGCCTATTTTGTATGTGAAATGCATCCTTTTCCATGCATTTAGACAAGTTAGTTATCATCTTTGAACTAGTTCATCTTAGAGGTCACGAATCTACCCTAAATATTTACAAGTTCATAAACATCCTTTAGCCCAACATCAAAACACCAAGAGTAAGTCAAAAGTGTTGTTCCAAAAATTTTGCAAAAATCACTCGCCAAATCATCCACCTTTTCATCCCCCACTATCATCATTTCTCCCAAAATACTTAGAGCACCTCTTTTACCTATATTTGAGTCAACTAGAGAGTTCAAACATCACAAATCTCAACATAACTCTCCCATAGGTGACACAAAATTTATGGCAAAGACTAGATCACAACACAAGAGAATCATGGAAAAATCCAAAGTTATATTCACCTCAAGTCATCCAAATCCTTTAGAATTCAATCTAAGAAGTCAAGTTACACTATCACAACAACCTTCATCCCAATCAGGACCATATGAGATAGAAAATATCACAAACAACCCATTTGAACTCACTAGGGAGGAAATTATGGAACATCAAGCCTTTGAAAATGTAGCTCCTATCTCCCCGACATTTATGGCATAGAATTTAACACAAGGTTTGACAACTCCATTGCTAGGGCTAAATCAAACCTACATTCCCAGTATTGCAACAAGCCTTGCTAAAGACTTTGGACATGCTCTTTCATTTGAAAATAGTATACTTGTGGGAACACTTGAAACCAATCCTCCACCTAACACAACCACTTGGATGCCTAGATTTGGTGCTCCTTTTGTTCCTAAAGATCCTAAACAAATATACACATGTCTTGATCTTCATTACTCAACCATGACTTCAAGATATCGATGGCCTCCTTCTTCATCTCCATCCATGAGTACCACAAGTGTTCCTACCATTACACAAAGTAGTTTAGATCAAGTATCTCAAAATAGTGTGCAAGGGCATACCAATACCATACCACAAAGTCAATCCTTGAAGCAAATAGGGACATCCTTACCCAATCCTCCAATAGGTTCATCCATACCATTGGTTTCACAAAACACATCCACACCATCCACCATCAATCCACCTCAAAACAATCAATTGGCTACGAGTTATGTCAATCTAGGAAGTACCTTGATTAAAAATCCCTTGTTTACATCTTTGGGGCAAGGCAATCCTCAAAACATGGGACAAGGAAATATTTTCAATCAATGGACTCAAGGTCCTAGTGTGTCATTTCCATTGAAAAATTTAATGTCATCATCCTCATCTTTTCCCACAGTACCCTTTACTATGACAAATCAATCGAGACCTCAAACATACATTCCTCCACCTCATTCTACCATCTTACAAGGAATGTTAAATCAAGGGAACCCTCCACCTCTCATTAGCAATCCATTACCCACTCAAAATACCAATAGCCATAATCCTTCATAGATGTCTCAACAACTACCTGATCCCACATTACAAGCACATGATTTAGCTTTATAGTAAGCACAATAAGCCTATCAACAAGTCATCCAACAACAGCAACAATAGTAAGCAGCCTTAGCACAACAACAACATCAAGCTCAACAAGCATCCTTAGCACAACAACAACATCAAGCTCAACAAGAAGCCTTAGCACAACAATAGTAAGCAGCCTTAGCAGCACAACAAGTTGCACAACAACAAGCAACTTTATTAGCACACCAACAATAATAGGCCCAATAGCAAGCCCTAGTAGCACAATAACAATAGCAAGCCTTACTAGCTCAACAATATACCCAACAATAGCAACAAGGTTCTTATTATCCTCAATTGAACATCATTAATCCAAATGAATTAGGAACATATACATCAATACCCCCATCATCTTCATAGAATCTCACTCCACCATACACCCCATACAACTCA
Source organism: Sequoia sempervirens (assembly GCA_007258455.2). Taxonomy (NCBI): domain Eukaryota; kingdom Viridiplantae; phylum Streptophyta; class Pinopsida; order Cupressales; family Cupressaceae; genus Sequoia; species Sequoia sempervirens. Next base: position 144,130,863 of record VDFB02373365.1, read on the forward strand.
TCCATCATCCCACCATATGTTCCTCCACCCAACCCGCAAGACGATCTAGCATCACAATTCAAGGCACTTTCACAAGAAATATAGGACCTTTGAATGGGAAAGACCAAAAAGCCCCATACACAGAACTTGTGTCATTATCCATTTGACTAAAACATAGCAATGACACCATTCCCTCCTCATTTTGAAATCCCCAAATTTGAAAAGTATAAAGGGAGAGGAAGTCCTATGGACCATATCAAATAATTTAACCTCATGTGCATGGAGGTGGCTTACAATGATTCATATTAATGCGTCTCTTCCCTCAAATTTTAGTAGGTCATGCTATGGATTGGTTTTCTCATATGCCTCCTAGTATCAAAAAATTTTAAGAAGTCACTGATAAATTGATCGATCACTACTCCTTCAATCTTGACATGGACGTCAGTCTAGAAGAATTATACACTCTTAGAAAAAATAAAGGGGAAACTTTCACTAATTTCTTACAACGATGGAGACAAAGAGCTACTAAAAGCAAGTGGCCTCTTCCTAATGAACAACAAGTGGGAATCATCATAGCCAATCTAGATCCAAATCTTTCATTCCACTTGAAAATGGAGTGCATCACATCATATGATGAGCTTGTCCATAGAACCCTTAACATTGAAAGATCTCTAATATCACAAGGAAATACTCAAGCTTACAAATAAAATCATCCTTCAACTAGTTCAAATGAGAAACCTCATGTCTGGGAAAAGAACATAAATGTAACAAATGATGGTGTGGTAGATACTAAGGTCATACTAATTGCTCCTAGACCTAATAACAATCAAGTTGCTAACATCTAGCCAACTGTGCAACAAATAGCACCTCCTTAGAACAATCAAACCAATAACACTGACATGCAACAAAGGCAAATCACTAATAGGAACAGTTATCCCAAACACAAGTACACAGTTATTAGAACCTATCAAAAAAATCATGAAGAAGTTGGTAGAGTCAAATTTGATAACACTTCCCAACTTTAAAAACTACCAAGAACCACAAGAGAAACCATCCTAGTACAACAAGCGCAATCCTAGTGAATTTTACAAAATCAAAGGACATAAAACAACAAACTACATGAAACTTAAGAACATCATCCAAGACCTCATAGAAAATGATACCATATCTGTTGAGGTATCAACTGGGAATTGGGATCTTAAAATATACAAGAATCCTATGTCAGATGATAACAAAGAAAAAAAAAGCTAAGGATTACACCAATGTGCAACATACCTATTCCAATGTAGTTGCCTCCTATGATAGTGTTATCACTATTGTTACCATCAAAGGAGCTAGTGCGGAATGTGGAGTCACCACACGACGTGGAAAAATAATTGTTCAAGGAGTCCCCTCTCAATCTAGGACATAGCCTACTTTTCCCACATAATCCTAGCAAGTACAATCTTCTAGATCAGCTTAACCAAACCCCTACACAGATATCTATCTTAGAACTCTTAAGGTTATCCCCAACACATAGGGAAATATTGGAAAAAGCCTTGTCTAAGTCATCTGTTCTCGAGAATATTAATACTAATTAGTTTCAAGCTATGGTAGGTCACATCACCAACCATCTTCTCACCTTATCTGAGCAAGACCTACTATCACAACCATCTCATAACTATGCTTTACACCTTGAGGTTGTCATTCATAAAAAAAAGGTCAAAAGAGTCTTGGTAGACGAAGGTGTTGGTCTGAACATTTGTACCCTACAGTTGATCAAACATTTGGTCTATTCAAAAGATACTATTGAGAAAGAAAAAGGTACCACCATTAGAGCATATGATGACAAAGAACGGGTATCACAAGGAATCGTTGCATTTCCAATCCAGGTGGGACCTCTTATTGTAGAAACTACATGCCAAGTGCTTGATCTTGATCTTCCCTATAACATCTTACTTGGTCGACCATGGATCCATGCTCTAAAAGTTGTAGCCTCAACCTATCATCAGTGTGTGAAACTTCCTTTTGAAGGCAAAGAAATCAATCTCATTTGTTGACCCATCATCCCTAGCCTCTACTTCACCATCAAAAATACCTATTGTACAAAGTATACCCTATTGATGTATTTTTTATGCACCTCTCAACACAGGAAGTGCGTAGGTGCACTACCTCTCTTGAAAGACAATCTTCCATAATCAAATTGCAGAACACTATCCCAAGGTCTCTAATGTCAGGTCCTGACAATGCTTGGAATATCTCAGTTGTTTGATGTGATTTGCTGGAATCACAAGGCGGACTTACGAATGAGTTACAAAGCATGGGAAGTTGGGTTTGCAAATGCAGTTTCAAAGTGCTAGAAGTGAATGAACAATGGCTGTCCACTCAAAACAGCAAGCTGAAACTCATCAAGTTCATCTGATTTGGCTTCATGGTGATGCATTGGATCCTACTCTAACCAAGGATTAAAAGAAACAGCAAAAGGAGAAGGGTTAAGAAAGCTATTATAATCCTAAGCTACGAATGAACAGTAACAATGGTGGCTGCTAAAGTAGACAGGCTTCCTAAACTGAGTTTTGCTTGACTAAGAGAAACCTATAGCTACACAAAACTAGTGCAATCTTCTAAGGTCTACTGATTTTCAAATTACACATACACATCATGAACATGCAATTGAACTAGTTGTAGCAATGACAAAAAGAAGCCCAGGCTAACTTTGCATAGCAGCTTGTCATCAACAAGTGCTAAAAGTATGGGCTAGAAGCTCATCAAATACTATAACGGCAACACCATCATGACAACCATTCAAGAAACTAATACTAAAACTAACATGGAAGGAAAAACCATGCATGCAAGATGAGCAAAATCAAAGAGAACATCCATAAAATCATGCAATGCTATCTTCTATTGCTGCAAATGCTTTTTACAACAGCTCTCCAACCCTTACAAATGAGGGGCAAGCCCCTACTTATAATTTTCCAAAGCCCAAATGAATGGCTAGGATTGAATTACATCGAATGGACCAGATTCAATTACATTAGGGTTTCACCTACACCACAATATTCGGCAATTTAAAAAACATCTATCTTTTCCCTATTTTGTCATCTAGTGCCCAGGTGCTATAGCAGTTTCGTCATTTAGCCGATTGCCCTTTTACTATAGCTAGAATTGCTTGAAATCTGCCCTCTTGATGTTTTTGTAGTGCTCTTCCTTGGATCAAATGAGCCCGTCGACAATTGGCATCAATAGATTGGTTTCCCCTTATTCGGGCGGACAACTTCCTTATGCTTTCTTCAAGGCCACCCCCTTGCATTTTTGTCCTTGACTTTCTTAGCACAAGCCTTCTTCTAATGCTGACCCTGTTGGTCGGTGCTAGCGGGAGAGGCGATCATGAAATGAATGGTGAGAGGAGCTATGTGTATTCCTTGTTCAACTTTCTCGATGGGTCTCCTGACGAACCTGCAGTAGGCTCCTTGAATCCTGCATACATGAAGTATCATAAGTGCTTTCATACACAAATTAAGGAAAACGTTAGTCAAATCTTGCAAAATCTTTGTTAGATCCATCCATGCATCATCAAAAGATCATAATATTCATATTTGGGGCTCATTCGGGTTGGTTTAGGAGGATCTGGAGGTCCCAGGTCAGAAAGTCATCTGGAGATGGCCATTTGGGATGGCCGAGCAGAAACGGAGTTCCCGGACAGGAACCCCGGGGTTCGGCAGGTCAAAGGATAGCCAACACTTCACAATCTTCAAGTGATCGGGCTCAGAGGGTTGGGATGCCACAGCGCTTTTTCCATTTGGGACGGCAGTCATCAGACGGAAGTCTAGAGTTTTGCACTCGGGAGGGGAGGAAGTTATCGATTCATTTTAGTTTCAATCAGGTGGATGGAGCTCATTCTGATATTAGCCAATCGGCGAGACATTACTCATTGTCCCGATGACTAGGAGTTTCCAATCGGTGTGAAAGTCTCCCTCAGGGAAAGGTCTTGGTGAGAACCTTGTGTCTTGCTGACTAAACACGTCAGCAGGAGTTTGTGCGGCGGGGAGATGTCCTTGCAAGATCTGAATGTCTTGCTGATCGACAAGAAGAATGCTCATCGGCGAGAGATTTATGTCTTCGGTGAGAGGTCTCGCCAACTTCCTTGTGTCTCGCCGAACAAGCATATTGGCAGGGGGGTGATCTTCGGTGTGAATTCTCTGTGACCTCGCAAGGTCCTGCCGACCCTCCCCCCGGCCTAAGGTTTGCACTTTCAGCGAGAGGTCTCGCCGACTTCTGAATGTCTCGCTGACTGCCAAGAGGTGAACTGGGCCCGGCGTCAGTGTTGGTCATTGGATTTTAATTTTATTGGCGAAGACACAACGGAGCTTCGGAGGTCGGGGCCCGAGAGGGGCGAGGCCGCTTTGAGTTTAGATTGGGATTTCAGCGGAGAATGGAGGCCCGAGGCCCGAAGGGCAGAGAGATGTCAGGCACTCGTTATTTACAATGGTGAAGACCGCATGAAGTTGCCAAGAGAAATTAATGTTGCCATGATGTCCTGGTGAAGGCATCATGTCCTGTCGAAGATAAAGAGCCTCAGTATAGTATTCCAAGTTGGCGTAAGGTCACAGCGAAGCAAGAATGTCTCTCCGACCTGCTTCAGGCTCACCCAAGCATGAGGGGGTTGATGTAAGGTCTCAGCGACTATGTTATGTCCCACCAATGAAGAGTTCCATTGGCGTAACCTCTTGTCGACATTATGAAGTCTCCCTGAAAAGATTCAGGCTCGCCGAGAGAAAGGTTTCGCTATGAAGTCCTGGCAACCGTTAGGAGTCTCACAGAAAGTGAAGGCTTTGGCAAGAGAATTACAGTGTCCTGGCGAAGCAAATGTATATTGGTAAAGCTACTAAATTCCTTCATGACCTCTTGGCGACTAGGGCATGTATCGTTGACTGAGTAGCTTGGGGAGAACAAGGTGTAGAAATCTGGATGCAGAATCCTAGAGACCCGGGCCCGAGAGAGTTAAAGGTTGTTTCAACATTTCTAATTTGTCACTAAGTTCTCAACCGATGAAGGGAGTTCCTGGGTCTGAGGGGCACGAATTCTCTTGCGAAGAATGGCCACGCGGGGATAAAGTTCTGAATTAATCATGAGGATGCTACATTGGTTTTCTCAATTTTTGAGGTCATGGGTTTTAGTCGTGACATCATGGTTCACCATTTATATGTTGTTTTAATTGTTATTGTTCATTTTAATCCCTGGAAACCATGAAAACACTATTCAGGAGGGTGAACGGAGAACCTACCTCGAAACCTCAATGTAGCAAGGCATGGGATCCACTAGTGGTTGGCAAGCGAAGGCAATGGGCAATGATCGACGGAGGTTTCGAAGATAGTGGACTCCTATGGCAAGCTCTGATCTCTCTCTACAACACTGTCATGTGAAAATGACAGGACTGGGCAAGAAATTTATACCCCTAACCGCCATTAATGGCCCTATTAAATGCAGGTACAGTGAACAAGGAAGTTGGTGATTTTGAATTCACTGATGCCGGCGGGAGACTCGGGGTCTGGCGACCGGGAAGACGCAGGATGGCGGCCATTTGGAAAGTTTCACTTGGAAATCCCCGATGGTGAAAGGGAGTTCAGGGTCCGAAGGGCGGAGCTCCACCCGAGATCTACCGTCAGGAACAGCGAAACACTCGAGGAACCCCGGAAGCAGAAGTCTGGAGTTTCGGGCCTAGAAGGTTCGAAAGCAATTGAAACTGAGAATTTAATCAAACTGAGAATGAGGGTCCAGACCCCGAGGTCCGGCAAGGCGCGAACCATCTGTCGCTAATGAACGGCGGACAAAACAGGGAAACCCGGTGAGGGAAACCCATAGGGTTGGGCCCGACAGGGCCCGGGGCTACTGGCAGAGGCAAACTGCCAAGGAGTCCCCGCGAGGCACCAGAACTTGTCAAAATTAATAAAAAATGGGGAGGTGTGGTTAACTTATGGTGAGACATTGAAGGAAAATTGACCACTCAAGACACCAAAAAAAAGGGCACATAAAACGAGGAAATAATAAAACAACCTGACAAGGCGAAAGAAAAGAAGGTCCCCATTCAGAACAGGGCGTGTGTCCCGAGGGCACAACAAAGACAAGAGCAAAGCATCCTATCGGGAGCAAAAAAAAAAGGGGGTCCCTACCTACAGCGGGGCGTGTGTACAAAACATGCACAACATACCCGACGTCAAAGCAGTGATCTAGGATGCTGGTTGTGGAAACTATAAACTATTGAAAGACACTTTTGTCCTGGGAGAGTTACCTATTTCTCCTTAGTCACATGGGAAACCCACATCTAGCAATAATCAAGATGGCAGCTACTACCTTCACCAAGTGGGGGGATTTGAACAAGGAAAATGTCAATGAGGAAGATATCTCTAAATTCCTCTATCAAGATGAATGACTTGTCCCTATTCTTCCCATGGAAGATGATAGCAAAGGCCTACAACTCATGTAGAATTGGGGATATAACAAGAATGAAAAGTTAGGATAGAATGATAATGGTTTAATAGAACCCATCATTCCAGAGAAACAAATAAATAATATTGGCTTGGGTTGTACTACTAGCAAGGTCACACTTATTGGCAAAGGTATTTCCGCTAAACGAACTAAGACTTCCTCCTGGTCACCTACATCACATGATACAACCTTAGATTACTTTCCCCTTGATGTTGCTAACCTATTTGAGAACAAAACCCTCTTTATGATATCCATAAGTATCCTTTGTCCCAAGCAACCAACCAATTGAAATAGGTCTAGTATACCTGCAACTTATTGAAATGGACCAACAAGGACCACCAATTCTAGATTTATTCAAAAATGATGAAGTGATCTCAAAATTCATGGGAATCTATGAGAACTTATCATGGGCAGATCACAAAGCAGGCTTTGACATAAAGCTCAACATAGGGGCATATTATGGGGAGACGATTGAATCCTTCATTCGCAAGATTAATGAAATGCAACGAACATGCAAATCCTTGAGTGAAAACCACTTAGTGGCACTCTCTGACCCTAAAATAGTAAAAACAAATGACACATCCAATAGTGAAAACCTCTCTGAGGCACCCAAGGATGAGGGATTCAATCTCCCCCTTAGTGCAATGCATCCAGAGAAGTCAGCAGTGCTAGCAGAAAAGGCCACTCTAGTCAATGTCGGAATAAAAGAAGCACCTAAAATTACTTTTTATGTTGAATCCTTTCTAGACAAAGAACAGAAGAACCTAGCAACATTCCTCAAAGAGCGAAGAGCCAACTTTGCATGGTCATACACAGATATACCAGGTCTTGATCTTGAAGTGGTTGTGCATCACCTAGAAATCTATCTTGAAGCCAAACCAGTTAAGCAGAAATTAAGGAAGATGCATCCTCAAATAGCACTCTTGGTCAAACTAGAGTTACAAAAGCTTCTTGGTGTTGGATTTATCCAACCAATAGATTATCTTGAGTGGGTTTCAAACTTTCCACCAGTCTCAAAACCCACTGGGGGCATCAGAATCTATACTGACTTCAAAGACTTTAAAAAAGCATGCCCAAAGGATGATTTCCCTCTTCCTGACATCGATCTCATTGTGGACTTAACAACTGGGCATGAAATGCTATCACTCATGGATGGTTTTTTAGGTTTTAATCAAATCATAATCGCCATGGAGGATCAACATAAAACTACATTCACTTGTCCATGGGGAGCCTATTGCTGAAATGTGATGTCATTTGGGTTAAAAAATGTAGAAGCGACCTATCAAAGAGCAATGACCCTCATCTTTTATGACATGATCCAAAAACAGTTGAAGATTATGTAGACAATATTTTGGAAAAATAAAGAAAGAGAAGTGAGCACATACAAGTCTTAGAACCCATCTTTGGTAGGCTTGAAGAATACAAGTTATGAATGAATCCAAAAAAGTGTGTGTTTGGGGTCACATCAAGGAAAATTCTTGGCTTTATTGTCTCTTTAAGAGGGATAGAAATTGATCCAACAAAGGTGAAATCCATCCTAGATATGGAACCACCGTAAACACTAAATCAAATGAGAGGATTACAAGGCAGATTGCATTCCATCAAAAGGTTTATAGCACAACTATCAGATAAAATCCATCCCTTTTCGCATCTTCTACATAAAGGGATAACTTATAAGTGGGATGATAAGTTTGATAAAGCCTTCCAATAGATCAAAGACTATCTATTGACACCTCCAGTGCTCATGCCACCAATACTGAACAAGTTGCTAATCATGTACATCTCAGCAACACCAGCACCACTAGGAGCTCTTTTAGCACAACATGATGATGGAAAGGAAAGAACCATCTACTACATCGGTAGAACCTTGGTGGGATATGAGATGAACTATTTACCCATTGAGAAGGCATGCCCAGTAGTAGTTTTTGCATCATAAAAATTCAGGCACTACATGTTGTTGCATCAAATCAAACTCATTGCAAATATTGATCCATTAAAATACCTATTATCCAAAGCAACTCTCATAGGACGAATGGCTAAATGGGTAATGATATTAATAGAATTTGGCATAGAGTATGTGGAATGCAAAGCAATCAAACGACAAGTAATTGTAGACCAATTAGCAGAAGCACCTATCTATGTTGAGAACCTCTTGATATCTGAGTTCCCTAACGAATCATTGTTCCTTATCAATCTCACAACTAAGTGGAAGATGTACTTTGATGGATCATTCACCCAAAATGGATCCAAAGCAAGCATTCTCTTCATCATCCCCCGAGGTGATTGTATCCCAAAGTCATATAGGCTATCATTCCTATGTAACAACAACATTGTTGAGTATGAAGCCTTAATCACAGGTCTAAGAATAGCAGTTTAATGGCATATTCAAGAAATGAAAGTCTATGGAGACTCACAGTTGGTTATCAACCAAGTCAATGACAACTATCAAACTAAGGATGACAATTTCACTCCTTACAAGAAGATGGTGGAGAATCTCAAGGATCTTTTCATAGACATAACTTTTGAGAAAATTCCTTACATGAACAATAGAGTAACAGATGCCATGGCAATAATCAGATCGCTCTTAGACATACCGAACAATGTCCTCCAATGTGAATTATTGGTAGAACAACTTCTCATACCAACTTTCAAAATCCCTAAATCTGAATTCATGTGTGTCATTGTTGGTCTTGGATCCCCATGGTATCATGACATATTCACTTACCTAATTAGAGTAACTCTCCCATCAGATATCACCCCAAACCTTAAAAATACCTTTGTTAAAAAGGCATCCCGATTCATGATCCTAGGTGATACCCTTTACCGTTGAAGCATTGAAGGGACATTACTATGATGTCTTAACCAAGAGGAAGCCTTAACTTCTTTAACAAAAGTACACGATGGCATATGTGGGTCCCATTCTAGTGGTATAACATTAGTTAAGAAAATATTGAGGATGGGGTACTATTGGCCAACCATGGAAAAAGAAGCTCATCAGTATGTGTGGAAGTGCATCTAGTGTCAATAGCATGGGGATCTGATTCATGCTCTAGCTCAAGAATTGTAGCCAATGATCACACCATGGCATTTTTCACAATGGGGCTTGGACCTCATAGGAAAAATTACCCCAACCTCATCCAATTGCCACAAGTTTATCGTAACCACCATCGAGTACTTTACTAAGTGGGTAGAATCCATTCCTATGACCTACATAACGGGAAAACAAATTACCAAGTTTATCCTGAATTACCTTATCTATCGTTATGGTGTTCCTCAAACTCTCATCTCAGATAATGGAACCCCCTTTAAAAATCAAGATGTGAAAGAGTTGTGCCAAAGATTCATTATCCAACACCAATTCTCTACCCCATACTATCCCTAGGGCAATGGCCAAGATGAGGCTACAAACAAAACTATCCTACAAATCCTGAAGAAAATAGTTAATGAAGCTAGTCATGACTGGCATCTATAGTGAAATCCCACTCTTTGGGCTTATCCAACCAGTATCCACATGCCTACAGGTGCAACCCCTTTCTCTTTGGTCTATGGATCAGAAGCTATCTTTCCTATTAAGGTTGAGCTCCCATCATTATGAGTGTTGTTACAAAATCTAATTATTGAGGAAGAATATAGCGTGTCTTGGTTGAATGAATTAGAATTTCTATATGAACGTCATCTTGATGCCCTCAATCACTTGCAAGTATATAAAAACCCATTAAAATGGAGCTATAATAAGAGGATCAAATATCGGTCATTCCAAGTCAGAGATCTTGTCCTAAAGCAGAATCAGAAGAACCTTCCAGATCAAGACAACAAAGGAAATTTTGAACCTAATTAGTTGGGTCCCTTTGTTATCACAGCAAGCTATGGATTAGGAGCATACCAACTATCAACCCCTGAAGGTGAACCCTTACAAGATCCAACTAACAACTTGCATCTCAAAAAAAAATTTGCCTAGTCTTGAAGGGTGTAAATCAAAAAATACAAAAAAATAAAAAAATAATCAAAATCCAAAAAAAAATGAAAAAGGATTGAAAAGATAAAGAAAAAAATCATCCTCTAGTGAAAACCACTTCAATGGTGCTTTGGGCAAGTACCTTGGTGAAAACCTAGCAAACAAGCGCCTTCTGTAAATAAAGTATCTCCATCTATTCTTTGGCTATTTTGTCTTATCATTCTTTGCAACACCATTTATCCATCATCCACATCCTTATCATGGCTTGAAACTATGAGTTATCATGAACCCTTTACCACTACTTAGCATATTTCAAAGTTCAGTTTGTCATGCCTTTATTGAAGTAGTTTAACATGTCACACTAGGGGCATTTCGTTATGGGTAATTTTGGGATCTTGTATATCTTGAGGTCATTGAAATATTATCTCATCAAAAAATTCAAAAGCATTCATCAAATCTTATCTCATCATAAAATCCAAAAACATTTAGAAATTTGTAAAGGAAAAATCCAAAACATCCAAAACACATCAAAATCCCTAAAAAGGTCGAACATCGAAAATCCAAAAACAAGGCCCTTGTCAAACTACATTGTCTTTGAACTTGAACGTAGGAAAGGCCATCATTGATGTGCCCCCAAGACACCCTAGTTCAATCCTTTAGCAATCTGTTATAATGAACTGATGTCTCTCAAATATTCATATCTTCATCTTGTAAATGGGTCTAGTCAGTCAAACTATGTGGTCTTTGCATGTATAACATAGGCAAGGATAATCTTTGATCAACCCCCAAGGCCCCTAGGATAGGTCTTTTAAATTAAGTTCCTAGTTGAAACTCTCTGAAAATCACGAAAACATCCAAATATCTCGAAAACCCCTAAACATTCAAATATTTAGAAAATACAAAAAACTTTGGAAAATTGAAAACACAAAAATAATAGAAAACGTTCAAAACCCTAAACAGCCTCATAATAATCAAAAACATAAACATCCACATAAACTTTGGAAAAGACCAAAAACATCCTCAAAACATCTTGAAAATACCAAAAACATTGAAATATTCCAAAAATCCAAAATTACCCATCCCATCTCGCTTTCACCCGCAATAACCTTCACCCATAATAAATCAATCATCACTGTCAACCTTTGGCAAAAAAATAGAAAACAAACATAGCGAGTTGTAAAGTGCGAACCCAAAAGTCAAAATCTAAATTCTAAATCATAGGTAAATACGTCAGTGAAGTTTATATCAACGGCTCATCTTAGCATCATCATCGTAACATCAAACAACCTTTGATCAACATGTCCTAGGATGTATCCTTCCTGCAATGGACATCAGTATTAGACACCACTTTAGCTAAACTTAAACTAGGAAAGAGATATAGATAACACTGACTATTTGACTTTGATCTTTTCTTATGATTTATCTTAATGACCCATTCTGAGGACCTCTCAATTATTTCTATAAAAATTATTTAGAGAGAAAGGAATGGGGCATCAATCATTATCTTTTTGTTTCTTGTGCTTGTGGGTACTCTTGTAAAATAATCTTGGTGCATACTTGCTTAGTTGTGTGTAGGAAGGTCGTTTAAGGTGTGTTGTTGACTATTGTGTATGCTTTGGTCCAATATATTTTAAGCCTCTAACTTACATTCCAATGAGATTTCTGTATGTCAAGGTGTGAACACGAAATATCCTTCTTCTTTTTTGAGTCAAAGTCCATTACACTAGATACAACGCCATCCTAGTTATTAATACCTTGATGCATCATGTCTATGTGTTATATCAAACAATAAGGAATGACAAAAAATCCCAATCCTAAAGTGTGAGAACCTCGTCATCTTGCATTCATCCTCATTTTGCATTGTCTCATAACCATCTCTAATAAATTCTTGATGGATCATAGACTTGTATTTCTAAAGTAATCATCGAAATCAATGGTCACTCATTCTTTATTCTTCTATCTTCTTTCTGTGCTAACCTGGTATCATGATAGTCAACAAAAGCATCATCAATACATCCATCTTGCATCTAAAAACCGTCAGCATACATGCATCTCATAATCATAGCATAATCATAAAACATCCATTAGCGTAATCATTACATATCACATCATACATTCTGCATTCGCATTTGAGTTGTGATGAATAATATAGATTTTTTATCCTAAGCATCTTAAATCATTGCATATCATAAGAATTTTCATCCATACATCCACATGTATACATCATCATCATTATAAATTTGCATAGAAAATATACAAAAAGAAATGCATCCACATCATTTGCATCCATAACATCTACATATCATAATCATCCATCCATAACATATCGTGAAAATATAATGAAAAAGAACACAACATTACATCCATCTATATCATGATCATCACATATCACATAGGCATAAATAAAATGCATCCATACATGATAAATTATAAGCATCCATATCATATCCATCCATACATGAAATAAGGTGAACACATCACAACATGAATCTTATGTATTTGTATCATATATATATATATATAAATGAATGTCATGGTACAAAATCTGAATCAGTGTATGTATAATGATCATAAGTACAATATCCACAAGGCTATCAAAAAGGAGCCCATGAATGTTTATTTGTGATAAAGAATGGGGCAACAAAATCAAAAAAAAATTGTACATCAAAAGCTATCCCTGATGGCTACTACCCTCTCTGGCATGCCTCTCAAGCTAATCTTCTACTCACGATCGTGCATCACTATGTTGTGAGAAATTAGGTTGTCTAAGTTCCACTGTTACATCTCGGTGGTAATGATGCCTATAATATGTGGCCTCTATAATGGCCTCTTTGTACAACCTCACCAAAATAGTCGTACCATGAGTAGCCACAAGCATAGCCTCAATCTGTTAGCATTGGGAAACCTCCTGGTCTCTCTCTCCAGTCACGGCATGTACCCATTGTAACACCTGATCTCTCTTAGCTATGAGGGAAACCACCTTTTGTCTTGTCTATTATTTCTCAACAGTAATACCCAAAATCTTCTAGCGGGCCTAATCCCACTCACCAATCAATTTCTGCACCTGCTATTGCAGTTGTTGAATCTGTGCATCTCTAGCATTAGGTGGTGGCAGTGGTGGTGCTACCTGTTGTTGTGGTCCCTGTTGTACCACTGGAGGTTGCTAAGGAGGGTTTTTTACAACTAGCAAAGCCCCTGAAACATGACCATCCTGGCCATCCTATCCACCCTATCCTCTGCCTCTAGCCCCCTGCCTCTGGGTCTCCCTCAGGGAGGAGCACCCACTGGATCTGTCAGATGTCCAAGAGAAATGAACCAAGCATCATATGTAGGCATAGTCTATGCTACTACCTGTCCCTAATCATAGGCCCAGGACCAAGCCACCAACTGTTTAAAGCTCTCAACTGCCTTGGGAGTTGGAATAGTCAGTCCCCATGTGGAAACCTCTCGTTTCTACCTCACAAAAATGGCTTTGTAACCATCATCTAGCCTGTCCTGAATCTCTTTGAACTGTTGAGCCACCCTGTCTAGTAAATATCTCTCAATAATGGTGTACTTGCAACCCTGCATATATCAGGTCTGCTTGGAAAAATGCAGTTGCTAGATATCATCAAACCATGGTGGCATCTGTAACCATGAGTGCTAGTGAAAAACTGTCATATCATCAATGACCCATCACAAATATGGAAGCCCAATCTCTCTAGTGTGCCTCAATGTAATGGCACCTCTGTATTTCCAAATTATAGGATCATCCGGTTCAATGTCTGCCATCTAAAAAATAGGTCAGAGCACGGTGATGTGCTCGCATGCCCAAATGTGTAGTAGAGTCACCCCTACACCAATGGCTCTCCCATCACAGTACACAAAATCATGCAAATCATGATATAGGGAGGCAAGCATCATGAGCCCCCATGCAAAGAGTGTCCTCCTGTACAACATGCAATGCCACACCAAGCCCCATCTAGGGTTGAATCCTCCGTTGTATCTGTCCAGGGCAACCAAACACAAAATAATGGCTACAATGATCAATCTGAAAGTTGGCATATGACCTCTATACAACTCAAGATTGATATGTGATCTAGATAAAACAATTTTCTCCATCTCCATAACCTTGAGGTAGGCGTTGAATCCGACATCAACACCATAGATCACACGGTCACCATGAATCAGAAAATGAAGGATCTACCAAAAATCCTCCAAGGTCAACGCCGCCTCGCCTGTCGGAAGGTGGAATGACGACGTCTCACTATGCCATCTCTCACATAGACAAGTCATCATGGTAAGATGTGTATGAATCACAGGTGCATACACAACATACCAAAGGCCAATCTCTCCCAGGTGCTCCTAGCGCAACTCTAACAAATCACCAAGTCTCTCCAACACAAAGGGCCTGTGCTCCTACGACATCAGTGGTGGAATAACCTCCTGCATCGACAAAGCACATGGCATCAGGAAATCAAAGAAATTTGACTCAATTTGAAATATACAGGTTTAAAAAACCATTAAAATGTCATTGTTTTCAATAGCATTGCTATATTCAAATTTCAAATTATGACGCCCAAAAGCATTTTAAATCACAAATCGAAACATGCATCACCAATTACACTGGCGTCATGATTCAACCTTTGGCAAACCCTAACCCTAATTTCTAAATCAAATGAAGTGTCACTATATAAGCATGCATCGAGATTTAAAATTAGAAACCCTAATTTTAAATCACAACTAGCGTCACCATATACATATGTGTCGCTATAATTCATTTTAGCATCGTCGATTGCAATTTGGGTGTCGCTATATAGCGACACCACCAAAGTTCAAATTTCAAAGAGTAATAAATGCATTAGAAAGTCAAATTTCAAATCAAGTTTGGAGTTACACACTAGTGGCCTTGCACCTAAGGGAAGCCACTGGAACTCTCAATCTTAGTCAGAGATGTGCCTAGGAAGCTCTCGACGTACCATTTTGTCAAAGGGTCAAAGCTCAAAATAGCAAGAATCTCTAAAGTGTGAATGCACAAATGAATTGAAAGTGACCCTTTTTGGCTTATTTAAGCTAGAAAATTAGGGTTTTTTGTCCTAATTTCACCTTCAAGATGGGGTTTATCATCATTTTCACCAATTTTACCAATTTGGACATTATTTTGCATCATTTTTGGCATTTTTGGCATAATTCTTGCATCCTGGAACTTTTTTGGACCCTCAGAGAAGCTTCTCACCTTTATCAAGAAATCAACCGAAAATTTAAAATTTTCGCCTAATTTCTGGAGAGGGTAGGGAAATAGCTTTATCCTTCAGCAGTGGGGCATTTAAAAAAACAAAACTTTATTATATTTTGATTTAAGCAGAAGTTTTAATCCAAAAAGTGTTATTCTTTGAACTGAAGTAGTAGGTACCTCGCTTCAAAGAAGGGCAAAATGTAGACACTAAAAAATGCCCTAAGCAATATCATACACTCGAAACAGGTTTACTAACATCATTTCCTCTCAAAATTCATCTTATTTTTGCTTAATTAATTTAATTAGCCTGGTTAATTAATTAATTGCATTTTTTTCATCCATTAACCTAGTTCAACAAATTGGGTTAATTCACTCCCCCTTCATGCTAATATTTCATCCTATTAAATTAAATAAATCAAACATTTAATTTAATTCCCTACCTCATCTTATTTAATTAAATAACCCTAAGTTATTTAATTAAATGTCATTTTCACCTTTCCCCCTTTCATTAAATCATTTAATTTAATGAAAATCCCTTTAATTCTTCTAATCCCTTAATTGTGTGATTAAACCTTGTTTAATTAACAATTAAACTAAATTTCCTCTAAGCAAAGGGAATATTCCTTATTCCATTTTTGTACAATTAAGAATTTCTTTTAATTTTCAAAATGCCTTTTTTCCTCACCCATGAGAATATTCCAAAAGAATATTCTTATTCCTCCATCATTTGAAAAAGGGATATTTTCACTTAGCTTCTTATGCAATTTTTAACCTTTAACCTTTTGAACAAGTCGCCTTTGACCTATGTGAATAGGTCAAAAGTGTGTTTGTTCAAGGAAAGTGTGAACCCTTGATTAAAATCCCACCATACATTCTCATTCGTTGGTGAGAATCCATAATCCATGCCTCTCATCTTCTTCATCTTTGACCGTTGATTAATCTTTTCAATCTTAACCCTTTTATTTCTCATTTGCTTTCCTATAAATAGGTCACCATTTGGAGACAAATGGATCCATCTTCTTTAGAGAAAACTCATGTTGTTGAATTCATATGCACTCACTTTTAGCTTCTTTTAGTTAATTTTAGTTGCATAATAGCTTAGAGAATTCATTAATGGCTTCCATGCATCCATCTTAGTTTGTATATGAATTAGGGTTTTCATCTTTTAGCTTAGAATTAGCTTAGATTAGCTTAGAAATAGCATAATTAGATCATTTGTAGCATAAAATCATGTTAACTTAGCTTGCATCATGTTTAAATTAGCACAATCAAGGTTTTCATACATCAATAGCAATGGTTTCATTGATTATCTTCCATAGAATCGACTGAAACAGGATCACTCATCACGGGATTGGGAAAGGGTTGTCATTTCACATCAACACGACACTAATTCCAAAATGGGATAAGTTTCAAATAGGTTGGAGTAGGAATTTAACTGTTTTTGTGTAGTTTGTAACTTTCAGTTTCAATTAAATTCTTAGTTTAATTTTCCAATTTGAATGATCTTGTTTGGAAGATGCAAGTTTATTTGGGTAATTATGCTTCAATTCATCATGGATTAAGTGTAATCAATCCACACTGACAATCCTCATCTCACAATCCCAATGTTTTGTCATTCTAAGATTGAACAAAAATTTATAGCTTTTTCATTCTTTAAGTTGTAAGTTAATCTATCCCAATATTTTGTCATTCTTCATGCTTAAAATGTTCTTTTAGAAAAAAAATTATAGCTTTTGCATTCTTTACTTGACTTATATTAATTTTTGCATGATGATTAAACCACATGATGCAGAGCAATTATATGAAATTAGAATGAAAAGAAAAAGGCCCTGCCAATAGAAATCTCTGCAAAGTTGTACAACTTCATGTCTGTAATGATGTTGATAGTGATTATGATGATGAACTCAATGAGAATGTACATGATATTCATAGTGGTAGTCATGCTAAACTCGAGGTGAGTGCTATGAAACCACATGCAAGTAAGTACTATTCAAGTAAGTAATGATTGTTTTATTATGTAAATAAGGATAATCATTACCTATTTGATAGAAGTTGGTTAGAATAGCAGTGAAGTGTAATTAGCTAGTATACATAGATTATGGAAATAAGGGAGAACATATAACTTACATATGGAAGCTTAGAGCTATGTTGAAATAGAGTGCATACATAGATTTTGACAATGAATTAGTGCATTGTGTTTGAGGATGTCATGGTCCTTAGTTGCTTGGACTTCATTGCCAATCCATGTCTCTTTATAGAGTACTTGTACAGTTCACAATTGTAGTCTTTCCCTCCATTTGTTTGTACCTCACAATGGGTTAGTTTTTTTTTCAAAGTAAAAAGTTGCTTCTTTGTTATTCAATAGAATCAAAAAAGCACATACAAAAACTGATTTGTTCAAAGACATAAGAAATTACATACAACTGTCAAAAATAATAAAATGTGTGTTTTATATCTCAATATAATGTGTATTTTTTTTGTTTTTGTAAACATTTATTGATAAACTCCAAGAAGGGGATAAATTTGAGGTGTTGGATCCGTTTGATGGTGTTGTTGTGGGAATTGGGTGGATTCACTCACTATCTATTGTACATGGAGTAAAATTGAAAGGAACAAGAGATGCAAATTTAAGTATTTTAAAGGTCACAAGTAACATACCACTTACTTATGTAGACAAAATAGATGGAGCTATCCATCTAAAAGAGAAAGAACGGACCTTCACATAGTGGCCACTAAAATATTTGAAAAAACTGACAAAGTTGATGTTTATGATCTTGTAGTACTAGTTGTTAGATAGCTTGGCCAAATGCATTATGCAATAGTTTGAATGTGTTGTTTATTGATCTTAGTGTTTTTTGTCAATTCATAAGTGTAGAAGAGATAAGAAGGGTTAGCAACAGCAAAGTGTGGAGAGTGAAGTTGCAAATAGAGAATGTACTGAGCCTGAATAAGTTGAACCCAAACAAAAACTAGAGAATCTGATTTGGGTGTACATTCTATGAGTAGAATAGAGAATGTTCTTACTACACCTATAATGTAAAACCCCTTGAATATGTTTTTCTCTTTTTGTTTGGGTTCCACTCATTCAAACTGGTGCATTATAGAAGAGCGGATATGATGTTGTGTAAGCAGTAGATGCAGAGAACAAGGGTGCAGAAAAAGAAGTACATACAGAGAAGATAAAGAGGTGCACAAAAGAGGAAAAGTTGCAAAGAGTGCAACATACATGTATGTGTAGTTGCAAATAAGTTGCAATATAGAATTGTAATCAAAATTGTAATATTGTGCATAAGCAAAAAAAAAGGCATTGTAACTCATTTTTCTCAGTCACACCACTGAGAAGCACACTTTGTAACAATATATTTTTCAAAGAAAAGTCACATTTTTGTCTTGTATCTACTATTAGAACATATTTTCTCAATAAAATTTTAGTAATTTGCCTTCTTAATAGTCATTTCATTATGTGCAAATGAATGATTGATTATGTTTTTTTTCTATTTTTATATGTTTAAACCTCAATTAAAGCATTGTCTCATTTCCATCACTTATAGGCAAAAAAAGTAAGCAAAAACAATTAATTAAACTACCAATTGACAAAATATACTACCAACTGATACAAATCAGTGAATAAATGTGACTAAATATAATGATTATGCAATTAATAAACAATGTATCAATATACCTATCAATTGACAGAAATCGGTGAACAAAAATAATTAAATAAACTACCAAATTGATCAAAATGATGATTAAAATTAATGACTAAATACACTACCAATGGACAAAAATCGGTGAATAAAAATGACTAAATAACTGACCAGTTAACAACAATCAATGACTAAATTAATGACTAAATATATTAGTGAATAAAAAATAAATAAATAAGTGACTAGATTACAACAATCAATGACTAGATCAACAACTAAATAAATGACCAGTTAAATATATCAGTGAAAAAAAAATGACTAAATAAGTGACTAGATTATAGCAATCGATGACTAAATTTATCAATGATAATAAAAAATGACTAAATAAGTGACCAAATTACAGCAATCAGTGACTAAATCAACGACTAAATATACTACCAAATCAATCAATCAAAACAACCAATAAATGACTAAAAATGGTTTAGTCATCAATCTGGTCATGTTATAAATGATTGGCAATAAACTATTAATGGTCATGTGACCATGTTCAGTCATTTATAAGTAGTTTTTAGTAGTTTTTTCAGTCATATATTGTTGTTTCTATACCAGTGAAAGTTTTCATCATAACCAATCCAATTGTATTTCCCCACAAGTCACCCTACGCTTACAACATGATTATGTCATCATCCCCTTTTGCAAATTTTCCCCCAACCAAGTGAACAAAAACTTTAAAATTTTCCCTCTTATTCATCTCAATTGGACTTCCCTGCAAAACCAATCCAGCCACATATTATCACAATTAGTACTTTGTTAACATCATGTTGATTTCATCCCACCCTATTGACATCATCCCAACCTAAGAAATCACATTTCATTCTTATGTCATGATGATATCACCCTAACGTTTTCCTAATGTTATCATCAAAATCTTTCATCTAAACTAGACACCAAAATATTGTGAGGTTGGCAAGTTCAGTTTTGATGGATTTCTCTACAAGTCCAATTTGAAGGGACTTATCCACAAGTTCAATTTAGATTTATTTTCTTGCAAATCTAGTTTATATGAAAACTATCGTAAAGGTTTGATTACACTTCAAAATTTTGCAAAGGCATCAAAATATCTAGAATTCTACTATTAATGCAATTCAACACCTAGAAACTTAGGTTGAATATGATGGTCCTTGAAATATTTCTTTATGAATTCAGTACAAATTCAAAAGGGTAAAATGGTGCTCACCCATACCTCATTAATTGTTGTGGACCACTTTTTCAAGCATGTCATCTCTATGTTTTTCTTGTAAAATATTTCTTAAGAAATTTGTTTGATCTCTACAATTAATCCCACAAACTATTAATGCTCAAGTATGGCAAGGGTTGTAGGGAATGTTATTTCACATTTCCAAATGACCAAATTGGATTTTGATGGAACATGTTTTTTAGGGCATTAGTAGCATTGATGACTAAGGTATGGCATGCTCTCTGCAACATGCCACAGATCTTTGGCAGATCGTGTTCCTTCCTTCAAGAGGATAAAAATTTTAAAAGCATCATATTTTTAGATGTTCCTTATTAGTTTAAAAACTAGGGATAATAGAAGAAGATTTCTTCTCAAGTATATATTTTTTCAAAAAAAATGATACTATAACTAGTTCAATGCCTTTGAACTAATAAAATTTGACTTGTTTTCACCTTCTCTCATTTTCAGTGTGTTTTATAATCCCTTTTTTACCCTCATATATGAATTATTTTTTTGAATGTTTCAATTTGTATGTTGTGTATAAACTATTTGGAAGAATTAGTTATGGATTTTCCTCCCTTTGGGTATCTGTCAAAATCCCTTACCTCCATATATATTTGTAGGAACTAATAAATAGATATTTTTGTAAGTTTAGGAAAATTTTATAAGTTCCTTGTGTTATTTTGAGTAAGGAGGAAACTCAACTAAGCCTTGGTGCATCATCGCCCTTCATTTTATGCATTCTCTCTCTATTTTCCATTGCAAGTTATTAGATTAAGGTTAGATTTTAGTTTGATATATGTTGGGTAGGATCAACACATTACATCTAGGCTTAAAAAGGAACTATCCTTCTCTAGAGGTTTGATCTCAACAGAAAGGTCCAACATCTTGAGATCATTCCCATTGTATCCTTGGATTGTTGAACCCTGGTTTCAACAAAGGAAAAAATCCAAGCAACAATAGTTTTTGGCATGCTCAGTGGGACCAATTTTATGTTTTTTATATTATTTTACTTAGAAGATTGTTGTTGACCTTAGTAGTGTTGTCATTAGACACATTGTACAAGCACAAGGTGAGTCTGCTCTCTTAGATTCAAACCATGGTAATAATTATTTCCAAAGGTAAAAGCCAAAGCATCTTATAAAGGAAAGTGTTCTAAATCTCCAAAGTTACCTTTATCTTGAGTAAGAAAGAAAAAAATTAGTAGACACCCTTTTCCATATTTAAGAGTCCAATCAAGGCCATGTTCCACACATGTTACCATTGTTTCCTCCCAACCAAAAAATATATTATTTTATACCTCTCCTATGGCTCAACCAAGAAGCCAAGTTATTTTACTTTCAATGGAGGAACCCCTCTTAACCTTCAACAACATGATGATATTCTTGCTTCAACACTAAAGGTTATCCCCTATTTCACCATTGAAAACACTACTACTCCTATAGAACACATCCAAGATGTAAATATATGTTATTCATATATCATTGAGGATAATATATTTTTGAGGCTCATTGTTACCTCCTTGAAAGGGAAATCCATACAATGGTATAGGATATTGTAACTTGGTTTGATTCATAACTCAAGTGAATTAGAGGAGAAAATTTATCAATAATTTGATGATATGAGTGATAATATATTTTAATGAAATAGATAACTACCATCAAAAGAGATTCTCATGAGCTCATGGTGGACTTTATTTTTTTATTCTAAAAGACTTGGGATAAAAATACCACCATGTTGCAAGTATGAGTAAGTTTGGTGGTGTTGTCATTAATGTTGTCATTGATGTCAACACAGTACAGGATGTTGTAGGTTGTGCATGTATAGTTGAGATATTGTAGAGATGTTGTGAATACATGGATCTATCTGTATGATGTTGCAGGTGTGCTAATATGTTGAGTTTCCAAGTGCTTTTGAGAAATAATGAAGACAATGTTGAGTATGTGTTCAGAATGTGCTCTGGTATGTGCTCTGCATTTCTTCTGTATTGGTCCTATGCTTGTGTGGATCTGAAGTGTTGTTTATGGGTATCTATTGGTGATATAGGCTGGATTAGAGCTTCTAGTTTGATCGAGAGTGAAAGTTGTGTTCATCGGTATGTGAACCGGTTTGGCAAAGTTATTTGTTTATGGACTGGGAGAAATGTTTCTACTCTGCAGTCCTACACTGGTTTTTTCAGGTCTTGTAGATCTGGTAGAAGGTTTTTAATGTTGTTATCTATGTTCTAGTAAAGATGTTCATGGTTTGGTGCTATGGAAGACAAGTTTCAAAGTTGTGTGTGTTTGTGCAACCTGGATGGACTGATGGAAGGTATTCTATGTTTGAAGGTTGTTGCATTTGTTGTGGATGAATCTGAAGGTAATTGAGGTGTGTTCCAGTGTATGGTGAAGTGTGTTATGTGGTTTGTATACTATCTTCTTGTTGCAAAAGTGTGTACTTCAAAGCTCATTTGTGTTTTCATTAGGTTTGGTCGACCTGGTGTCTACACTTCATGTGAAGGATAAGTATCAATTGAGGAAGAGTTTATTGATCTGAGACATTTCTTTAGGTCTTGGTTAAGTGTTGGTTTGTTCCTCATTCCTATCCACCACAGGAATGGTGAGTTGCTGATCTAATTTGAATTTATAATATGAAGTGTGTGTAGCTGACCTTGGAGAAAGTTTCTAGGGTTGAAGATGGTATAAATACAAGTTGAGTTGTTATGAATTGCATCGATTAGATATTCCACAAGTGTAAGAAGTAGAGAGTGTGAAAGTGAATTGAGGTAGCAGTACTTTAATGTGTTATACTTATGAAATCAATAAGCTAATGGTGTCTACAATTCTTTTGATCAAGGTTGTGGATGTGTGTAACTTGTTGTGGTGGATCTTTTCTATTATCTTTTGTATTTGTAGGTAGTGAGCCTCCTTGTTGGAAAGTGAGTCCTTTTTGTAGGAAATGAGCCTTGTATTTTAGTTAGTGAGCCTCTTTGTATTTGGTTTTGGAATTACTTTGTATTGTGAGTTAATCCTCATCGTGGTTTTTCCCTTATTGGGTTTTCCATGTAAATCTAGTGTCTCTTGTGTTGATATTGCTTTCTATTATATGTATTTCATGTTCATACTTAATAAAAGAATAAAGTGGTTGTGAAGTTGATAAGTGTTTGAGATTTGAGATTGAGTTTGGTGACAACTGATTCAATCCCCCCTCTCAGTTGTCTTGTGCCTTTCAATAATTGGTATCATAGCTTTGGTCCCTTGGTGAAGAGCTTAATTGCTTGAGGTAGATCCAATGGCACACAAATTGGCAATCCCTATGTTTGATGGATCTGACTACAGTGATTGGGAATCACAGATGATAGGTTACATAATCTCTCTTGGTTATAAGACTTGGATAGCAGTTGAGACAAATTATGTTGCACCGGCAAGTGGTCCTTCTTTTGCAGATGAGATTTCTACCTATGAGGAAAATGAGAAAGCAAGGTATGTGATCTATAGTGCTTTAACTAAAACTAAGCAAAAAAAAGTTACTTCTTTGGGCACTACTTATAAAGTATGGAGAAATTTTGAAGTTATCTATGAAGAAAATGATAGAGTGAAATTGTCAAAGAAACTAAAAGCTAAGCACAGATATGAGAACTTGAAAATGGAAGAAGGTGAAGATATTGCAAACTATTTTCAGAGGGTTGATATTGAAGTGAATGAAGTGAAAATTCAAGGTGGTACCCTGATAGATGAATATGTGATGGAGAATATTTTGATGACTCTACTGGAAAGTTATAGTGATAAAGTCAACTATTGAACAAGTGTATGATCCTAAGAAGTTTACTAAAGAACAACTATTTGGAACCTTGACTACATTTGAGATGAGAAAGTTTGGAAAAGAAAAGGGGAAGACAGAATCAGCCTTTAAAGCCACTAAAGAAGATGATCTGGATAGTGATGGTTTAGATGAGTTGGAAGCAAATTTTGCAAGGAAGTTGAAGAAAGGTATCGGTAAGTACAAAGGTATGTTACCTTTTAAATGTTTTAGTTGTGGAAATATTGGTCACTATGCCTCAAGATGTCCAAATAGATTTTTACACAAGAAGAATAGATATAATAAAGACAAAAAGGATAAGAAGTTCAAGAGATTGTATTATGTTAGAGAAGATGTTGGAATTTCTGATGATGAATGCTTGTTTTTAGCTTTAGAGAATAAATCAGTGTTTGCTAACTCTAGAAGATGTGCAAGGAAAAGTGGTCCAGAGAACAAGAAGGATGAGATAGAAGGCACTCTGGTTACTACATTTCATGCTAGACAAGATGAAGACTATTGGGTGATTGATAGTGGCTGCTCAAATCACATGACCAAAGACAAAAGTAAGTTCACTAAACTTGAAAAGTATGATGGTGGATTAGTCATGTTTGGAGATGATTTTGGAGCAAAGATTGTTGGGAAAGGAACAATTAGTTTTGATGGAAAACATAGCATTGATGATGTTTATTATGTTAAGGGATTAAGGCATAATCTTTTGAGTGTTTTACAAATGTGTAGTAAGGGATTCAAGCTTGTGTTTTAGGATAACACCTGTGAGATCAGAAAAGGGTTCAGAACTATGGTTGTTGCAGGAAGGAGAATGTATGGAAACATTTATCAGCTTAAGGGTGTTGATGGTTAGTGCCTTGTATCTCAAGTTAATGAGAGTTGGCTATGGCACTGGAGGATGGGACATGTAAACTTTGATAATCTAATTAGGATTAGTTCAAGAGAGGTTGTCTGGGATCTACCTAAAATCACAAATCCTACCAATACTATTTGCAGAAGTTGTCAGTTGGGAAAGCAAACAAGATGCATTTTTAAAGGAAAAGATCAATCAACTACCAAAATGTTGGAATTTTTTCATAATCCCCTTTGCGGTCCTACAAGAATAGGGAGTCTTAATGGTGATAGGTATTTCATGCTCCTAGTTGATGATTATTCTAGAATGGAATGGGTTGCATTTCTTAGGGAGAAATCTCAAGCTCTGGAAAGATTCAAAGTGTTCAAGGCAAGGGTAGAGAATGAAGTGAACCTGAGAATAAAATGTTTAAGGTCTAATAGAGGTGGATAATTCACTTCTAGTGAGTTTAATACATTTTGTGAAGAGCATGGCATGAAGAGACATTTTTCTGCTCTTAGAACTCCTCAACAGAATGGGGTTGTTGAGAGAAAGAACCAAAATGTTCAGGAAGCTACAATAACAATGATGAAAGAAGAAAATGTACCTGATGTATACTAGAGAGAGGCAATCCACACTGTTGTTTATATTCTTAAAAGAGTTCAGATCAGAGGTAACAGCATAAAGACTCTTTATGAGTTGTGGACAGGAAAGATTCCTACTGTAAAGTACTTTAAGGTATTTGGAAGAAAATGTTACATTAAAAGAGATGATGAGAACCTTGGAAAGTTTGATGCTAGATGCGATGAAGGGATTTTCCTTGGATATTCAACTAGTAGCAAAGCTTATAAATGCTTCAATAAAATATTGAGGAAGATTGTTGAGAGTGCAAATGTGAAGGTTGACGAAGATACGCATAGACTAGTTGAAATAATTGAAGTTGAACCAGATGAGCCTATCTATGGATTAGTACTAGAAGAGAATAAGGAAGAAGAAGAACAAATTAAAGAAGAAGAATAAACTCTAGAACCTACTCCTAAGGAACCATGTTGCAAGTATGAGTAAGTTTGGTGGTGTTGTCATTAATGTTTTCATTGATGTCAACACAGTACGGGATGCTGTAGGTTGTGCATGTATATTTGAGATAATGTAGAGATGTTGTGAGTACATGGAGTTATCCTTATGATGTTGTAGTGTGCTGATATGTTGAGTTACCAAGTTCTTTTGAGAAATAATGAAGACAAAGTTGAGTATGTGTTTAGAATGTGCTCTGGTATGTGCTCCGCATTTCTTCCATGTTGATCCTATGCTTGTGCGGATTTGAAGTGTTGTTTATGGGTATTTGTTGGTGATATAGCCTAGATTAGAGATTTTGGTTTGATGGAGAGTGAAATTTGTGTGAACTGGTGTGTGAACTGGTTTGGCGGAGTTGTTTGTTAATGGACTGAAAGAAATGTTTCTACTTTGTAGTCCTCTACTAGTTTTTTTTAGGTCTTGCAAATCTGGTAGAAGGTTTTTAATGATGTTATCTATGTTCTAGCAAAAGTTTTTGTGGTTTAGTGCTCTGGAAGATGAGTTTTAGAGTTTTTGTGTGTGTCTGTGCAATCTGGATGGACTAGTGGAAGGTATTCTATGTTTGGAGGTTGTTGCATTTTTTGTGGATGAATTTGAAGGTATCTGAGTTGTGTTTTAGTGTATGGTGAAGTGTGTTACGTAGTATGCATAATATCTTCTTGTTGCGAAAGTGTGTACTTCAAAGCTCATTTGTGTTTTCATTAGGTTTGTTTGACCTGGTGTCTACACTTCATGTGAAGGATAAATATCAATTGAGGAAGTGTGTGATTGATCTGATATGTTGCTTTGGGTCTTGGTTAAGTGTTGGTTTGCTCCACTCTCATTCCTATCCACTACAGGAATTTTGAGTTTCTGACATAATTTAAATTTGTAATATGAAGCATGTGTAGCCAACCTTGGAGAAAGTTTCTAAGGATGAAGATGGTATAAATACAAGTCAAGTTGTTATGAATTGCATCGATCAAATATGCCACAAGTGTAAGAATCAGAGTGTGCAAAATTGAATTGAGGCAGTAGTACTTTAATGTGTTAGACTTCTGAAAGTAGTGAGTTGTTGGAGTCTATAATTCTTCTTATCAAGGCTACGGATGTGTGTAACTTGTTGTGGTGGATCTTTTATTTTATCTTTTGTATCTGTAGGTAGTGAGCATCCTTGTTGGACAGTTAGTCCTTTTGGTAGGTAGTGAGCCTTGTATTTTGGGCAGTGAGCCCTTGGTAGTGAGCCTCTTTGTATTCAATTTTGCAATTACTTTATATTGTGAGTTAATCCTCACTGTGGTTTTTCCCTTATTGGGTTTTCCACATAAATCTAGTCACTTCTGTTGATATTTATTTATGTTATTTGCATTTCATGTTCATACTTAATAACAAAACAAAGTGATTGTGAAGTTGATAAGTGTTTGAGATTTGAGATTGAGTTTGGTGACAACTGATTCACCCCCTCTCAATTGTCTTGTTCCTTTCAACACATCATTGGTGAATCCTTCTCCTAGAAACACTTGCCTATATTATCTAAGGTCCTTAAATAGTAACATTACTATTATGATTCAATCTATGAAAGGAATTGTATTATCAAATTCCTATGATATTTCTATAAGAGCATAAAATTATTTGATACAAGCTAGAACAATAGCTCCTAGACCTCCAATTCCCTTATTCCTTGAATTTCATTCATTCAACGTAGCTTGGAACCTATTCCTACAACAATCATCCATCCAAATCCCCTTGTCAATCCTTGAAATGATAATCATGAGGTTAAATATTTGTTACAAAGTTTTTGAAATGAGCTAGTAGATTTAAAGGGGCAACAAACTCGAAATAATAGACATTATCAACCTTTCAATCAAGCCTATCAACCAAATAAGCAGCCCTATTAGGGAAATTTCTAAGCTCAAAATGAGTTGATCTATTTAAGGCCTTTGAGTTCCTTAAACCCAACTATTGCAAGTTCTTCTAAATCTATTGTTTCAATGTAGAAGAATATAGTTCAAAACTAATCTCTAATGGTTCAAAATGCATTAATGCTTTCACACCGAAAAGTTGAATCATATCAAGAAGGGTGCTAAGGAAACAATAGGTGCAATGTGATTTCATCCTAATAAATTGGGATGAAAGTGAGGTTGTTAGTTTTGAGAAAGTGCAAGATGAGAGTGGTTTTGTTATGCCAATAAGTAGAATTTTTTTTATCACCATGATGTGACCATTACTTGATTGGGAAGGCGGATCTAGATCCTAAATCACACGTCTGCTAATCTGGAACAAGAAGGATTAGAAATGGTCTCAAATCCACTTGACTACAAACCTCAACAAAAGAGTTAAAAAGGTGGATTAGGGTTCTAACCCTTCTATTTATTTGGTTTTTTTTTGTGTTTTCTTTGAATGATTTGGATTGATTATTAATTGGCTAATATTTCAAACACAATGTTGTTCCTAGGTCAACTATGAAAATGCAACAAACTATGATGATTTCTAAGAAATTTGCAAACAAAATTTAGAAACATAGAGAGAAAACACAGAGGAACTTGGCCTAGAAATTTGGTGTTGAATTGGTTGTTCAGGGACATGATGCACCATAGACTTGACTCCTACTTTTCCAGATCTAAAATTATAAGCCTGAAGTCTATGGTTTGTAGGTCTTGTTCTCTTGGAGTAACTATCGGAACTTCATCTGTTCATGTAAAAATCTAGTTTCCATGTCTTGTCAACATGTAGGGCTTGAAGTTTTGGACGCGACGAGGATCTTAAAGAACCTATTGTAGTTGTTGTTCTGTTTTGGTTTGCTTCTTGTTTGCTACTTTCTTGTTTCTTGTTTGTTGATTCCATGTTAACAGTTTTCTCTACCTTTTTGTTTTTGGGGTTGCTTCCTAATGCAATATATTTCAAGCTACCTTATTTTATTGTAAATGGTTTTAGGGCCCTTCAAAACCTTTTTTTTTTATAATCAAAAACATGAAGGGATTGAATTCATGAATGATAAAATTAGTCCTTAATGTTCCTCCACTTTGCTTCAGATCTAAAAACCTACACACATAAAAGAGGGTGAAGGGTTGTGCCATATAGGTGCTTTCCTAAGTCAAACCCCATTTTGGTATTTCTACCTTCATAATGGCTATGATGGTGTATAAAAAGAGATTACCCTCGATCGAGCAGAGGCTAAATGATAAACAAGTAATGAATTGACTAATGTTCCAACTCACCACTCAGATCTGCATTTCTTGATAAACTGAAGTCATGTACTCATCACCTTCAAGGAGAATTTGATTGCTTGCATGAAGTCCTACAAGTGTTAGTAGTCACAAAGCAAATGATCATAAAACATGAACAAAATTGCAAAGAAACATAATGAATAGTTGACCTGGTGATTGACTGGAATAAATGATGCACTAATACTGATAATACTGCTCTTGATTTCTCTTGACTGCTTGATATTAATTTTAATTGCTTTTTAAAACATGCTAGGATTTAAATGGTGAAAATAATGTGTATTTATATGTAATTCTTATAATTTCCAAAAAATCAAATATCAATAGTTGAAAAATGACTTTGGAAATTCAAATAATAAAAAATTGACACCAACATATCCAAAAAGGAGACAAAAATAGGTGGTCTAGGGCATGGGGCACCCTAGACCAAACCCATTCTTTTTGGGGCCCAAAGTGTTAAGGGAAAATATTAAATTCTCACTTTTATTTCCCATTGTTTGATTTTTTGAAGATGTTTATAAATTAGGTAATTAAATGCATAGTTAGGTCCAATCACATAGGGGGAGCTAAACCTAGTGTGAAATTGTCAAGGATGATATTTTTTATGCTAAATTTAGCCCCACTTTAGTGAGAGTATGAACTCATGCTCAGACCCACACTAAAGTACGGAAAATACAAGAAGGGTTCAATTATCCAAATATTGAAGAGATAGGATGACATCAAATCGAGTGGATGTGCTAGCCCCTAGATTCAAGATCCTATGGAAAGAAAATATAAGGATAAAGGAACACCCATATGAAGTGAAATTCAGCATGACAAGCATGAAGCATACACGATGAAAACACAAAACATAGCATAATATAGATATAAACATGAAATGAAAACATTATACAGTGCAAACACAATGCAAACATAGATAAGATACATAACAATCACAAGACATACAATAACCACAAAACAAATAACACAAGGTTAGTACTAAGAGCAAAGAGACCTCAATCTTAAATTTGTCTCAAATACCAAATTCATCTCTTGAATGTATCTTATGCTAAAACAGTCATGAGCTACATAGATCTACTAGCCAGAAAGCTATGTTATCCTAGGTGTACATGCAATATGATGGGTTTCACAAGGATAGAAAGTTGCATTATGCTAGGTATCTCATGAAACACATGGATCCACTGGAAATCACATTGTGTTAAGCTAAGTGGTCATGTTAAAACATGCTCAAGTTCATGAATCAACACACTACATTATACCAAACCCATCGACTATTTTGAAAATCATGCCTCAAGGAGCATGTAAAGTTTAATGTAATGGGGGATTATTTAACATCACAAGGGATGAAATTATTGGAAAAATGAAGAAGAACATCTCATTTTGTTACTTTTTGTTTATCATTGATGTCACCATGATTTATGAGTTGCAATTGCAAGATCAAGGCTACAGTTACTCTGGTATTCTAGTCTAGTATTTGAACTGGTATTTTGCTTAAAGCCTCTAGTATTTTGATCTGCATTCATTTTCTGGTGAGCATTGTTGATTGTAGTTTTGGGAAATGGTTTATAGATGTTGGGAGCACGTACATGCAATTATTCACGTATCTGGTGCTTGCACCAAAAAAAAATTGTCTTTTGGTTTGAAGTATATTCCTAGCCGACTTCCTTGGTGAATTGTGTAAAAGTGAAAAATAGTTTTGTTATGCAGATATATATGTGTGACATATTCTAGGTCTATGTCAACTTGTTGAAGCGTGTGAGTTATCTTTTTTTTAAGCTTGAGGCTGATAGATAATATTTTTGGTAAATATGAAGTGCATCTAATTAGGCCGACCTAATTGATGCTTGTGAAGAAGTCTGGGTATATATAATGGACAGTTTTTGAAGAAAGTGTGTGTGATTTTGTGTGAAGAAGTGAAGTAGTGCAAACATGATGAAATGTGTTAAGTCTATTTATTGAGCTACATCAGAACTAAATCTACACTTATTAGGTGTACTTTGTCAGTTCATTTTCTAGATGAAAGCCATTCAATCGTTGTAATTTTGTAGGCAATGAGCCTTTATCTCTGGATAGTGAGTCATGGTAGTGAGCCATTCATTTTTATAATATTCTATAACTGGTTATATAATATTGTGAGCTAACACTCACCGTGGTTTTTCCCATTTTGGGTTTTCCACATAAAAATCTCGGTGTTCTTGTGTTCTCTAATCTTATATTTTGTTAATTCTTTTATTTAATTATGCTATTGTTTGCATTGGAATAATTGGATGGTATCTAATCAAAAAATTTAAGAAGATATTGATTCACCCCCCCTCTCAGTATCTTGGATCTTTAACAATTGGTATCAGAGCTCGGTTCCTCTGGTTAAGCCTAACAGCTTGAGGGAGATCCTGAAGATGGAAGAAATGAATGACAAAGGAAAGCTCCGGACTTCTCTTGAAGATCTCGACAAGGCTAAAATAGAAAATAGGGATCTGAAAGAAAATCTTGAAGATGTGAACGAATGTGTCCAAAAACTTAAGGAGTGGTTAAAAAAATTCAAAGATAGGCATAAGGAAGTAACTGATTAGTTGAAGAAGGTTAATGAAGATATTGCGGATTTGAAAGTTCAAGTGGAAGAGAAGAAAAGAATTGAAGAGGATTTGAACAAGTTGGTACAAAGAAAGTCTGATGATTGCACCAAGCTTGAACAAGAAATTGTGAATTTGAAAGTGGATCTGGAGAAGGTGAAACTCTGTGAAAACAATTTCAAATCTAGCTCAGAAAGGCTTGATGAATTAATTGTAGGATAGAAACCAAGAAAAGACAAAGGTGGTTTGGGAAATGATACCGGTGAAAGCTCTAAAATTGAGAATAATCAGAAGACTCCAGATAAAGGAAAGCAAAAAGGAAATTCAAGAAACTCTACTACGAGACCTCTGATGAGATAGCCTAATGCACAAAGGTACCCTTCTTTTAATGGCACTTATTTTTCATGCAATAAGTTTGGTCATAGGGCAACTGAATGTAGAGGTAGGATGAATCAATTCCCTAGTCCTTTCTCTGGTCAATGTTTTGCATGCAAAATATTTGGACATAGGGCAAGTGAATGCAGAACCATGATGATGAATCAGTTTAATGTAAGAAGAATGAGTCAATATTTCAATGGCTATTGTTATACCTGTAACATGTGTGGACATAAAGCTAATTAGTGTAGAGAAAGGAGTCAATCTAATCAAAGGAATGTCATTTGTTATAACTGCAACAAACCAAAACATGTTCAAGAGTCTACAGAAGCAAGAAGAGTAACGAAACCAATCTGACAGAAAAGAATGAATCTATGAAGAAAGTTGACAAAGATGAGATTAAGCAAGAGATGAGAAATATTTGGAGAAAGAAAGAAGAACCAGAGACATTTGATGAGTTTGTTCCCTCATCCAGTATAGACAATTCATTCGATAATTAGACCTAGCAAGGTCATAAGGGGAGCTTTATCAAAAAATTGTAAGAACCCCCTGGATAAATGGAATTTCAGAGGCTGGCACGAGGAAGAGAGATGAAGATTGAGTTTTTAGAGGTTCTAGAAAAGGAACCAGTAGAAAATATGAAGATATGGTTCTTTGTGGGGAAAATTAAGGTTTGTCTATGTAAAAATGAGTTTTTAGCAGCTTTTTGAATATGTGGCAATAAATACGATTTAGGGAAAATCGTTATTTTATAAAGAAAATGATCAAGGCATTTTGTTCATTCGAGCATTTGAAGAATTGGAAAAATTTTGAAGCATTCCTGAAGATAATTGGAGTTCAAGTTGTGGAAACCCTAGCTACGGTTTTGTGTGCAGAAAAAGGTATTTATAATTTCTGAGTTGTGTTTTGGTGAATTTGCTTGAATTCAATACGAGTAGAATGGCAACTCCTGAAGTTGTGAATGTATTAGAGAGTTCGAGGCCCTCATACAGAAAATACTCTTCGAAAGTCTTTAAAGATGATTCCATGGGCACATTTTCATCAATGTTACATGGCGTAATGCCAGCAGAGGATACTAGGATGATGATTAGAGCTAAGTTTGAGGAGTACAACCATGTAAAGTTGATTGACCTCTGCCAAAATGAGCTTACTAGTGATGACTTCAGGGTAAAACCCGAGTATTCGAATGTGGTTGATAAAAGGTTGGATTTATGGAACAATTTCCCTAATTTCAGTTGCGATGACAAATTTATGAAGATGGTTCTGAGTAGAATTCATGACAAATTTATCTAGATTGATAGGCCGCACTTGATAACGAAAGAAGCGATTAGGGTTGTAACTAGTCTTTGGGATAAAGGAACAGTACCTGTGTTAAAATCTATAAAGAATAAGGTAGTGACAGAACTCACTGGAGCAGTATTTGACAAAAGAGCCCTAGAAATGAAGACTATTACCAATCCAGCAGTGAAGTATGCATCTCATGATAAGTCACAAGATATATTTCACAAATAGGGAGAATTTTGTTTCGGCCACAACAATCTATACTGGCTATGATATGGTAGTGAAAGGTGCAGATTATGACCTCTATGAGCTTCTTCGATTACAATTATTAGAAAACATAAAACAAACAAAGGAAAAGAATTATGCCTTTAATTTTGGTTTGTTGATCATATGTTTATTGTTTTACTTCATGAAGAGACTTCCAGGAAAAAGTGAATATGTATTCTGGAACCCATCTAGACTGGTGGGACATCAAATTTTTTATCACATGCATAATCTTGGAAATTTGATTGCTCAAGAGGATTCCCTAACATCTTTCTTTGTAGTATTCAAAACAAATGTGAATGAAAGGGAAAGAATTTTGAGGAAAATTGTCTAGAAGTCTAAGAATGACATCATATTTCATGTCTTCACTGATGAATGCATGATTGAGGCTGTAGAACCACGAACTATCTGGATTCAGCTTCTTAGATATGAAATAATAGAGGAAGAAGCTAAAGGCTATGTGCAAATGTTGTTGAAGAATCCAAAGGACCCCAATGAACCTAGAATTGGGACATGTAGAGAAGTCTATGGAAATTCATATGGAATAGCAGAAGCCCAAGATTAGCAAGAAAGTGGAGAAAACACTCAAGGATTCTAGTTTTACTAATGAGGAGATTTCCCTTGGAAGGGCTAAGGTAGCACAAAGAGAGGAAAAATCATCTGGTATAAGAAGATCTGGTAGAAATACCTCTACAACCCCTGCAACAGCAACTGAGCCCGGCAAGGATGATAAAGGTAAAGGTCTTGTTTCCTCTGAACCAACCACTAGATCTAGGAAGAGGAAAGAAAATCCTTCGATCAACCCTACTAAGAAAGGAAGGAAAGAGAAGGAAACAAGAGAGAAGAATATGAGTGTTACAGATGATCAAGATGAAGAAGAAGAGGAAGATCCTAAAGCAAAGCTTGTAAGGAGAAAAAGAGGAGGTTTACCCTCTGGTGAAGGTGCATCTGCGGATGTTTTTGGTTCTAAAAGAGTACACATTATGTCTTCATCTGAAGATGAAGAAGAGCATGAGTATGGTATACATGTGCACACCAAGCCTGAATCAAAGAAGGCCAAGGTAGCTGATGAAACCTCTACTGACTAGAAAAATGAACAAGATATTCCAATAAGTTTTGGTCCCTGGTATAAACTTGAGCCAACTCTTAATGCTTTGTTGAGTTTTGAAAACATGATTCAACCCACAAATCAATACTATGATGATGTCAGAGAAGAATACAAGAAAACATTGCTTTTATCCATTATTATGTCATTGTCTTAGAGGTAAAATGGGATAACATAAAGAAAGATGTTCCTAAAAGCATCTGGGATGATCTAATGAAAAGAAGATATGAGGCTATTGTGTTTGAAGAAAAGATTAGAGATGCAGCATATAATAAGATTGGGTCTTCCTTGACCCCTGATGATCTAGAATCCCTGAAGAAGATTTGTGTTGAAATGTTCTGAATGAAGGGTAGGGTAAATATGTTGATGAAAAGAAACAAGAAGATGACAAAGCAAGTGAGGAAGGAAACAGCTAAAATTATCTAGGAGACAGTAGAAAAGTATGATATGATCAAAACTAGTAATGATGTTGTTGCTGAAAATGTTGAGGAAAATGTTCCTCTGGAAATAGGTAATGAAAATATTTCTAATAATTTTGATGTTGAAATTAATATTGGTGATGAATTTAATGAACAAAATGAAGGAGAAGATGAGCCTAAGATGCATAAGGATGCTCCTCCGGAGCATACTGAAGAAGAAAAAGGCGAAAAGGAGAAAGGTAATGAGGAAGAAAATAATGGAAATGTTGAAGGTGATGGTCAAGGCAATGAAGAAGGACAAGATAATCCTGAAGAAGAGCAGAATAAAGATGAAAAATATGGAAATGAGGAAAAGAACAATAATGATAAAGATGATAAAGATGAAGATGAAAAGGATAAAAAGAAAGAGGAAGAAGAAGAAGAAGTAGAGGAAGATAAAGAAAAAGAAAAAGGAGAGGAAGAAAAGATAGCTGAGAAATCCTCTGGGAAAAATGAAGAAAAATAGATTGTAAAATCTCTAAACCATCCTGGTGATTTGTCTTCTGGTGGTGATGTACTGAAAGGTTTTCTATCTAAGTAGATTAGATTTCAACTGATTATTCCCCAAGAACTTTTGAAACTCCTTTCATTGAAGGATATGTTAATGTGGAAAAGATGTCTCTTGTGCATAAAGTTATGTTGGGTGATGCTATGCAAGCATATGGAAGAAAAGAAATTATTGAGACACATCAAAAGGGAATGGAACTAATAGAAGATACTCTGAAAGCATTACAAGAAGCTATTCTCGGTACATCCATTGATACATCTCTCGCCTCTATTGAAAATCTGAGATTATTGTTAGACTCCTTCAAGGAGTATTCCTCCTGACTTAATGAAAAGACAAGACAAGAGATAGAAAAAAAATTGGTGGAGAAAAGGATATTGGCCTTGCATGAAAAATGTTCTCTAGAAAACTCCTGTGTTGAGAAGAGTCTGAAAGTGGTGAAGGTATGTGAGTCTAAGGCAGATGTTGTTCTCTCCTACTACTTGAAGTGGTTGGGTGCCACTTAGAATATCAAGATTGTCATGGACTCCATTGAGTCCCAATTGTCTACTATTTTTGGTACTTATAGTGTATCTAAAGATAAAGACAGATCAATCTGGAAGGCCATCCCTACACACAGAGAAAATTTCTTTGCCTTGCAGAAATAGAAAGAAGAAATCATTAGAATATTCAGTCTACTGAGTGATATTGTAAGAATGGAATACACTCCGGTTGGAGAGGCTCTGGCATGCATTGAAAGGCTTGAGAAGATAGATCTGACTCTTGGTACTCCAGACAGTGTTGAAGAAGTTCTGATAGAGTTGAAATCCTTGAACAAAATGTTGTTTGCAGCAAAGGAAGGCTGGGAAAAAGGAAAAATAGTCTGGGAAGGTATTCTGAAGGAGCTTCAAGGCTCATCATCTTCTAGTTGATATATGGTTCTTTTTTTTCTTTTCTTTAATGTTTTTCAGTTGTTTTTGGCACACCCTTTGTCCTAGATGTCAAAGTGGGAGTGAAGTGGTGAACTATTAGTGATAGGGGGAGAAGTTCTATAAATAGAGAACTCTGTAAATACTCTTTTTGGTTTTGGTACATGTTGCCATCAATGACAAAGGGGGAGATTGTTGTAAAAATGAAGAAGAACATCTCATTTTGTTAATTTTTGTTTATCATTGATGTCACCATTATTTATGAATTGCAACTGCAAGATCAAGGCTACAGTTACTCTGGTATTCTAGTTCGGTATCTGAACTGGTATTTTGATCTGCATTCGTTTTCTAGTGAGAATTTTTTATTGTAGTTTTGGGAAATGGTTTACAGATGTTGGGAGCACGTACATGCAAATCTTCACATATCTGGTGCTCACACAAAAAAAAATTGTCTTTTGGTTTGAAGTCTATTCTTGGTTGACTTCCTTGGTGAATTGTGTAAAAGTGAAAAATAGTTTTGTTATGCGGATATATGTGTAACCTATTTTAGGTTTGTGCCAACTTGTTGAAGCGTGTGAGTTATCTTTTTTTTGAAGCTTGAGGCCGATACATAATTTTTTTGGTAAATATGAAGTGCATCTAATTAGGCCGACCTAATCGATGCTTGTGAAGAAGTTTGGGTATATATAATGGACAGTTTTTTAAGAAAGTGTGTTATTTGTGTGAAGAAGTAGTGTGAACATGATGAAATGTGTTAAGGTTGTTTACTGAGCTACATCAAAACTGAATCTGCACTTATTAGGTGTACTATGTCAGTTCATTTTCTAGCTGAAATCCATTCAATCGTTGTAATTTTGTAGGCAGTGAGCCTTTGTTTCTAGATAGTGAGTCCTAGAAGTGAGCCACCCATTTTTGTAATATTCTATAACCGGTTATAGAATATTGTGACCTAACACTCACCATGGTTTTTCCCATTTTGGGTTTTCCACGTAAAAATCTTGGTGTTCTTGTGTTCTCTGATCTTATGTTTTGTTAATGCTTTTATTTATTTTTGCTATTGTTTGCATTGGAATAATTGGATGGTATCTGATCAGAAAATTTAAGAAGATACTGATTCACCCCCCCCCCCTCTCAGTATTTTGGATCTTTAACAGAAATCACCTTATGAGGTGTACAAATTTTAATGTCACAAGGGACAAACATCACCTCAAGTGGTGTACAAAATTTTAATGTCACGAGGTACAAACATCACCTAGTGGGTGTACAAAAGTTGTCACGAGGGACAAACATCACCTCAGCGGGTGTATAAAAGTTTAACATCGTAGGGACAAAATATCAAGAAGCCATGCCTTAGGGAATATTATAAATAACACCAACACAAAGGTTGTATGCCAAAATATGTCACCATATGCTGAAGAACACTACTCAATGAATGGGAGGTCACATCTTAGGGAGTATCATATATGACACCACCACTAAAAGAGGATAAGTCATGGAATGAAGGGCCACACCTTATGAGTTATCAATAATAATACCACCATAAAGGGGGAATTAAATGACATTAAAAATCATACTTTAGGGGGTATCATGCCCAATACTATGAAAAAGGCCTGACACTATCATAGATTGAGAAGGCCATGCTTTAGTAAACATCTATATGATATTAATACTAAAGAGTACATTATGTGGGAAATAAGATCACACCTTAGGGGATGTCATGTATAACATCACCAAACATCACCAGAATGATGCAAGAAGTTGGGTCCACAAAAAGCTCAAAAAGTGGAAGTATTTTTGTTGTTTTTCAAAAAAAATCACACTTGGACTGAAAATTTGAGGCACTTACACATTGAATCTTCAAAAGAGTTAGTATTATGAAATTTAGAATTTTGAATCTATTTTCCAAATATATAATTTATTCAAATGTCTGGATGATAGAAATTGAATTTTGATAGGGATGTATAAACACCACTTTTTAAAAGTCATTTTTTTGCCATACCATGCACATGTATGGACACCACTTTTTGACCCAAATAAAATTGTTTTTCTAATTCCTTTTGGGGAAAGATAGCTAACAACATGAAGATTGATGAGGATATTTTTTTTTGAATATTTTTTTATTGAATTTTTATTGGCCTTAATTGTTGTTTTTAAAAATCAATGTGTACGGATAGCATAATTGGACCCAAACTAAACATTTTTTGAATCTTTTTTTTTTCATTGTGCATAGAATCATCTGAAGATTGATGCCATATAATTATTTTTATAAGAAAAATAACCAAAAAAAAGTTATTAAAAAATTAAAAAAGTTTGATATTTCAAGTTTATGGACTAGTTTAGTTAGAAATTAATTAAAAAATAACAAATATAATCCATCGGCCATAGACATAGAACAATGAAAACATAGATAAATAATATAATATAGACATCGTGTTCTCTAATGGGTTTTAATTTCATAGATTGATTCAGAAAAAAGTCCATTAGCCATGTTGCCAAAGTTAGACATTTCTCTTGAACCTGCCTTAGTTTTTTAGTTGCAGGTCAAAGGCTAAGGGTCGGGTTGCCAAGCCTTTCTCAAGCCTAAAATTGAGGTAGCATGTGGGTTTTGGATTCAAAATTTTAAAAACGTGTACGTGTTCTTTATTTGCTTGATTATTTAAAAAATTAAATACTTTTTAGAAACGTATACGCATTTCTAAAAGGTATTTTATTTTTTAAATAAATGACTTGTACGTGTTATAAAATGCATACGCATTATTAGAGTATTTAATTTTTAACTTATGGTAAATTATTTTGATTAGTTTCTTCCTGTACTGGGTGATTGTTTACCCGTTACCTATTTTTCTTGCCTTTATAAGGCACACTGTACAATATGTAAAATCATATCTCAATACATTTCTCCATTTTTCCTAGTGAAAGAGCCCTAAGCTTCTCTCATATTTGTGAAGGTGTCCTTTGTAGTTGGTGCTCCTGGGTTTGGTGGAAATCCCCAACATGGTATCAAAGCATACCACTCTGCCCTCCTTCTACCATTGAGAGTTTTCATCTGGAGTTTTTTGAGATCATTCGACATTTGAATTTTAAAAAAAAAATCAAAATTGCCTCATTATTCCTTTTTTTTATTATTTCATTCTCTGCCTAGCGCATCTGGAGGTTTGTGATTTCTCTGTCTGCTGGCACCGAATTGTAGAGAAGGGTGATTTCTTGCTTTTTTTACAAACCGAATTAACATTTTTCAAGGCTACGAGATAGCTGGCATTTAAATTTGGTAGCTATTTCCTTATTGCCAAGCTAAGAATTTGTCTTGAAGGCCTGATTTCTTGATTAGAGGGAGATCTTGTTGTGATTGAAGACATTTTTTATTGCAAATTACCTGTTGAAAGTGTAGATTCATTTCAGAAAGCTTGTTTTGTTAGATCAAATTATTTATCAGAGGCTCTATTTCCAATTTCAAAGAGGCATGATTTCTTTGAGAGGTGTTATTTTCCTAGTTAAAATCCCAAGCCCTCAGCTTGACTTCATTTTGGCTGCAGCGTTTTCTTTTAAGGGCATGATTTCCATTAAAGAGAAGCCTGATTCCTTGCTTGAAGTTGTAGATACTGAAAAATGTTCTCATCAATGTCATACACTCGAACCATATTTATTAACATCATTTCCTCTTTATCTATCCTCTTTTCACTTAATTGACTCAATTAGCCTAGCTAATTAATTAATTGCATCATTTTCGTCTATTTGGCCTAATTAATTAAATTGGGTTAATTCACTTCTTTTCGCACTAACACTTCATCTCATTAAATTAAATAGATCAAAAGATTTAATTTAATCTCCTAAGTCATCTTATTTAATTAAATAACCCTAAATTAAGTTTAATTAAATATCATTTCACCCCTCCCTTATTTATTAAATCATCTAATTTAATAAATATCATCTAATTCCTCTAATTCCCTAATTGCATAAATTAAATCTTGTTTAATTAGCAATAAAAGTAGTTTTCCTCTAATCAAAGGGAATATTCCCATGGAATATTCTTTATCCTTTTTGCATAATTAAAAATTTGTTTTGATTTGTAAATTAACCTTTTTCCTCATCCAAATGGAATATTCTAAGGAATATTCCCTCTCCTCCAATCAACTCACTTGGCTTCTTCAACAAGCTAAACCCTTCAACCTCTTTAGGAAGTTACCTTTGACCTGTGTGAGCAGGTCAAAAGTGTTTTTCTTTGAGGAAATTGTGAGTCTTTGATTAACTTTCATCATGCATTCTCATCTGTTGATCAGAATCCATGATCCATGCCTCTCATCTCCTTCATCTTGAACCGTTGATTAAGCTTTTTGATCTCAACTATCCATTCTTCATTTGCTCTCTTATAAATAGATCACTATTTGGAGACAAATGGATCCATATTTTATTGCAAACTTATGTTGTTAAATTTTCTCACATCCATACTCTCAATTTGCACACATTTAGCTTATTTTCAGTTTATTTTAGTTGCATAATAGCTTAGAGCATCCATTAATGGCTTCCATGCATCCATTTTAGTTTGTAAATAAATTAGGGTTTTCATCTTTTAGCATCATTTTAGCTTAAATTAACTTAGAATAGCTTAGATTAGCTTAGCAATTGCATAATTAGATCATTTATAGCATAAAATCATGGTAACTTAGCTTGCATAATGTTCTTTTTTAGCATAATTTAGGTTTTCACACATCAAACACCATGGTTTCATTAATTCTCTACCATAGAAATTATTGAAACAATCTCACTATCATGGGATTGAGAAAGGGTTGTCGGTCCACATCAATGCAACACCAATTCCACAACAAGATAAATTTTGAATGGATTAGAATAGATGTTTTGATGGGTTTCGTAGTTTAGTATGTTAAGTTTTGATGAAATGTTTAGTTTTAATTTTCTTTGATCAATCTTTTTGAGATTTGAGTATTGGTGGCTTTGTTATGCTTCGATTCTTCATGGATCAAGCGTAATTTGGCCCATATTGGTATCCTCACACTAACATTCTGGCGCTAGAAGGAGGGAAAACCGATCATTTAACCATATTTTAGCTCGAAATCCATGTTCATGTTGTTTTGCAGGTTGCAGTGGCACTCAAAACACAAACAATGACACTATTTCAATAGCATTGCCATATAGCGATGCCCAAGCAATTTGATATAATGACACGTATTCAATTGTTCAACGCTAATTTAAATATAGTGACGCGTATTTAAATTTGAAGTATCGTGGAACGAAAACGGCGACACTCACCTTCACTAGACCGACACTTTTAAATTTCAAACCGCGACGCATTTGTTTACAATGACACAATCATGCTCACTAGAATTTTTGTAGAGTGACGCCCAAATTTCAAATTGTGACGCCATCATGTGCAACAACACTCAACCAAGGTAAGAAACTTCATCTCTATTTTTTGACATGTGACTTAATTTATTCTCATTATCTGATCATTGATCAATGTCTTACTGTGGTTTCATTGTTAGACTAACAGGGTTTTGTAGGTTTTAAGGCATGGAGTGAAATTGAATAACTTCTCTTCTATCTAAACATTCTATAATTGTAACTAGCGTTCAAATGCTTTGGGGCAATTATAACCCAATTTTATGCTTTTTTACTTTCAGTTTTTAGGAAACACACTAGTTTTCCATTGGGTTTAAAATGAACGTTCAAATTTGGATAAAAATGAACCCTCACATCACATCTTTCAATTGGGCTTAAAACTGAACAAGGCAACTTCATCTTTCAATTGATGCTCTAAAAAGAACTCATCATTGCTTTGAGGCTTAAAACAAACTTGTGCTTTAATTGTCTTGTAATTTTCTTTGCAATTTGTGTCATTTGAATGCGTATGCACTTCTCTCGCACTTCATGGAAATATTGAGAATCAAAAGCATTTTAGTGACATTGGTTGTCTAAAAAATTACCTCCATCTTTTAATTTGGGTTTAAAATTGAACAACCATGCTAGTGTGAGAAAAGGCATAGCGTGTGTTCTCTCTTTGTGCATGCAAACAAATATGATCAAACTACAGATGTACTTGCTATTTTTCACCTTTAGAGGGCCTCCCTTGGTGGGAAAAAGTACTCACCCCAAGGGAACAACCCAAGCAGTAACGAGCATAAGCCAAGCTCTTCCAAACCGCTATATAAATTTGTGGTTTCGATGAAAATCATAATCAGTGGGAAGTGGTGCATGATAGCTCTCCCCCAGTATCTTTATGATGTGTAAAGCCCTTGTTCTAAGGGTTGGGAGACCTCTCACAAGGATTTTATCATTGCACCCCCTAAACTGGATTCCCTTATTACGAACCTTTGTGTAGTAGCCAAAAATCCCTAATATTTGTTGATGTCAAGAGGTCAGACATCCGAAGCAATCCCCCATATTTGCGGTTCTTAGTAGAGATGAAAAGTTTGTCATGGGATATTCATGATAACTTGAAGCTTGGCTGACCCATAGAAGTGAGTGTCGTGGAGGGGAGCTAGTGTGGTCAAGCTTCTAATCATCCACTCTAAATAAGCGCAACTGGAGAAATCCAAGTGCCAGGAATACAACAAATATAGCCATTTCCATCCTAGGGTTGTAATGCTTGTGAGTCAATTTAACACTTTGCTTGATTTCAAATTGATCCAAAAACAAACATTCACTATCCAAAATTTCAAACACTTTGGCTTAAATATGGACTTCTTGAGTTAGCCTTAATATTACTGCCTGTCCTAAGGATTTATCCTTAGCGATTTCTAAATATCTTGACAATAATCTCAAACCCATATTTATCAAAGACAACATAGGAAATTGTGGCTTTAATCACATAATTTTCACGAAGTGGACATTATGAAAGTTATGATGTTTTTGACATAAACATCTAGTTTGAAAACATAATCAAAAGACAAGTGTTTGTGGTAAAATCAATTCACCTAAGCAAAGATAAATTGAAAAATGAACCCCACGTGACTATTTGGAGACCGATTGCTCCCGTTGAACAACCTGATCTTCCAAGTACTATAATTCAGCCAAACTTTGAATTCATAAACGATGAACAAACAGATCTCATTAGTAGTTTAAGAACCTTCACTTTTGAAAACAAGGAAACAAACTCACAGTGGAGAAACGCAACAACTATTTTAGACGAAGAAGAGGAAC
Organism: Sequoia sempervirens; assembly: GCA_007258455.2. Classification (NCBI taxonomy): domain Eukaryota; kingdom Viridiplantae; phylum Streptophyta; class Pinopsida; order Cupressales; family Cupressaceae; genus Sequoia; species Sequoia sempervirens. The sequence goes on from VDFB02373365.1 coordinate 144,174,880, forward strand.
ACGCTGATATTGAGGATGGAAGGCCCCTACTACCACCACTCGCATGGAAATAAATATCTCCCTTTCTTCCATAAACTAATGCAGAGCATCATAACAAAACCATCAACAACCTCATTTCATCAAGGGATTTCAATCCCAAATAGAATCAGGAGAAGATCAAATATAAAACTTCAAGAATTCACTTAACTTTCATCAAAAACTCTACTAACTCATCTATCAACTTCACAAAATTCATCAAATTCTTTAAGGCTATCAACAAGCCACTCATCATATTAGTTCTACACACTTGTACCATAACTCAAACAGCATTGAAGTGACTATCAAAACCTAATTAGAGAACTATTTCACATCCTCTACTTTACATCATATCAATTTGCATTGCAGTTGTAACCCTTCAAGGAAAAACAGTCAAACACCCATACCAAATCACCAAGGCACATTAACAACCATCTATACCTCCTTACTATAACCAATTATCAGGCCATCAATAGCATCAACTTGATAGAAACAAAATATTAATCTGCTCAACAATCTCTAAATCAAGACACCAAGACATACACCATATCCTTCCTCACTTCAACTTTCCCCAATAAGACAAAATGACCACCATTTATCCACTTCTCCCTTTAATACCTATTTCAAATTTCCATGATAGTATAATCATGAACATACTAATTGAAACAATACCAGGATCATGTTTATAAACATTGTTTTACCAGTTACCTTACTCTTAGCAGTCAACACCATTAACACATATAGAGAATACAGACACCAAAATCATCATTACTTCGTTCTACACCCTATTCCAACTTTGAGACATCTTTATCAACATGAATACAATAGTTTCCTACCACAAACAATTCCTTTTGTCACTGTTTCATAATATTACCATTACCCATGCAAACAAAGCACCACTTGCCAAATAAGACTCCATACCCTAAAGCGAGTGAATCACTCAAACCAGATCCAAAATCCAAGATCCAAAAACACCTTTAGAGACCATTTTCTATCTACAACAGCATATCAAAAGCTTACTATTACTTACTTTGTAGAAACTTTTAGATTCTCAGACTGAACACAGGAAAAGGCTACTAAATTAGCCCATTTTAACAAAGTAAGTGGTCTCTAAACTCCACCAATTCATCAAAAAACATCAAACAGTCCCTATTTACACCTCCAAACTCAATATTCTCTAGTTCATATGGTTAGAAAATCTTGGAAACGTGTTGTTTTATTAAACCCTTAATCATAAGGTGAAAATCATCAAAAACAAGGAGGGTTTTGTGAATATCACCTTTACAAACCTCCAATGCTCTGACCCATCATTGAAACATGTTGTAATATGTCTGAAAATTCTTTTACAATCATCTCCTAGTGCATGCACTTGATACTTCTCCAAAACCTTGTTTGTAACCTCCATTCTTGAATGCAAAACTCAAGATTTTTGGCTTGAAACAGCATCACAACTTCATGTTCTTGCCACCCCTGCAATCACACACTCCACAAAACTAAAAAGGAATCAAAAAAAATTCCATCCCACTGACCTACTAGCCCTACATCGGTGGAATGCCCATTAGATTCCTATTAGACTCTCAAAACTGCATTGTTAAAGTACTCTGCCCATGCACTGAAAGTTGCCTTTTTATTCTTTTGTTTCCTAAAACTAACCTTCCAACTCTTGGAATTGGAAGCTAACTCCTCCTTACATGTATTCACACAAGAATTTAGCTTTGGATATTCCTAAATTACCAACACAAGAAAATAAAATAATGGAGAAGTGTTGCAAACTCAGAAACAGGGAATTTTTATTTCAAAATTTGATTACAAGAACACAAACTTTTGTTTTTTCTCACCTTTACATGCCTTTTAAAGATATTTCCTCTTCCATAACTGACTTTATAACTCCTCCATCGGTTGAAACTACCCTTTAACTCTTAATCTTCCTAATTTATGCCCTTTTTGTCAACTTAATAACTTTGGACAATATTACAATGATGCAAGTTTTGTATTATTTTTTCTATTTTGACCTCCTAGTGACTCATTACATGGATTAAATACATGAAATAGGACCTTATATGACCTTGAATATACTTTACATAATTTTTCCATGAACTTTTATGATTGATTCAATACAAATTTGGACACTCATATATTTTTACAAAATTGAAAAGTATTTGATGACCTAGGTGCTCATGCACCATAAACTTAAATTGTTTCCACGTGATCTCACGAAAAATCAATATTCCTAAGCCAATTTCTACTGGTCTTCATTTTAGACTTAGGCATCTCACTCCAAAATCCCTTAAGAAACACCTTCAAGCAGTTCAAAAAAATAGAAACAAATTGGTAGCAATTTTTTATAGGCACGCTTCAAGGTATAGACTAGAATTGTTTGCATTCTTTTGGAGTCAAAATCCCAGTCTTTTTCATGATACCCAACTCGTCTAAATGATTCACCAAAAATTCAAACTTCGTAGAAGAAACTCTCCAACCCACAATTTTAGACATAGGAATCATAGAACAGAGTACGGTCAAAAGTGGGCATCAATATTTTACCACAAATGTTACACTTTGTTGAGAAACTTTTATGCATGAGCTAGAACAGCCTGAACAGGTTTGAACATTCCCCTATGTCCTCTCATTTTCTAGAAACTTGAACATTTTGGAGGTCTAGCATCATCTTCACTACCTTGATCTTGTTGAAACAAAATCTCACTTTACCAAATGATCTCACCCAAAGTAAGGATCCCTAAACGAAGGTCAACTAGTCGTCAACATAAACTTAGGCATTGTAGTGTGAAAGCAATCAACAACCGTATTGAGGCACTCTACAAAAACAAAAAAAAATTGTTGATAAACTTTTATGAATGCACTATAAGAATAAATTCTAGCCTATACACATTCTTCATGATCCAAAACATTCAACTTTTTGAAGATCAACATTTTTTTTTAAAAATCATTGAGTATGTAGGATTTGAACATTTTAGAGGTCTAGCATCATTCTCACTACCTTGGTTTTTTCAAAACAAAAGGTTCACTATAGGTCAACATTGGGTCCAACATTTCATTCACCCCTTCATCATATTTCATCCTTCACCTCATCTATCTTTGCAAAATTTCAAATACACCAACACTTTAGGACTTAAAACATCAAATCAACTTGCTACCATAGCTACTTTGTATGTGAAATGTATCCTTTTCCATGCACTTAGTCAAGATAGTTATCATCTTTGAACTAGTTTATCTTGAAGGTCACAAGTCTACCTTAAAGATTACTAATTTCATTGGAAACCTTTATACCAACATCACAACATCAAACTTAAGTCAAAAGTGTTGTCCCAAAATTCTTGCAAAGATCACTTCCCACATCACCCATCTTTACATCCCACATTATCATCATTTCTCCCAAAAGACTTAGAGTGTCCCTTTTACCTAGGCTTGAGTCAAGTAGAGAGTTCAAACATTACAAAACTCAACACAACTCTCCCATAGCTGACACCAAAATGGTAAAGAGGAGATCACTACACAAGAGAATCATGGAAAAAGAAAAAGTTACATTTACCTCAAGTGATCCAAATCATTTAGAATTTTATCCTAGAAGTCATGTTACACCGTCACAACAACCTTCATCTCCCTCGAGACCATATGAAATTGAAGACGTCACCAACAACCTGTTTGAGCTCACTAGAGAAGAACTTTTAGAACATCAATATTTTGAAAGTGCAGCTCCTATCTCCCCAACATTTGTAGCACAGAGTTTCACACAAGATTTCACAACTCCATCCCAAGGGCTAAGTCAAACTTACATACCTAGTCTTGAAACCAGCCTTGCTAAATATTTTGGTCACACTTTACCATTCGAAAGTAATACATGTTTGGGTACTCTTGAAACTAATTCTCCACCTCCCACCACCATTTGGACACCTACCTTTGGTTCTCCTCCCGTTCCCAAGGATCCAAAACAACTACACACTCCACTTGAACTTCACTATTCCACCACCACTTCAACATTTCGGGGACACCCTTCTTCATCCATACCTATGAGTACCACAAGTATACCTACCATCATTCAGAGCAGTACAGACCAAAAATCTCAAAACAACACACAAGGGCATGTCAATGCCATATCATAGAATCAACCCTCAAAGCAACTAGGGACATCTTTATCCAACCCTTCGGTGAGTTCATCCATTCCATCTACCATTACAACATCATCCCCTATCAATCCACCTCAAAGAAATCCCTTGGTTACAAGTTCTATCAATCCTGGGAGTACCTTGATCATGAATCATTTGTTTACATCTTTCGCACAAGGAAATCCTCCAAACATATGACACAGGAATATTTTCAATCAATGGACTCAAGCTCCTAGTGTGTCATTTCCATTGCAAAATTTAATGGCATCATCCTTTCTAATAGCTCCTTTTTCTATACCAAATCAATCAAGACCTCAAACATACATTCCTCCACCTCATTCTACCATATTACAAGGAATGTTAAACCAAGGGAATCCTCCACCTTTCACTACCAGTCCACTAACCACTCAAAACATCAATGTCCCTAATCCTTCATAGATGTATCAACAACCACCTAATCCCACATTGCAAGCACATGCCCTAGCTCTATAGCAAGAACAACAAACTTACCAAGTCATACAACAACAACAAGCACAACAAGTAGCCTTAGCATCTCGGCAAGAAGCCTTAGCACAATAACAACATCAAGCTCAACAAGTAGCCCTAGCACAACAACAACATCAAACTCAGCAAGTAGCCTTAGCACAACAACAACAACAACAATAGCAAGTGACCATTTCCCAGCAAGCACAACAAGCAACTTTAGTAGCACAACAATTTGTGCAACAACAAGAAGTAGCTTTATTAGCACAACAACAACAAAAACATGCCCAACAACAAGTCCTAGTGGCACAAAAACAACAACAAGCCTTACTAGCTCAATAATATGTCCAACAATAGCAACAAGGATTGTATTTTCCTCATACGAACATCATCAATCCAAACGCATCAGGAACATATTCGTCACTTTCACAGAATATCACACCTTCGTACACCCCATATAACTCATCTCTCATCCCATCATATGTTCCTCCACCCAATCCGCAAGACGATCTCACATCACAATTAAAAGCACTCTCACAAGAAATATAGGACCTTCACATGGGCAAGATAAAGCAACCTCATACACAGAACATGTGTCCTTACCCATTTGATCGAAACATAGCAATGATACCATTCCCTTGTAGTTTTGAAATCCCCAAGTTTGATAAATACATAGGGAGAGGAAGTCTTTTGGACCATATCAAATAATTCAATGTCATGTGTATGGAAGTGGCTTACAATGATTCATATCTAATGTGCCTCTTCCCTCGAAGCTTAACATGTATGGCTATGGATTGGTTTTCTCATTTTCCTCCTAGTATCAAAACTTTTCAAGAAATCACTGACAAATTCATCGATCACTTCTCCTTCAATCTTGGCATGGATGTTTGTCTAGAAGAGTTGTATACTCTCAAACAAAATCTAGGGGAAACCTTCACAAATTTCTTACAACGATGGAGACAAAGAGCTAGTAAAAGCAAATGGCCTCTTCCTGACTAACAATAAGTGGGAATCATTATAGCCAACCTTGATTTGAATCTATCATTCCACTTGAAATTGCAATGCATCACATCCTATGATGAGCTTGTTCCAAGAGCCCTTAACATTGAAAGAGCCCTAATCTCACAAGGAAATACTCAAGCTTACAAAGACAACCATCCTTCAACTAGTTCAAATGAGAAACCTTGTGTATGGGCTAAGAACAAAAATGTAACAAACACTGGTGTAGTAGATGCTAAGGTCATACTAAGTGCTCCTAGACCCAACAATAATCAAGTTGCTAACATCCAACCAACTGTGCAACAAATGGTACCACCTCAGAATAATCAGATAAATAACACCAACATGCAAACAAGGCAAACCGATAATAGGAATAACTATCCCAAATGTAAGTACACACAGTTATTGGAACCCATCGAGACAATCATGAAGAAATTGGTAGATTCAAATTTGATAACACTTCCTAACTTTGAAAACTACCAAGAACCACAAGAGAAGCCATCTTGGTACAACAAACATGATCTTTGTGACTTTCATAAAATCAAAGGACATAAAATAGAAAATTGCATGAAACTCAAGAATATCATCCAAGATCTCATAGAGAATGATACCATTTATGCTAAAGTACTAGCTGGAAACTAGGATCTCAAGATATACAAGAACCCTATGCCTGGTCATAACAAAGAAAACAACAATGGCAAAGCTAAGAATTACACCAATGTTCAGCATACTTATTCCAATGTAGTTTCCTCCTATGATAGTGTTATCACTATCATCACCATCAAAGGATCTAGTACGGAATGTGGAGTCACCACACGACGTGGAAAAATAACCGTTCAAGGAGCTATCATAGCTCAATCTAGGACACAGCCTACTTTGCCACATCTAATCCTAGCAAGTACAATCTTGTAGATCAGCTTAAACAAACCCCTGCTCAAATATCAATTTTGGAACTCCTGAAATTATCTCCTGCACATAGGGAAATACTGGAAAAAGCCTTGTCTGAGTCATCCATTCCGGAGAACATTAATACCGATCAGTTTCAAGCTATGGTAGGGCATATCGCTAGCCATCTTCTCACCTTCTCCGAACAAGATTTAACATCACAACCATCTCATAATTGTGCTTTACACCTTGAGGTTGTCATTCATGAAAACAAGGTAAAAAGAGTCTTGGTAGATGGAGGTGTTGGTCTAAACATTTGTACCCTATAGTTGATCAAGCATCTAGGCTATTCAGAAGATACTATTGAGAAGACAAAGAGTACCACCATCAGAGCATATGATGACCAAGAATGGGTATCACAAGGAATCATAGCACTCCCTATCCAAGTGGGATATCTTATTGTAGAAACTACATGCCAAGTACTTGATCTTGATCTTCCCTATAGCATACTACTTGGTTGACCTTGGATCCATGCTTTGAAAGCCATAGCCTCAACCTATCATCAGTTTGTGAAGTTCCCTTTTGAGGGTAGAGAAATCACTATCCATGGAGATCCTGAGCCTTTCTACTATTGCAAGAGCCTTGAGGCCAAGTTTTATAAGATCCCACAAATACCCAAAAATGATGAAGGACCTACACCATCAAGCTCATTTGTTGACCCATCATCTCTAGCCTCTACCTCAGCATCACAAGTACCAATTTTGAAAAGCATACCCGATGTTAAAGTAGTAATCCAAGATGATGGTTGTGGAAGCTACAAAATATTGAAAGAAACCTTTGTCTTAGGAGAGTTACCTATTTCTCCTCAAACTCATGGGAAACCAACATCTAGCACCAAAGAACCAGAAATAATCAAGATGGCAGCTACAACCTTCACCAAATGGGGAGATTTGAATCAAGAAGACATCCATGAGCAAGATATCTCTAAACTCCTCTATCAAGATGAACGACCTATTCATGTTCTTCCCATGGAAGATGACAACAAAGGTCTATAGCTAATGCAGAGCATGAGGTATAACAAGAATGAGAAGCTAGGACATAATGACAATGGTTTATTAGAACCCATCATTCTTGAGAAACGACTAAAAAATCTTGGCTTAGGTTGTACTACTAGCAAGGTCACACTTATTGGAAAAGGTATTGTTGCTAAACGAGTTGAGGCTTCCTCTTGGTCACCTACATCACGTGATACTACCTTAGATGACTTTCCTCTTGATGTTGCTAACCTATTTGAGAACAACACCCTCTTCATGATATCCATAAAATCCTTTGTCTCAAACAACCAACCAACTAAAATATGCATGGTATACCCGCAACTCATTGACATGAACCAACAAGGACCACTAGTTCTAGATTTATTCAAAAACAATGAAGCAATCTCAAAATTCATGGGACTCTAAGACAACTTATCATGGGCATATCACAAAGCAAACTTTGACATAGAGCTTGATGCCGGAGCATTCTATGGGGAGACGATTGAATCCTTCAATTGCAGAATAAATGAAATGCAATTAACTTGTAGATCCTTGAGTGAAAACCACCTAGTGGCACTCACTGGTCCCAAAATAGTAAAAACAAAGGATGCATCCAACGGTAAAAACCTCCCTGAGGCACCCAAGGATGAGGGATTCAATCTCCCCCTTAGTGTAATCATCCAAAAAAGTCAACAGTACTAGTAGAAAAGGCTACACCAGTCAATGTGGGAATATAAGAACCTAAGATCATGTTCTATGTTGAATCCTTGTTGGATGAAGAATAGAAGAACCTTGTAGCATTCCTTAAAGAAAGAAGAGCTAAATTTGCATGGTCATACACAGATATTCGAGGCCTTGATCCAAAAGTGGTTGTACATCACTTAGTAGTTTATCCTGATGCCAAACCAATCAAGTAGAAATTAAGGAAGATGCACCCTCAGATAGCACTATTGGTTAAACTAGAACTACAAAAGCTTCTTGGCGTTGGATTCATCTGACTGATAGATTACCCCGAGTGGGTTTCAAACCTGGTACTAGTCTCAAAACCCACTGGGGGCATTAGAATATGCACTGATTTTAGAGATCTAAACAAGGCATGTCTGAAGGATGATTTCCCTCTTCCAAACATTGATCTCATTGTGGATTTAATAGCTAGGCATGAAATGTTGTCTCTCAAGGATGGCTTTTTAGGCTACAACCAAATCATAATCACCAAAGAAGATCAACATAAAACTAACTTTACTTGTCCATGGGGAACCTACTACTGGAATGTGATGCCATTTGGGTTGAATAATGCAAGAGCTACCTATCAAAGATCAATGACCCTCATCTTTCATGACAAGATCCACAAAACAGTTGAAGATTATGTGGATGATATTTTGGAAAAATCAAAGAAGAGAAGTGAGCACATACAAGTCCTAGGACCTATCTTTGACAGACTTGAAGAATACAAGGTACGACTAAATCCAAAAAAGTGTATTCGAGGTCACATCAGGGAAACTTCTTGGCTTCATCATTTCACAAAGAGGGATAGAAATTGATCCAGCAAAGGTAAAAGCTATCTTAGACATGGAACCGCCACACACATTGAAATAGGTGAGAGGATTGCAAGGAAATTTTTAGTCCATTAGAAGGTTCATAGCTCAACCATCGGATAAGACTTGTCGCTTTTCTCACCTTGTCCATAAAGGGATAACTTATAAATGGGCTAACAAATGTGATAAAGCTTTCCAGCATATAAAGGATTATCTGCTAACACCTCCAGTGCTCATGTCACTGATACCAAACAATTCATTGATCCTATACATCTCAACAATGCCAGCAGCACTAGGATCTCTTTTAGCACAACATGATGAAAACGGAAAAGAAAGATCCATATATTACATCAGTAGAATCTTGGTAGGCTATGAGATGAACTATTCACCCATTGAGAAAGCATGCCTAGTGGTATTTTTCACTTCACAAAAATTTAGGCATTGCATGTTGTCACACCAAATCAATCTCATTGCAAAGATTGATCCATTAAAATATATGTTATCCAAAGCAACTCTCACAAGATGAATGGCTAAATGGGTAATGATCTTGACAGAGTTTGCCTTAGAGTATGTGGAGCGCAAGGCAATCAAAGGACAAGTGATCGTGGACCAGCTAGCAGAAGCACCTATCTATGATGAGAACCCTTTAATATCTAAGTTCCCTGATGAATCAATGTTCCTTAATAATCTCACAGCTCAGTGGAAGATATACTTTGTTGGATTGTTCACCCAACATGGATCAGGAGCCAGTAATCTTTTAATCACCCCCCAAGGTGATTGCATCCCAAATTATTATAGGCTATCATTCCCATGCACCAATAACATTGTTGAGTACGAACCCTTGGTCACGGGTCTCAGGATAGCAATTCAATGGCAGATACAAGAGATAAAATTCTATGGAGACTCATAGTTGGTTATCAACCAAGTCAATGATGACTATCAAACTAAAGATGAAAAGCTCGCTCCTTACAAGAAGATGGTGGAGAATCTCAAAGATATTTTTATAGACATAACTTTTGAACAAATTCCTTGCATGAACAATAAAGCAGCAGATGCCATGGAAACAATCGGATCACTACTGGACATGTCAATGTGAATTCTTGGTAGAACAGCTTCTCATACCAACTTTCAAAATCCCTAAATCTAAATTTGTGTGTGTCATTGTTGGTCCTGGATCCCCTTGGTACCATGACATCTTTACTTATCTTAATGGAGGAACCTTTCCAACAGACATCAACCCAAACCTTAAAAAGACCTTTGTTAAAAAGGCATCTCAATTCGTGATCCTAGGTAATACCCTTTACTGTCAAAGCATCAAAGGGACATTACTACGATGTCATAACCAAGAGGAAGCCTTAACTGCCTTAATAGAAGTACATGATGGCATATGTGGGTCCCATTCTAGAGGTATGACATTAGCTAAGAAATTGTTGAGGACGGGTACTATTGGCCAACCATGGAAAAAGAAGCTCATCAGTATGTGTGGAAATGCATCCAATGTCAATAGCATGGGGATCTGATTCATACTCCAGCTCAAGAGTTACAACCCATGATCACACCATGGCCTTTTTCATAGTGGGGACTTGACCTCATAGGAAAAATCAATATCCAATGGCCATAAGTTCATCATAACCACCATTGAGTACTTTACTAAGTGGGTTGAAGCCATTCTAATGGCCTACATAATGGGGAAGCAGATAGCCAAAATTATCCTAAATTACCTAATTTTTCATTATGGTGTACCACAAACCATCATCTCAAATAATGGAACCCCATTCAAAAATTAGGATGTGAAAGAGTTGTGCCAAAGATTCAATATCCAACACTGATTCTCTACATTGTACTATTCCCAAGGCAATGGCCAAGTAGAAGCAACAAATAAAACTATCCTGAAAATCGTAAAGAAAATAGTTAATGAAGTTGGTTGTGATTGGCATCTGTAGCTAAATCCCGCTCTTTGGTCTTATCAAACTAATTTTCGCACACCTACAGGAACAACCCCTTTTTCCCTGGTCTATGGATTAGAAGCCATCTTTCCTATTGAGGTTGAGCTCCCATCATTGCGAGTGTCACTAAAGAATCTAATAACTGAGGAAGAGTATAGAGTGTCTCGACTGAATGAACTAGAATTCCTAGATGAAAATCATCTTGATGCCCTTAATCACTTGCAAGTGAATCAAAACCGACTAAAACCAAGCTATAACAAGAGAATCAAATGTCAGTCATTTTAGGTAGGTGATCTCATCTTAAAACAAAATCAGAAGAACCTTCCAAATCAAGATAGCAAAGGAAAGTTTGAGCCTAACTGTTTGGGTCCCTTTGTCATCATAGCAAGCTACGGATCAGGAGCATACCAATTATCAAGCCCTGAAGGTGAACGCTTGCAGGAGCTAACCAATAGCTTGCATCTCAAAAAAATTTATGCCTAAACATGAAGGGTGTAAATCATAAAATAACCAAAATCCAAAAAAATAAGAAAAAGGATTGAAAAAAGAAGAAAAAATCATCCTCTAGTGAAAACCACTTCGGTGGCGCTTTGGGCAAGTACCTTGGTGAAAACCTGGAAAACAGGCGCCTCGCGTAAATAAAGCATCTCCATCTATTTTTTTGGCTCTTTTGACCTATCATTCTTTGCATCACCATTCATCCCCCATCCACGTCCTTATCATGGCTTGTCACTTTAAGGTATCATGAACTCTTTAGCACTACTTGGCATATTCCCAAGGTTAGTCTATCCTGCCTTTATCAAAGTAGGCTAACATATCGCATTGGGGGAATTTCATTATGTGTCACAATCAGGTTCTTGTATATCTTGAAGTCATGGGACATCTTATCAAAAAACACCAAAAACATTCAAAAAATATTTTCTAGAAAATCCAAAAACATTTGCAAAATCCTGTACAATGAAAATCCAAAAACATTCAAAAAATTGTAAAGGAAAAATCAAAAACATCCAAAAAACTTAAAAAGCCCTAAAAAGGTGAAATGTCAAAAATCCAAAAAACAATGTCCTCTTGTTGAACTACATTGTCTCTGAGCTTTATCATAGGCAAGGCCATCATTGATGTGCCCCCAAGACACCCTAGGTCTACCCTTTAGCAATTTTTTGTAATTAGTTGTCATCTCTCGTCTGTTCATATCTTTGTCTTGTAAATTTGTCGAGTCAGTCAAACTAAGTGGTCTCTGTGTGTATAACATAGGCAAGGCTAATCTTTGATTAGCCCCCGAGGCCCCTAGGATAGGTCTTTAGGTTAGGTTCTTGGTTGAAACTCAGAAACTCTCTCAAAAACCCTAAACATCCAAATATCTTGAAAATCCAAAAACATCCAAATATTTAGAAAACACAAAAACATTTGAAAATAGAAAATCCAAAAACAATAGAAAACGTTCAAAATACCTAAAAAGCCTCAAATATCTCAGAAAACCCTAAACAGCCTCAAAAAACTGAAAAAACCTAAACATCCATATAAACTTTCAAAAGACCAAAAAAAAGCCTCAAAACATTTCAAAATACGAAAAACATTCAAATATTCCAAAAAAATCCAAATCCCATCCATCCCATCTCGCTTTCACCCACAATAAAGTTTCACCCATAATAAACAATCGTCACCTTCACGCTTTGGTGAAACAAGTAGAAAATAAGTATAGCAAGTCATAAAGTGCGAACCTAAAAGTATAAATCATAGGTAAATGCGTTAGTGAAGTTTATAGCAATAACTCATCTTAGCATCATCGTCCCAACATCAAACAACCCTCTAATCAACATGTCCTAGGATGTATCCTTCCTGCGATGGACATCAGTATCAGACAACACTTCAACTAAACTTAAACTAGGAAGGAGCTATAGATAACACTAACTGTTTGTCTTTGATATTTTCTTATAATTTATCTTAATGACCCATTCCAAGGACCTATCAATGATGTCTAAACAAAATAATTTAGAGAGAAAGGAATGGGGCATCAATCATTATCTTTCATTTGCTATGCTTGTGGATACTCTTGTAAAATAATCTTGGTGCATACTTGCTTAGTTGTGTGTAGGAAGGTCATTTGGAATATGTTGTTGACTATTGTGTATGCTTTGGTCCAATATGTTCTAAACTTCTAACTTGCATTCCAATGATGTTTCCATATGTCAAGGTGTGAACAAGAACTATCCTATTTGTTTGTCGAGTCAAAGTCCATTACACTAGATACAATGTCATCCTGGTTATCAATACCTTGATGCATCGTATCTATGTGTTATATTAAACAATAAGGAACGAAAAAAAACCCCAATCCTGAAGTTTCAGCACCCATCCTACATTTTCATTTTTCATTTTTCATTGTCTCATCACCATATCTAATAAAGTATCGATGGATCAAGGACTTGTTAGATTTTTCGAAGCAATCATCATCAGCAATGGTCATTCTTTATTCCTCTATCTTCTCTCCATGCTAACCCAGTATCATGACACACAAAAACATCATCAATGCATCCACCCTGCATCCAAAAACTATCAGTATACATGCATCTCATAATCATATCATAATCATAAGCATCCATCAGCATAATCAATTGCATATCACATCATACATTTTGCATTATCATTTGAGTTGTGATGAATAATATAGATTTTTTATTCTAAGCACCTTGAAATTGTTGCATATCATAATCATTTTCATCCATACATCCATATGCATCGTCATCACAAAACATGCATAAAAATATACAAAAATAAATGCATCCACATCATGTGCATCCATAACATTTGCATATAATAATCATCCATCCATGTCATATCGCAAAAAGGAAATGAAAAATAACATATCATTGCATCCATCCATTGCATAATCATCGCATATCACATAGACATAAAAGTAAATGCATCCATACATGATCATATATAAGCATCCATACATCATCCATACATGAAATAAAGTCAATATATCATAGCACGAATCATCTATATCTGTATCATATATATATCAAAAAATGTGTCATGGTACAAAATCTTGATCAATGTATGTACATCGATGATAAGTACAATATCCACGAGGCTATCAAAAAGGAGCCCATAAAGGTATGCCAATGTAAAGAACGGGGAAAAAATTAAAAAGTGTTTGTACATCAAAAGGCTAGCCCTAGTAGCTGCTACCCTCTCCAGCTTGTCACTCAAGTTGATCCTCTGCTCAGGGGCATGCATCGCTCTACTGTGAAAAATCAAGTTGTCTCAATTCTTGTGGTACATCTCGATGGTAGTGTTGCTTGTAATACACAGCCTCTGTAACAGCCTCTCTATAGAGTTACGCTGAAATTATCCAACCATGGGTGGATGTCATAATGCTCTCAATCTACTAACATCGAGCCACCTCTTGATCTCTCTCGCCTGTGACAGCCTGTACTCTTTGCAGTGTTGTGTCTCTCTCAACTGTCACAACAACCACCTGCTATTGATCATGGTCTCGCTCAACAGTTAAAGCCAAAATCTATTGGCGGCCCTAGTCCCTCTCACTCGTCAAATCTTGCACCTACTACTACAGCTATTTTATCTATGCATCTGTGGCATCCAGCGGTGGTGGTGGTGGTGGCACTAGCTGCTACTGCACTATTGGACCTAAGGAGGCTATTGTCCCACTAGAGGAGCCCCCAGAACCTATCCATCATGGCCATCCTAGTCTCCATGTCCTCTACCCCTGACACCTCTGCCTTGCAGTCTCCCTCTAGGAGGAGTACATGCAAGATTTGTGAGTCACTGCGGAGGGACAAACCATGCATCATAAGCTAGATTGGTTTGTGCTATCAGCTAACCCTAATCATATGCTCAAGGCTGGGCAACCAACTGATGGAAGCTCTCCATGGCCTCTGGTGTCAGAATCGTCAGTCCCCAAGTCGGGACCTCTCTAATTGATCTCACAAAAATTTCTCTATAAGCATCGTTGAGCCTGTCCTATACATCGCCAAACTATCTGGCCACTCTGTAAGGAAGGTACCACTTGATCATAGTATCCTCTTGACCCTGCATATATCGGGTTTGTCAAGCAAAGTAAAGTTGTTGTATATCATCAAACCAGGTCGGCATCTGAAGCCATGGTCACCAGTGGAACATGGTCATATCATCTATCACTCGTCACCAGTACGGGAGCCTAATCTTTCCTATGTGCCTGAGTGTAATGGCACCTCGGTATCTCCATATGATGAGATCATCTGGATCCACGTCCACCATCTGTACAATTGGCCGAAGCACTGCAATGTGCTCCCATGCCCAAATATGAAGGAGAGTCACACCTACACCGAGGGCTCTCCCATCACAGTAAATGAATTTATGTAAATCATGGTACAAAGAGGCCAACATCATGGGCCCCATGCAAAAAGAGTCCTCATGTACAACATCCACTGACAAGCCAAGCCCCATCCTAGATTGAAAAATCGACCGCATCTGTCTAGAGCCACCAAACCTAAAATGATGGCCGCAAAAATCAATTTGAACATCGACACTTGACCTCTATATTTCTCTAAGTCAATTTGCATGGTGACCAATACAATCTATTCCATATCCATCACCTCTAAGCATGCATCAAATCCGGCATCAAGATCATAGATCACACGATCACCGTAGATAGGCAACCGTAATATCCGCAACACATCCTGCAAAGTCACTATCACCTCTCCCATCAGAAGGTGGAAGGATGAGGTCTCGATGTGCCACCTCTTGCACAACATTGTCATCATAGCTAAATGTGTCCTCACAACAAGTGCATACATGATATACCACAATCTGATCTCTCATAGGTGCTCCTAGTGCAACTCGAACAAATCACCCAATCTCTCCAGTACTATGGGCCTGTGCTCTTTCGACATCAATGGTGGGAAAACCTCTTGCACCCATGAAGCCCACAACATCAGGAAATCATCAAAATTTGAAGTTATTTGGAATTTCTAGCTCAGAAATCACAAATGTGTCGCTATTTACAAATGTGTCACTATATTCAAAATCCAAACAGCAACACCCGATGCATTTTAAAATTCAAATTGAAAAATGTGCTGCCATACAAGATGGCATCGCAATTTAGAATTTGGCCTAACCTAACCCTAACTTTCAAATCGGCAAGTTTGTTGATAGATACGACTGCGTCGCCATTTAAAATTTGAAACCTTAAAATCAAATTTGGAAAGAGTTGCCCTAGACATATGCGTCACTTATATCATTTGGGTGTCGCCATATAGCGACGCCCCCAAATTCTAAATTCTAACGCCTAATAAATGCATCAAAATTTCAAATTTCAAATCAAGTTTTGAATCACATACCAGTGGTCTTGCGCCTGGAAGCCGCTGAAACTCACAAACTCGATCATAAATGTGTTAGGGAAGCTCACGATGTGCCATTTTGTCAAAGGGCCAAAGCTCAAATTGCAAGAATTTCTTAAGTGTGAATGCACAAATGAATTGAAAATGACCCCTCTTGGCCTATTTAAGCTAGAAACTTAGAGATTTTTTTTCCCTAATTTAACCTTTTTAATGGGGTTTATTATCATTTTCATCACTTTTTCCAATCTGGACCTAATTTTGCATTTTTGGCATTATTCTTGCATCCCAGAACCTTTATGAACCCTTGGGGCAACTTTTCAACCTTTATCAAGAAATCAACCCAAAATTCAAAATTTTTGCCCGATTTCTCGAGGGGGCAGGGAGTCAGCTTTATCCTTCCATTGGGGCATCTAAAAAATTAGAAAATTTTATTTTATGATTCAAGCAGCAGTTTTGATCAGAAAAGTGTTGCTCTTTGAACTAAAGCAACAGGTACCTCACTTTAAAGAGGGGCAAAATGTAGACATTGAAAAATGTCATAATCAATGTCATACACTCGACCAGATTTATGAACATCATTTCCTCTTTATCTATCATCTTTTCACTTAATTGATTGAATTAGCCTAGCTAATTAATTAATTGCATCATTTTCATCTATTTGGCCTAATTAATTAAATTGGGTTAATTCACCTTTTTTTGCACTAACACTTCATCTCATTAAATTAAATAGATCAAAATATTTAATTTAATCTCCTAAGTCATCTTATTTAATTAAATAGCGCTAAGTAATTTAATTAAATAACGCTAAGTAATTTAATTAAATAACGCTAAGTAATTTAATTAAATATCATTTCACCCCTCCCTTATTTATTAAATCATCTAATTTAATAAATATCATCTAATTCCTCTAATTCCCTAATTGCATAAATTAAATCTTGTTTAATTAGCAATTAAACTAATTTTCCTCTAATCAAAGGGAATATTCCCATGGAATATTCTTTATCCTTTTTGCACAATTAAAAAATTGTTTTGATTTGTAAATTAACATTTTTCCTCATCCAAATGGAATATTCTAAGGAATATTCCCTCTCCTTCAATCAACTCACTTGTCTTCTTCAACAAGATAAACCCTTCAACCTCTTTAGCAAGTTACCTTTGACCTGTGTGAGTAGGTCCAAAGTGTGTTTGTTTGAGGAAATTGTGAACCTTTGATTAACTTTCATCATGCATTATCATCCATTGATGAGAATCCATGATCCATTCCTCTCATCTACTTCATCCTGAACCGTTGATTAAGCTTTTTGATGTCAACTATCCATTCTTCATTTGCTCTCTTATAAATAGATCACTATTTGGAGACAAATGGATCCATCTTTTATTGCAAACTTATGATGTTAAATTTTCTCACATCCATACTCTTAATTTGCACACATTTAGCTTATTTTCAATTTATTTTAGTTGCATAATAGCTTAGAGCATCCATCTTAGTTTGTAAATAAATTATGGTTTTCATCTCTTAGCATCATTTTAGCTTAAATTGACTTAGAATAGCTTAGATTAGCTTAGCAATTGCACAATTAGATCATTTATATCATAAAATCATGGTAACTTAGCTTGCATAATGTTCATTTTTAGCATAATTTAGGTTTTTGCACATCAAACACCATGGTTTCATCGATTCTCTTCCATAGAATCAATTGAAACAAGCTCACTATCACAGGATTGGGAAAGGTTCGTCGGTCCACATCAACGCAACACCAATTTCACAACAAGATAAATTTTGAATGGATTAGAATAGATTTTTTGATCGCTTTCATAGTTTAGTATGTTGAGTTTTGATGAAATGTTTAGTTTTAATCTTCTTTGATCGATCTTGTTGAGATTCGAGTATTGATGGCTTCATTATGCTTTGATTCTTCATGGATCAAGTGTAATTCAACCCATACTAGTATCCTCGCATTGACAGAAGCCTATGATTTACATCTGCGAGAGGCATCACCTTTTTGTGCTGAGAAAGAAGCATTTTTCTTGTTGTATGTGCATTACACCTACGCCTGAGAAACAGAAGAGCAATCTTTTCTCAATTCTCCTCTTTGAGGCCACGATTTGTAAGGTGTGTCTTTGGCTTTTGAAGGTTGTGTTTCCTCTATGGGCCAACATTCTATTCTCTGGTGGCAGTTATAAAACCTGGAGGGTTGCTCTTTGTTGTATTGGATTTTAGTCTGGGTGCGATTGAAGATTTGGAGGAGCAATTTTTATTGATCTCTAGAGGTGTTGCAAGCATTTTAAGGCATCGAACTTCAAGTGCAAGTGCATTCATTGCATAACCACCGTTCTATACACTGCAGATTGGTCACTTGGCATTATCATACCTATAGCTTTTGGCCACATATATTTCTCAAAATTTATACATTATAAAGTTCTGCAAGAAATATTTGGTTAGGGTTTGGAGGTGGGCCCGTGCACAGCTTTTTTGAAATGGTATTTGGGATCTTTAATCACACATTTTCCCCACAGTAGCCTTTTTTCCCCTTTTATATTTTGGCACTCATGTTGTGCTTGTGAAGTGATTGTGGGAAGCTTGTGGATGTTTGTTTGATATGCATGCTTGATGAGCCTTCACATTCATTGGTTGCTACTTTCCATGATCCTGATCAATAGGATGCATATCATTTTCTAGATCCACCTCATTGGGATTCTTATCTTGCAAACATATCATTCTTGTTTGTGGTGTCTCACATTGATGATTTGAAAGATGCAATTGATGATGTTCATCTCCTCTTTGAAGAAGTTGATTTCACTACTTCGGATGTGATGAGGGAACCCTCATACCCTCTTGTTCTTTCTTCTTCTCTTCTTTTGTCATAGTTTGACAGTAAGTTGGAGAATCTTGAGCAACATTTGGAGGAATCATTGTCTTTAGAGGTTGATATTTTTAAGTCTTCATTAGATCTTGATTTGATCGTGGTATCATTCGACATTGGCATGGAGCCATTTGAGCAGCCTATAGAGACTTCATACTTCTTCAGACTTCATTCCCCATCTCTTGGTTTGGAGTTTATTCATAGACCAGTGGATTGGTTTCTTTCCAAGGGGATAAATATTGTTTGCAAGCATTGGATAGTGTTTTATCTTCATGCATGCACCATTGGCATAGGAGCTTCTTCATTATGGGGGGGTTATATAGTCTCTCTCTTTCCCTCTTATGGGGGGCCATTGATTGTATATACATGATGTATGTAGTCCTTTGGGGGTGTGATTGATTCCTCCATCCATGCATCGGGTTTTTGTTTTTCTTTTCTCTCTTTTGGAGAGGGGTTTTTTCCGACAGGGTTTCTCTCCTTTTCTCTACTTGTGAGAGATTGCATTGTAAATGGGTACCTAACATGGTTGTGTAGCCAGGAACCATATTGCATTTTTTGCATTTTTGCATCTTCATTCTCCCTAAGTTACACTTAAGGGGGGTGTTAGAGTATTTAAGTTTTAACTTAGGGTAAATTATTTTGATTAGTTTCTTCTCGTACTAGGTGGTTATTTACCCAATACCTATTTTCTTTCCTTTATAAGGCACATTGTACAATATGTAAAATTAGATTTCAATACATTTCTCCATTTTTCTTGGTGAAAAAGCATTGGGCTTCTCTCATATTTGTGAATGTGTTATTTGCAGTTTGTGCTCCTAGGCTTGGTGGAAATCCCCAACACGCGTTATATAACACGTATGTGTTTGTTAGTGCATACGCATTTTTTAGGCTCAAGTACCTGAAGCATAATGCATATGCGCTTTTTAATAACGTGTGTGCGCTTTTTGTGAGATTTTTTTTGGCTGAAACTTCCCCTCTTCGTGGACCCAACTTCTTGCTTTTACCCCACCACTAAAAGGGACCATTCTTATTCAACAATTGTAATATGCAGGGTAATATGCCCTCCTTAAAATGTTAGTGTACTTGGTACACTAATATTTTAAGGAGATTAATAATTGAAGAGGGGATCCTCTAGAAAGGATACACACCACATAATATTAACCATCCTCTCCCCCAAGTGAGGACAAATATAATACAATGTTGCTTCGATTAATGTAGTATAATTGCACAAAAATTATTTTTTGTGCCCTCATGCATGTAAATGAGCATCTTATGATACAAAAAATTCCACATAGAAAGGAGCGACACTTAATCTATTATGTTATATGGGTCTATACAAATGTTATACAATTGAATAAACCATTGCAATTTCTTCTTTAAAGCACAACATTCGTCCATAGAATGACTAGAAGTGTTTTATGATATGCACAAAAGGATGATTTTTTACTTGTTTGTTTTTTATCTCTTGGTGTATGCATATGTTATAAGGTAATGAATTCTAATTGTAAAAGTGTGTACAAGGTTCATTCTATTTTAGACAAAGGGTGTGGAGCGGGAAGGAGGACATTTCTAATTGGATTAGGAAGTGGTTACAAAGTTGAGGCTAGAATAAATGTCTTATGTAGAGGTGGAGGACCTTGATAATAAATTCCTTTTGTTTCATCAAATGGTATTTGTTCCAGGAGAGTTTGTATTTTATGTTCATTATTTATGTCACAACCTTGTTTAGCAAGAATTTTGAATCCTTGGTCGTAGCACTTTTCTGAACTAATTGGTGTATTGCTCACTTTGTTTTTGTATGATGGAGGATCATTTGTGGATATGGTTTCATCTTGGTTGGTATTAGCAAGCACTTTCATGTGTAATGGGCAGGGCATAAAGTGTAAAGCACTCTTGTTGTGGTAGGAGGAAAACATGTCAAGTGATGGTATGGTAGACTTTGTTGATTGCTGACAAGGGTGGGTATGCAATATCGAAAAAGGATAAAGAACAATGTTGCTTTCAAGGCTGGGTATTGTATTGTTTAGGATGTCCTCTATGATTTCTTCATCTTGCATTAAGATATCTTCATTAGGAAGATATGCATTGGAAGATGGACATGGGATTCATTATTTGTAGGAGAAGCATTACCAAAGACACAGCATGAAACATCAACCAAAGATCCTAAAGAAGACATTATTTTCCCAAAGCATTCAGATATTGTGAAAGTGTATTATTAGCATATATATTCACTAAGATAAAGACTGTTATAGCATAGTAAACACAAAAATCAAAAGTAGATCTAGATAGAAAACCCTAAGAGGCTATTGTCACAAAGATCTAAGCAAAAAGAGCCTAGTCAAGGGAATGATATGCCCTAGACCAGTGACTTACTTTTTAAAAATTTAAAATTTAGAGTTTTAGTGCAATATTTGAGTAGTCTATTATGTAAGTGTTCAAATTTGAGAGTTTGTGGTTTTTCATAAATGCACCAAATTATATTGATTTAATGTGTAATACAACTATGCATGCAAATTTCAAAATTCCCAAGCAATAAATGTGATTCAAAATGCAATTTTCAGATTGTAAAGTACAAAAAACTTGTTGATCCTAACTTGACAAATATAGAAATGTAAAACTTTTCTATCTTTTTGCCACAAAAAATAATGCAATTTATCACTTTTTCACTATATGCATATGCTTAAATGATCACTTTAAACACTTTCAAATATTTTTTTTAGATTTGATATGACCTAATATAGATTTCTCAATGCAAGAATGAACTAGATTCACTTTGCAACAATTGAAATTAACCCTAGTTGTCATGTGAATTCAAAATACAATACAATTTTTTTATTTTAATTTTTCAATGGTTTTTATGATGTTCATATGAGTGTATAAATGATGAATGCAAACAACCTAAAATTATACTCAAATTTTAAAATGATATGTTTTAGATTTCAAAAGATTTAAAGTGTAAGAAAAAATTGGGTTCACCAAAATGTTTGATTGGGAAAATGGATCTAGATCCTAAATCACACTTCTCCCAATATGGAACATTAAGGATTAGAAATGATCTCAAACCCACTTGACTACAAACTTCAATGGAAGAGTTAGAATGTTGGATCATGGTTCTAGTCCTTGTTTTTATTTGGTTGTTGGTTGTGGTTGCATTTAATGATGTGGATTTATTGTTAATAGATTAAAATTTAAGACATAATGTTGTTCCTAGGCTAACTATGAAAATATAGTAGACTGTGATGATTTTTGAGAAATGTTCAATAGAAATTTAGAAACAAAATTCAAAAACACGGAGAGAAGACATAGAGGAACTTGGCCTAGAAATTTGGTTCTTAATTAGCTGGTTAGGGGTGTGATGCACCTTAGACTGGACTCCTACTTTTCTGGATCTAAAATCACAAGCCTGAAGTCTCTGGTTTGTAGGTCCTGTTCTCCCGAAGTCACTATTGGAGCTTTGTCTGTTGATGTAAAAATATACTTTTCATGTCTTTTCAACATTTAGGGCTTGAATGCATGAATGAGAAATTTTTCCATAATATTCCTCTACTTTTGCTTTAGATTTGAAAACCTACACACGTGAAAGAGGGGGAAGGGTTGTGTTGTATAGGGGCTTGCCTAAGTCAAACCTCATTTTGGTATTTCTACCTCCACAACGGAGCTATGATGATGTATAATGAGATCTTAACCTTGGTAGAGAAGAGGCTAAATGATAAATAAGTAATGAATTGACTAATGTTGCAACTCTCCACTCATATCTGCATTCCTTGATGGACTGAATTCATGTACTCATCACCTTCAAGGAGAATTTGATTACTTGCTTGAAGTCCTGCAAGTGTTAGTACTCACAAAACAAATGATCATAAACCATGAACAAACTTACATGGAAACATAATGAATAGTTGACATGATGCTTAATTGGAATAAATGTTGCACTAATGTTGATAATTTTTCTCTTGACTACTCTAAATTTCTCAATAATAATTTCAATTGCTTTTAGAAACATGCTAGGATTGAAATGGTGAAAAAACTTTGTATTTATATGAAATTCTTCTAATTTCCTAAAAATAAAATACTGATAGCCAAAAATGACTTTGGAAATTCAAATAATAAAATACTAATATTTACATATCTAAAAAGGAGCCAAAAAGAGGTGTTTTGGGGCATGGGGTTCCCTAGACCAGACCCATCCTTTTTGAGGCCCAAAGTGTTAGGGGGGAATATTAAATGCTCATTTTTATTTTCTATCATTTTATTTTTCAAATATTTTTATAAAATGGGTAATTAAATGCATAATTAGGTCCAAGCACATAGGGGGAGCTAAACCTAGTGTGAAATTGTCAAGTGTGACAATTTTCAATGTAACAACCACTGATGATTCCTAGCCTAGTGACAAGAAATTTTTCCCCTATTGCTTGTTGCAATAGTATGGACAAGGAAGAATATGTATGTATCACATAAAACTTGGATGAATCAACTCATGTAGTTTATTATGCATAAGATACACTAGTTTGTGATGAAAGTGGCGAACAAGAAAAGAAATTATGTTTGATACTTACCTTCCTTTGTTCCCTTTTTTTTTAGTTTTGAGGTTTCCAATGGTGATTGTGTACACAAGGATGCATCAATACAATTGGACATGAAGATAAAACCACAAAAAAGATATTCTTTGTATTAGTGGACATGGGGGACAAATTGTGTAACAAGTCTGATTGTTGCAACAAATATGTCACAATCAATCACCAAGAAGAAATTGAAACGCATACAGTCAAATAATTTAGTTCTTCACCTAAAGTGTCTCATGGCTCTAAATTTTATGCTAATAGAATATGCATAAATACATGTAATACTTAGGTATGTTGGTTTTTTATTGTCCTTGAGATTGGCAAGGTTGAGTATGAGGTTTTTATGCAAGATGAAGATATGATCTTTTGTGTTAGGGATGATGACATGTACCTAAATTTGAGTGTTTCACTTGGAACTAGTATACTAATATTAAATATGTTGAACAATGACACATGGGTCAAGAAGAAAATCAAATTGATGCTAAATTGTACAATATAGCATAGCTTTAAAATTTTATGTTTGATGTACATAAGGAATAGCTTCCTTACACATATCAACAGGTTGGTGTGTCATATATTCCATTACAATATGATCTAGAAGAATTTTCCTTTTGCTTCAACCCATTTCATAAGGTCAATTGGTGTAACAAAAATGTTCCCTTATGTGAGGGAGGTCGGTTTCCCTCCATAGGTCCCAATTCTTCTGATGCTGGCCTATTTTTAAAAAAATTACCCATGTTGTTATGTGCACACCCAGTGCATCATCAAATAGATCTAGCACTCTTTTTTTTGGTTGCCCTATAATATTACAAGGTTTATGATGGAGTGAATTTTCACTATATGAGCAATATTTTTTATTTGATGCATGCAAACAAAAGGCTTAATTTAGTGTAGTTGGGTAGTGAATGCAATCGTGGTTTGTGGGAGATCAACTCCTTTAGAAGACTCATCTTTGATAGAGACAAGTTGTGATAGTTTAGCATTCAATATTTATAAATCACGTACATACTTATATTAGCTTTTTCTTTTGCCAAGAATTGTTACACACTCTATATTCTCATTAGAAGGATGTATGATTTTTAGTCCTCTTGTTATCCTCCAAGTGTAGTTGCACATGTTTTTGTCCCTTTTTCTTGTGTTCTAAGGAATTTTATAGTTTGTTGTGAGGCTATTCATGCATTGTTTTTTGTAAGGAAATTTTTACTCCATGCTTAATGAACTGATAAGGGTATTGGATCCTAGTGTTTAGTAGGAAAAAATCCCCTAGAGATCACCAAAATGCTAACTTGTTTGAGTTCATGATGTAAGCAATCATGTGTATTTTTAGAAGGTGTTAAATTTGGGTGGCCTTGTGCTAGATTTTTATCATATTTGGATAGTATCCAAAATTAGGCCTTGGTCCTTTTGAAAATTTCCCCAAATTTGTTAAGGAAAAGGAGATAATTTCTTGTGATTTTTACCCCTCTAACCAATCGAAAGGATAGCTCTCACAAACCTCTCTACATGTCTGGTTCAGTGTCAAAATCCCACAAAAGTTATTATTTGTGGAGGTCTAGTTTCCAAGTGAATTGCATATTTTCAAATGTGGAAATGTGGTTCACTTTTTTCCCTCACAAGGTCTGGTTCACTTTGCTTCTCCTACAAGATCCTTGTTTGTGAAAAACTAGTACCCATCTGAACTACTCCTTTCCCCACACCTGATAGCTCATAAAGACAAAATTAAAAGTTTGTGAAAGTTTAAAGCTAGTAGGAACTTGACCTCCATCTAAATTTCCCCTTTCAAAAGTGAAGTATTTAGTTTAGTTGGATTTTCCCACAAATCTAGTTCCCTTCACCTTTTTCGTAAACCCTCTTCAAATTTATTTTTCCACAAGCAAGTCCTTTATGGGAATCTGGCCTCCATCTAAACTAAACCTTTTAAAATTGAAGTGTTTGGTTCACTTTTTTTTTTTGCATTCAACCATTTATGTAACCAACTTAAATTATCATAGAAGTTTGAGGTCTATTTGAAACAATTTGGTAGCTTACATTGATAAGTCAAGTTCACTTAGAAAAATTTCCATGCCACTTTGTTGATGTCATCCCTTTTTACAAGTATTCCTTAGTCATTTAAATTGAACCTTTTAAAGTTGCTTTCATAACCAATCCAATTGAATTTCCCTACAAATTTCCCCACACTTACATCATGCTTGCATCAAGCTTACATCATCAACCCCTTTTGTGTAGTTTCCTTGGCCAACTAAACTAAATCTTTAAAATTTTCCCTCTTATTTAGTTCAATTGGAATTCCCCACAAAAATATTCCAGCCACATGTTCCCACAAGTAATAATTCGTTAATGTCATCCCACCCTGCTAACATCATGATGCCATTATTCTATCCTGAGAAGTCTCATTCCATGATGATGTTACTCTATCATTTGGCTAACATCATAATCAAAACCTTTCATCTAAACTAGACACCAAAATATTGGGAAGTTTGCACATTTAGTTCCAATGGATTTCTTGTAGGTTCAATTCGAAGGGACTTCTTTGTAGGTTTAGTTCAACTACATTTTCCTACAAATTTTATTTAGTTGGAAACTCCCAAAAAAAAAATAGTTACACTTCAAAACCCTGTAAAGGCACCAAAATGTCAAGAATTTTGTCATTAATGCATTTCAATGCCCTGTAACTACCAGATTTAATTTGATGGCCCAAGAAATATTTCTTTATGTAGTTTGGCATGAATTCAAAGGGGAAAAATGATTCTCACCCATACCTCATTTATTGTTGTGAACCACTTTTTCAAGCACACCATCTCTAGGTTGTTGTCACAAAATTTATTGGGAATTTTTCCTAATCTCTACACTCAATCCCACACACCATTAATGCTCAAGTATCTCGAGTGATGCAAGAAATGTTCTTTCACATTCCCAGATGACCAAATAAAATTTTGAGTGGACACAATTTTGTAGAGCATTGGTGAGAATGATGATTAGGGTATGGTGTGATCTCTGCAACATGCCATAGATCTCTAACAACTCATGTGCCTTCCTTTAGGAAGATAAAAGTCCCAAAAACCTCATTTTTAAAAATATTTCCTTCTTAGTTCAAAAACCAAAGACAAGAGAAAAAGAGTTCTTCTCTTGTACATTTTCACATTTTTTGATACTATAACTAACTTAATGTGCTTTTGAATTAATAAAACTTATCTTGTTTTCACCTCCTCTCACTTTCAATGTGTTGTGTAATTCCTTTTTTACCCTCATATATGAATAATTTTACTACTTATTTGGATATGTACATTATGGATAAATGATTCGCAATAATTAGTTATGGATTTCCCTCGCTCCTAATATCTATCAAATCCATTAACTCCATATTTGTCTATGGGAATCAATAAATAGACTATGAGTTTAGGAATTTTACAGGTTCCTTTTGTTGTTGTGAGAAAGCAAGAAACTCAACTAAGTCTTGGTGCATCATCGCCTTTCCTTTTAATGTATTCTTTCTTTCCCTTTTCCCTTGCAAGTATTTAGAGTAGGGTTAGATTTTAGCTTAATTTGTGTTTGGTTGGATCAACACATTGCATCTAGGATTAGAAAGAAACATGCCCTTTTTGGAGGTTTGATCTCAAAAACAATATCCCACACCTTGAGATCATTTGCATTATATCCTCAAGTTGTTGAACCCCAGGTTCAACAAAGCACAAATCCAAGTGACAACAATTTCCATTATCAAAATGGCGGTATAAGGCTTCTCTCCATATTTCATCCAAAATATCTCTATTTTTGGCACTATACAAGTACCATCCACCATCCATCACCTCTTATTTGAGGGTACACCCAAAGGTTAGAGCAAGGGAAGAATACATTTAACACCAACAAGAGGTAATCTCTATTCTCAAGAACTTAGCAATAAATAGCAAGTTAATCAATATAACAGTGAAATAAAATTTGAAGTAGGATATTAGTTTTTTGTGTGAATACAACCATATAAGCACGTCATTGAAACAACAAAAGAAAGATAAAAATATTTCACCCAAGTATTACAACCCTTATCAATATTTTATAAAATATTGGTAGTGCAGCATACAAATTCATGTGATAGAAATCAAAAAATATATTTGGTCTTACATGCTTCTTTCTTGAAATCTTATACAAAGAGTTTCAACATAGACAAAGTTACTAAATCTTTATGAGGAAGGTTGAATCATTTTGGAACTTGAGGGAATCATTCAAACACACATCAAGAGGTTGTAGACAAGGAAAATTGCATAATATTTGATTGAGTGAAAGAATTTGGCCAATGAAGATGTGATATGGGAAGATGAAGCATTCATATAGAAATATCAAGGGATCATCAACATTAAGGACAATGTTGGGTTTTAGGGGAAGAGTGTGCTACACTCCTAACCTATAACATATGTAGGGATATGAGTAGCTAACCTATGGCTAGCATAACTGTTGGTTAAGTTATATGACGATTTGTATTATTTTATATTAATTAGGTCGATATGGATGGTCTCTATGCCATAAGTATGGTGTATAGAGGAGGTAATGGCTAGTTTATTATCATCATATCATGAATTATTTTCTTATTGAATACTTTTGGAGGTTTCCCCCTCAAAGTAGCTTCTTGTTATCAAGAATTTGTATCTTATTGATTATTATTTTCTCTCTTGTGCAAGTAGTTTCATTACATTTACTGGGATCTTGATCAATCCCAACATTAGCTAGGAAATTTTTCATAGAAGTCATCTTCCTTTTGCAGTATTGAAATCTAACATTATAGGAATTTGACCCCATTATCAAGGCCTCTTCCACATAATGCCTTAATCTCTAGTTTGAGAAAATCCCTTTGAATAAGATGTTTATAACTAACATAGAATCACCTTTAACTATAAAGATTTTAGATACCCATTTTGAAGAGACCACTACCATCCCTACTAGTATTGCTTTCCACTCTACCTCATTATTAGTTTTGACGTCAAGAAAGAAGGATCCTCATATACAAAATCACCTTTAGAACTCCTAAGCAAAGTCAAAACCTACATTTCCTAATTTGCCTTGAGATGATCCATCAAAGTTCAATTTCACATAATTCCCCTGGGGGCTTTGAATCCTCCATTTGCTTGCTCATGCTAGCTTCTTTCTCATTACTTCATTGACCTCTAATATTAGTTGCTCTAACCCTTTAATGGGGTGGTTTGAACACTATTATTTTGAGATGCAAATATTATTTGTAATGAAACAAATATGTGGACACACTTTCATGCACTATGGATAATGTCTCCTAAGTGCATTAGAACTTTAGCAAGTTGACATAAGTCATATTCCCACATTTATTTATAATTCATCCTTCATTATAGCCAATTATATGACTAGCGATCAACATACCCGATAAAATATTGGATGCATTTCTAATTTTAAATATTTTCTTCTATTTGAACATTGATGGTCTTAAAAACTTATAGACCACCATAAATCACAAAAAATCAAATATAATGACTTTATCTAACTCCATAAAACTCCAAAAAATTATTTTTCTTTCCTTGATTAGAAAGATAAACTTCTTATACTTTCTTGTTAATTATTGACACTAGATAAAAACTTCCTTTGGACTTGAACGTGACCATATCCTTCATTAAATTGAACCAATTCCCCTAATAAAAAGAATTCCCTACCTAATAAACCAAAAACTACTCGAACAAGTCCCAAATTCTCCTCGGTACCTGTGACAAATTTCTGATCCATAAGGTTACCAAGCCTTCACGCCTTTCACGTTGTACCTTCCAATAGATTACTTGTTCCTATTGTTGACTTCCAAAGACTTATTCTTCACGCAACTACCTTACAATACCCCGCTACAGGGGAAGTCTTGTTAACCGTCGAGGGTTCCCTGGTTTTCCAATTCATCAGATTTAGGGACAGCGTTAGAAGCTTCAGGCCATGGCGTCCGCTCAAATCCCTGCGCTTATTGCTTTAGTATTCTGCAGCTGTTTGCTATATTGTTCTGCGCAGGCTGATGCAAATCTGACGGCTTACTCGGTATTAGAACAGTACGGGTTTCCAGCGGGTCTGTTGCCGACAAATGTGAAAGGTTACACGCTGAATGAGGACGGCAGCTTCGAGATCTATTTTGAGGGTTCTTGCAGCTTCAGCCTGGAATCAGGTTACAGTCTCAAATACAGAGACCGGATCACGGGGCACATTTCCATGGGATCGCTCAAGGATTTGAAGGGCATCAGCGTTAAGGTATTGTTCTTCTGGCTCACCATTGATGAAGTTCTTCGCGAGGGGGACAATTTGGAATTCGCTGTGGGAGTTGTCTCGGCTTCCTTTCCTGTTGATAATTTTGTTGAATCTCCCCAGTGTGGCTGCGGGCTCGACTGTAATGCCCTTCTCAGAGCCGAAGCCTAGATTCAATGTTCTGTTAGGGTTAGGGTTTCAGTGAATTAGGTGTAGCATTTAGTTTAGATTTAATTGGAGTTACTATGTGGGTAAGGTAGATGTGGTTGAGACTCAGAAAATCGTATCAATTTAAAGTAATAATGTTCTGTATTTATTATTTATGTGTGTTAGATTGAGAATATGATTTTAGTTTAAGGGTTGTAGTTCAATTGGTTAAGTAGAACTGGTGAGGATGATGGTATGTACTGTAATTATGTCATTTGCCGATGTTTAAGTTATTTGGAGGCGTGATTGGCTCTGGCTCAGAGTCGATCTCTTGATGACTTTGACAGATTGAATCCATTTTTCTCATGGCATCTTAGCCAAAGACAACTTTTGATTTAGATGCATGCTCACTTATAATATTGTAATCCACTATATATAAACAAATATATGAATATTATAATAATCCAATCATTTCAATTTTAAAAAGTTATGATTTTAAAGGGCATTCTCAAAATGCTATCTTGAGATCAATACTTGTTGTGGATTATATGCTTTGATAGTGTAGCTTTTTGTTATATTTAAAGAGTGAAATGAAATCAATTGTGACTTCAAAAATTTAGTATTTTATATTTCAATGTGCTTTAAGTTATATTTTAATTTTCTTACTCTTCTTCAATGTTTTTTCTCTTATTGAAAATGTTTATTTTTAATAATCAATTATCAATTTCTTCTAAAATTTATAGCTTTGTATTTGTGGATCTTGAGAGCTAAGAAATTAAATGAAGAATTTGTGCTCAAGTTTGCACCAAAGGCAAAATTTCATTGCAATTGTTTAAGAATTATAAATATGCATCATTGCTTGATAATACTAGACATTGTAAATGGTTCCTAAGGCATGACATTAGTAAAAGGTTATGCAAATGGGGTTAAGCTATGTGGGTTTGATCTTTGGGGAAACTTTACAATTATGTGAGCTTGAGTCAAAGTAGTATGGGATGGGTGACCTCTTGGAAGTTTTGATGCTCATCCCTATAAGCATCAACTAGATGCAATGAGTGTAGTGGATCATTCATGCTCTTGAGAAGTGGGTTCTTGTGAACCACTACTCACAAAACATTGGTTGATAAAGATTTAAGTAAAACTATGCTATTGAATCTTAATAAAGTATCATAAGATTTGATAAATTGTAAAAACACCTCTTAAATATAAAGTGTGGCACAAGCCTTGCATAAGCTCCCATGTATCCCTATATAGTTTATGCAACCTTATGCACAAGAATTTCACTATTCACAAACTCATCCTCGTATGGATTAGAAAAGTCAATGGATGTCAAAATGTTAGAACACGTGATTAGTATTAGTGCAACTTTTGTCAAACTTGGGTTGCTTTATTTTTAAATGGTTTGTTAGGTTTGAATAGTCAAGGAGAAATTTAGATTGATTGAGGAATGGCTTAATTGATCTATTAATAGTTTGCACAATATCTATCTTGTAGATTAGATTTCTCCCTAGGTACTATTAATGGTAGAATGACCTGCATTAGTTTCAACTTCCAATACATACCTAATTTTCTTTTCTTGGTGTTATTTATGTGTAATATCTATCCATTTGAAAGGGTTCAACTTTTAGTGGGTTGAAGGATGGAATTTGATAGATAGAAAGTTGTTGATTGTATTGCAAAGAGCTTTTCCATATATTTATTGAAGGGTTGAAGTAACATAATATGTGATGGGCTTGACATTTGAGGTGAGGTTCCCTACGTATTTCCGTGAATTTTGCAATTGAATTTAAATGCTTTTTGTTTGATCTCCAATATAATTCCCTATTTAGCTTTCATTTGTGTATATTGTATGCACACTCTTTGGTTGTTTGTTTGAATTTGATTTAGTTGCTACACTAGTTAATATTAGAGCAAGCATTGTAAGTCCTAGAGGTGAGGTTGAGTGAGTTTCTTAACCTAAGCATTTGTGTGAAGTGTTATTACATTGCAAATGAACTAGAGTAGAGTTGAAAGAGGTGTGAAATAATTGAGCAACCCATTTCGGAGACCTAGTTGATATATTGTGAGCCATTTAAGAACTCAAAGTCATTAAGATCACACAAAGAAGAGAAATGATTGTGATTGAAGACATCAATAATGATGATAGAGATGATTGTGATGCAAGAGATGGTGTTATGGATACAATTGTTATTGAGGATAATATCCTAGTCACAAATAGATGGTCTAATGAAAGACAATATATTAATGCAACACATATACATAAATTGAAAACTTAATGCAAATTTTCATAACCAAAACTTATTTTTTAAGAAAAGAATGAATAGTAAGATGGCATAGAATATTAGATCATATATATTTTGTGTGATAGAAGTTACAATAGATTCATGTACAATTTGATTATATCAAAATAAGTATATTATAAGATTCATAGTCATATATGATGTATGATCTTCAATTTGTCATATCTCCTTGTTCATTAATTTCCTTCAATTTATTTGCCACCATTTTATAAGGATGCTTTGAATAGTAAGATAGCATTGACCACAAATATGGTACTATGCCATATGAACCTCCCTAGGACCAACAAATAGTTAGACAACCTTACAAATAGTGAGAGATTCAAATACATTGGTGCCCAACCTCAATTAGGCCCTTCTTACAAAAAGAGCATGTCGCATCTTACAACAAAACACCATGATAAAAATTTGGACATGTGGACATGTTCAAGGCCCCCTTAAAAAAAAATGATTACATTTTACAAGCTTCAACAATAATATGCGGTATGACTTAGAAGGAAAATTGATTGTAGCTCTATGTGAACAACCAAAGTTCTATGGTTAGAAAAATAAATTTATGATAAAAACAAAACAATCTACAACACAAAAGAAAACTTCCATAAGACAAACAAATAGAGATTTTTTTTGGGTGATGCAAAATTGCTTGAATTCTAAGATGTTCATGCATCAAACACCTCAAGGAACCAAATTTGAGTTGCGTGCTCAAATTAAGGAAGTGAGAAATATTACTTTCACCACTCAAGTCAATATATTTCTTCTTCAAAAATCTATATTATCTTCTAGTCTCTTTGCTTTCCATCTCAAAAGCTATTCCTTACACTCGTTTCTCTTACCTACACACATATATATGCATTATTATTTATCATTGTTTTTCATGCACTTTTACTTTGACTTAGTCTCATGTAGTAACGATTTTCTCCTAGAAATGTCCTTGTTGGTGTAAATAGGTGTTTTATCTAACTAGTTCATTAGGGGGTCTTATTTACATGTCAAGTTTACTTAGGTCCTAGGAGGGAATCTTTCTAGAAGGTGTTAGTTGTCATTAGATCTTATCTTATCTTTTGACTTTTAATACTTATGTCCTTAGTCATTTCATATTTGTTGTCTCATGTCATAGGATTAAGACACTTGTCATGATACTGTCTAATCATATGTCTCACCTTGGCTATATAACCAGGTGGTCTCATGTGTAATACAACATTACAACATTGATCAATCATATGATCATAATCTATCATTTACATACTTTGATAGAATAGCATTATTATCTCATAACTGATCTCTTGTGCTTCCATGAAGTTTGTAGATCTTTGGTGGTTATAATCTTCAACCAAATCTTGCATGGTGTAGAGTACATTATACCAACTCTTACATGGTATCAGAGCTTGTGGGATTTCTTCTTGTTAGTCTTTATTAAGAGATCTAGGTTGCAAATCTTGGTGGATCTTGAAAATTCGAATATGTTTTTCTCTTGCATTGAATGATCTGGAAAATCAAAAAAAAAAAAAAGAAATACTATATTTGGGGTTTCCTCTTTGTGACTTTGTATTGCAGACTTATTTTGGAGCTTTTTGATGCAAATTTGAGCTCGCCATTGAGTTCAAAGGGTCCAAGAAAGTCATTTTTTCCTTTTGTTTCATCAAAATCAGATATCTAAAGGAAAATCTATGAGGATTTCAAGGGGGGGGTTCATTGCCAGATCCAACAATGAGCTATCATTTTTGAGCATTTTGGGTCAAATTTGACCTTGCCATTGCACTCAAAAAGCTCAAAAACCCCTATTTCATATAAATACTTTATTTTTGTTGTCAAAAAAAAATCGGTAATATTTTTTTGATCAAATATCTTAAATTTGACGACCAAACGACCGTCATCAAATAATGTGTTAATTTGATGGTCAAATGACCGTTAAAAGTACTATCTTAAATTTGATAGTCAAATGTCTGTCATCTATGACTGTGTTAAATTTGATGACCAAATGATCGTCAACAAGTCGCTCCAATATGCCCCCCTTCTTCATCAACAGTTTTGAATTTGCAGTCCAACTTCAAACAGTCATAACTCAATCCTATGGACTCCTTTTTGCAAGCAATTTTTTTTAACTTGGGGTAGAATTTTGTGCTCTTTGTAGTGGTGTAATTAGTCTTTTATTTTTTTCTCTATTTTTTCCAAAAATTGCAGATTCTCACATGTGTTGTTGAGTCATTCTCATTTTGGGAACTTTCAAAGCTCCATTCTTGCTCCTAAAGTAACATTTTTGGGTGATTTTTTTTAAAGTGAATAATTTTGTATGTACTTTGTAGTGGTGTGATCAGATTGATCCCATTTTGTGTAAAAAAATTACTTTGAGCTTGTGGCCAAATTTGGCATCTGTAAGCACTAAGATCAAGCCCACTTTGTTGTTTTTGGAAAATGGCACCTATAATCATGTTAATTATAAAGTTCCACAATCATATACTGTTGGGGGTTGTCTTGATTGAGTAATTTGGGGGTTGGGGGGAGGGGGGGTAATCTTGTAGTGGTTGATTGCTATCTTTTGATTGTTTTGTGTTCTTGCAATATGGAAATATCAAATTGAACTCCTAACTCCATATAGTTATGCTTCATGGAGAAAATCAATATGGAATTATCTCAAGGGAAAGGGTTGTCTAGGCTATCTAAATGAAACCATTCCTCAACCTATTGATGCTAAAGAATTTGAAAAATGGAAGCTTGATCGTGAGAAAACACTTAGATGCATATGTTCATTAGTCTCATTTGATTTAAAATTTCATGTTGAATCATGAAAAACACCTAAAGAGGCTTGGGATACTTTTGAGAAATTATATGGTAAAACTAATAAGATTAGGGGATATCATATTGATAATGATTTGATGAATCTTGATCCTAAATGTTTTGACCACATCCAAGACTACATCTCTAAGATCAAAAATCTAAGAATGCAACTAAAATATTGCAATATTAATAAGGAGGATTTAAAATTGATTTTAAGTGTTATCCAAGTTTGGTCCTAAGTATTCAGTGTTTATTTATGGCTTTCATACCTATCGACTTTCTATGGGAGCATCATATGTTGATCCTATGTTTGATGACTTCACAAATCTCCTAATCTAAGTGGAAGTGAAGTTAACTCATATGGGTCTAATCAAGTTTTCTAAGTCACAAGCATTGTTGGCTAGTGAGTCAAGGGTACCAAAAGAATCAAAGAATCTTGATGAGAAACAAAAGAAAAAAAGAACATGCCACATAAAGAATGTAAATCCACTCCCTCTAAAGGGGAATAATCTAAGAAGGAGAAGCCTACATGTGTATATTCCAAGAAAACTGGATATGATGAACATCAATGTTATTCAAAATAGATTGATGAGTTGAAACATTTTATAAGAAGCATAAAATCAATTTTCCTTCAACATCTAGGGGTTCATCTTCTTCTTCATCAAATTCCAATAGACATAAGGGGCAAGCACTTGTTGCAAATTCTGAGTCAAAGAGGTGGATACTTGATTCAGGATCCTCACATCACATAGCTTCATCTAAGAGTATGTTCGCTTTATTTGGTTCTTGTTCATCACCACACATCTTGATGGCTAACAACACATATATGTGTTTGTGGGAAGGGATCCATTGACACGGATGACAAAGCATTTAATGATGTATGTTATGTGCCTTCATTGTCAACTAATATCCTTTCTATATGTCAGATCACACATGGTGGAGCAGGTAGGAGTGTTGAATTCACACTCAATTCTATCATAATACAATATTTTTATAGAAAATATATAGTTGTAGTTGGGGAGGTTGATCACCAATCTCAAGTCTACACCTTCTCACATTTTGCTCCTAATGATTTGATAGATGTTCACATTCAGGAATCTAGTGTGGACATTTTTTAGGATATTCAGTATGGTCATTTGAATATTGGTTTGCTTTCATCCACTAAGGATCTAATTACATGTGTTGATATTCCATCTCCTTCATCTATTGTTTATTTTGATGATGCTTGTGTTGCCACAGTTTTAGCTCCTTGTGATTCAATACAACAATAATTTCCTTGTCTTCTAGAGATGGCTACTTGGGATGAGTACTTGACAGCATTGCTAGTTTGTTTTGTGAGTCCAACATTTCAGATTTGGGAGACACCATTGATTGCATACATCTTCTCCTTGACAGAGATGATCCTTCTTCAATTGTTGTGAGGGGACACTCTAACCCTCTTGTTCATTCTCTACATGATCATTCCTTGCAATTTGATGTGAATGTGGATTACTTTGGATGACATTTGGAGGAGGCTTCCTCAAGTCTTCAAATAAGGTATATTTTTCTTTGGATTGTGTTCTTCAATTGTTTCTATGATATTTTGGATTGTCTTCTTCTGCAATGTGGCCTAGAACGCTTGTTTCGAGCTTGATAGATTTCGACATCAACATGGAGACACTTGAAAATTCTTCAGAGACATCACACATCATCCTTCTTCTTGCATATTCCTTTAAAGAATGGGAAGAAAACCTTCATACTATCTTGGTTTTGTTTCTTCCTAAGGTGAGGAACATTGTTCGACAGTATTAGATAATCTTTAATGTCCAATGTTGAGCATCTATCATCATTGCAAGAGACTCAACATTGAGAGGGGGTTGCATGATCTCTCTTCTTCTCTCTTATGGGAGGGTCTTTTTCCTTGCATCGGATTTTGTTCTTTTCATTCTTTGGTGAGAGAATTTTTTGATTCATATCTCTTTTGGGGAGGAGTTTTGTCCCATTGGGTTTTCTCCTTTTCTTCATTTATAAGAGATTGCATTTGTACATGGGTACCTAGTATGGTCTCGTAGTCAGGACCCATATTTGCATCTTTGCATAATAATCTAATCCCTAAGTTGCACTTAAGGGGGTGTTGGTGTAAATAAGTTTTTTTACCTAACTAGTTCATTAGTGTGTCCTATTTTCATGTTAATTTTACTTAGGTCCTAGGAGAGAATGTTTCTAGAAGGTGTTAGTTGTCATTAGATCTTATCTTCTCTTTTAACTTTTAATACTTGTGTCATAAGTCATTAATATCAATTGTCTCATGTCATAGGATTAAGACACTTGCCATGATCCTATCTAATCCTATGTCTCACCTTGGCTATATAACCAAGTGGTCTCATGTGTAATACGACATTACAACATTGATCAATCATGTGATCATAATTTGTCATTTGCATCCTTTGATAGAATAGCATTATTCTCTCATAGTTGATCTCTCTTGTGCTTTCATGAAGTCCCTACATCTTGGGTGGCTATATAATCTACAGTCAAATCTTGCATGGTGTAGAGTATTCTATACCAACTCTTATAGTCCTCAAATCGATGATATGAGTGTAAATTAGCAACATTGAATATTAATGAGATATCATTAAAATCTCAAGGAAACTCAATTTCATAAGCATTCTTAAAAAATTCTACACAAAATTCCACAAGGACCAATCTACCTGAATTTCATTTATTTAAAAGTCCCTCTAAGAAATCATTCCTTCCAAAAGAGTGTCACTACTAACTCTCCTTTTGAGTATGTATTCTCTTAAATGTCTATTTGTACTAGTTTTATAATTGGGGCCACTTATCTCCAAGTGCTTAACTTGTGTATGCACTTCCTACATGTGTTGTGCAAAGTCTTCTACCTCTATACTTCCTATTGTGTTGTGTATGAACTTCATGAACAAGAGCTACAATCAAGTCTACTGTAAATTGTGGGTCTTCATCAATAACAATTTCCTTGGGTACTCCATAATAGGTGAATATTTTCTCATATAGGAAGTCTACCACTTTTTCATCATGTGCATGTGTCAAGGCCTTGACTTCTACACAATATGTAAGTTATTGAACATCCTTAAGAGATGTATCATAAATGATCTAAAATAATGTCTTGCATGTAGACCCACTCACTAAGTTATTGAACAAAAATTCAACTTGCACCAGCATGTCATCCCATTATGTAGCAGGGATAACTTTAAGAAAACCCCCCTAGGAAAGGTATAAAACCTGGCGAATCTTGTATTTTTTTTAGCAAAGGAAAAAATCCTATATATTTATATTTATATTAAAATAATTTTATACATAAGATCATAAGATTATAGGACTAGATTTTCAAAATCCATGATTTTCCCCAAACATTTCAAAGAAACAGCATTACAATGCATAGGGAGATGCAAAATTCATATCATTTTCCTTGATACTATTCACACAATTTCAAAAAAATTGGACCCATTTTGTATACCCATCAATTATCATTCCAGTAGCCCAGGTACAATGAAAAAAACCCAAAAATTATGCTTGTTCACATTCTGGTTATTCTTCCATTTGAACCACCTACACTAAGTTTTAATCTTGATCCTCTGCGATCTCCAAAGCTTGAATTTCATGAGCAATAGGATCATCTTCTACAACTAGAGCACAATAAACATGCAACCCACGCACACAAGAGTCATGGCCTTCAACCATAGCACTTGCTATTTGCTTTCCCCAAGCTAGCCGCGAGCGAGCTATCAAACCCATACCTCATATGTTTACATTTTCTGCATTGTCATGGGCAACCTCCGCTTCCAGTCGACCCACATTAGACCCAAAGGAATTCCCTCAACCTTTCAACATAACAGAGTTTATGGGAGAATGAGGAGTATGAGCATTAAGGAAAGAGATTGCATAGTATTTTTCTTTTATGGTCATATCCATATTCACACAAACCCTCTGATAGTTCTTCCTTAATGCATTTAACAACCTACTATCACTTTTGTACTGCAGGGTCAGCCTAATAGACTCATAAATCTCCTCAAGCCCATGGCGGTATCTAATAAAATACCATGGAAACAAATCACCTATGTCCCCATCCCCAACAAAGACATTGTAATTTTGAGTTGCAATTAGCATAGCATTATTTTGAAGAAATTGGGGCTTGACAAATTGCTCTGCTAAAAACACTAACTCTCGATAAGACTATCAAATCCATAATGTTTGAAAGGAAAACAGAGAGCACCTGAGATGGAAAAATAATTCTTCTTGCACGCGGGCTTGTCACCTCCACGCCAAGGACTGTGCGAACAGCTTCCTCAACCCTAGGGCAAGTCAAGTTAAAAACCAACTTCAGATAGTCATGGGAAAGGTATTCCTCGAAAGGAAGCTCCCAGGGTTGTACCACCATATTCACTCTGCAATTCCAAGGTTTGAAAGCCATGTTACTAATTCTCCACACCCATACAATTTCATTGAATGACAACTTAAGCAAGCCTTCGGATATATGCCACTTATCAACCACCTCCTTTTATAGCCAATAAAACCATGTGCATATCTTTGTTGCAATTAATGGGGAATATTTTGCTATAATGAGAAGGCAAGCCTAATAAAAAACACTACAGGATTAACTTGTGTTAGCTCATGCGAAACTTTCTCTCCGAGCTCAACTTTTTGTGTTGCACTCCTAATCATCATAGCACCTTGTACCTGCAAAACAATAAACATTAAACAAAACTTGGTGCAAGCAACATATGTTCATTATTGGTTATGGTTGTCATAATCATCTCTGGAAGTGTGCCTTTCAAATCCGTCAGCACTTTGAAGACAAGGAGGAAAGTGATCATTGAACATACATCAGCATTTCTGACAACCAACTATACCATTACAGCAAACTAGCCACGAAAAATATTAATTTTATTGGAAATTTTTTTCTTTTTTTGAGATAAAATATAAATCCAATAGGCAATTTTTTTCTTTTTTTGAGAAAAAATATAAATTCAATTGGGACGACATTAACATTACTTTCTTAAAATTTTGTTTACTACATAAAACTAGTTATTAAAGGATATATTGAAAGATTCATGATTTATATCAAAAAAAATTAAAAATATATATTATAGAATCTACACACAAATTGACAAATCACTAGTTTGCATCATCTTCAAATTCTTAACTGTTTATGTTGGAAATTGGAAGATTGTCATTAATGTACATTACTTATATAGTTCAGTAGTTGATCTAGAACTGGAAGATTGTTGATCCAGTATTTTGGTCTAGATTATCTTATTTTGTAAGATTTGATCAGAAGTTGATATAATGTTATATCTCGACATCATTTGCATCCACTAACAAGATTTCAACTGACTTGGCTATACGGTTGGAAAGATATAGATACCAATAGTTTGGAAAACAATGTTATATTGATTTAGTACATTGGTTTTTTGGTCCGAATTTCACCTCATAGAAAGATATCACTACAAGACTTTGTACATAGATTTTTTACTACAAGATGCATCTTACACTAAAGTTTTATGATGTTTTGCGAATGCATACAGAAGAAATGAATAACAGTGTTATGTTCTAAGGACTACAGTAAGGTTTTTTTC
Organism: Sequoia sempervirens; assembly: GCA_007258455.2. Classification (NCBI taxonomy): domain Eukaryota; kingdom Viridiplantae; phylum Streptophyta; class Pinopsida; order Cupressales; family Cupressaceae; genus Sequoia; species Sequoia sempervirens. Next base: position 144,215,710 of record VDFB02373365.1, read on the forward strand.
AATGCATTCATGTGGGAGATTTTTCCTTCTTTCATGATTAATTATTTGTCCTTGCGAAGTTGAAGATAAGTTATTTGATGTCGTACAAAGGAGAATTCGATGTGTTAACAAGTTTTTGTGTTACATGTTTGCTAAGTTGTATATATGTTTGAATTTTTGATGTTTTAGGTCTAACTCAGGCTGACCTAATTATGAAGTGATGGTAAGAAGATTAAATATGTGTTGTGAATGCTATATGGATCTATCTTAGGTCCATGCCGACTAATACCACATATTAGATGCTTGTTTTGGGTGCGAAGATGAATATTATTTTGAGGAAAATGCCAAAAGAGTTGATTTTGACTTAAAATGGGATTTCTCTAATTAGGCCGACCTAATTAGTGAAAGCGAATGTATATGGTATATATGTAAGACATTTTTGTGAAGAAGAAATGTGTGTGTAACGAACAAAGTTATGAGATAAAGAAAGGACGAAAGTCAAACAATGGGAATGTTGGTATTATATGTATAAGCAGACATAATTATTGAGTATATTGTACAGAGAAGTGTTTTATATATTGTGCTTCACCGGAACTGAACTCCAACAAAAGGAAGGTATATTCTATCTCAGTTCACCTTGTGGTAGTGAGCCATACTTTGTTTTGTAAATTATTTCAGATTGTGAGCCTTCAAGGACAGTGTGTCCTGGCAGTGAACCCTTGTAATATTCTATATTTGGATATATTATATTGTGAGTTAATCCTCACTGTGGTTTTTCCCATTTTGATTTTTCCACGTAAAAATACTAGTGTTCATGTGTATTGTCATCTTGTGTTGATTCCATGCTTTCACTAATTGTTATAGTTTAAAATTATGTTATTGCTTGGATGGATATTATGTAAATGGATTGATGGAATACTAATTCACCCCCCCTCTTAGTATTTTGGGTGTTCATCAATTGGTATTGTTACCTATTTTAGCTTTCAGCTCAATCAGGTAGAGCTAAAATAGCGTTTGCAAAACAAAGATAAAAGGTACAAGTTGATTTATGTTAAAAGTTACATTCATATACACAAAATTATTATCAAGTATATTGCATTTCATATGCAATTGTATACGCGAGAGAGAGAGAGAGATTGAACAAATTTTGCATAAATGATGTCTTTATTGATAAATACAAATGTATGGTGTCCCACACAAGCCATGAGAAAAACTATTTCATATAGTATAAGACATAAACTATACATTTGAAGATATAAAAGGAAAGAATCATATGGAAAGAGTAGGTATTTGTCATTGCCTGAATCACGAACCCAAGGTTGAATTGTTGCATCCTTGTTTCACCTCCAGAAGTTGCTCTGCTGCTTGAAATGACTGCAAGAGATGAAGAAAAGTTGTGTTAGAGCTCAAGACCCATATTCTCTACATATGCCACATCAACAAATATATAATTTATCCTCATAAAGCATTGAAATAGTTTTTATAGCATCTTAGATATCAAAAGAAGCAAAAGATCATTATCAATATCCATCATTTCTAAGTTTCATTTTTTTATCTAACATGTTTGTTCACTATGTAGGTATAGGTAAAATTTTCATTGCTGGATTATTTTCATTTGACATCACAACATGTGGAGGAAAATAGGGTCCCCCAAGGGTTGAGCCCAGCAGGCTGCCCTCTTGTGCTTTAAGAGGGATAATAATATAACTTCATCTCACTTGTGATCAATTAAACAAGTACGCATCACCTATGATAGTGAGCTAGTAGGTCATTGCCATAAATGACATATAGTTGCTCAATTGATTCACTATGAATTAGAGGCAGTGATCTTATGCATAGAAATAGTCACAAAGACTATTTAGAGGATAGTCTTGTTGATAACATGATGGCAGTGATTTTTAAAGAAGGAAAGAATAGAACCATGAGTGTGGGTTTTTATCCATGTGTGATGGAACAGCAAAGAGAAAGGCAGTCTCATATTGAGGTTACACTAAAAAAGAACTTGTTGCTCCTAACATTGAGTAGATAGGAATATACATAAACAAGGGCTTAAATACAAGCTTGATGCAAAAATCACAGGTATGTTGTAAGGTTTAGCATGAGAAGTCAAGTATTAGTGCAAATTCTAAGTGTATACCAACTCACTGTCATGAATGAGAAACATTTTCAATGCATTTTAAGGTGAATATGTTAATTTTCCAGTAATTTAAGAGATAGGCATGAATGATGTAAGGAGACAGTGAATCACAATGAGAAAAAGGTAAGGCCTATGTGTCACAAAGAAGTATATAGGGGACTATACAGTCCTATGGAAAGACAAGATATCAATATTTCCAACTGCACAATAAACATGCTAGAAGCACAGGATAACAATAATCCCTATGATAGAAGACTTGCAATCCTCTCATTTTGCAATGGAGGTTTTTGATACAGTAACAATGTCAAAAGGGACAATTATGCATTTTTTGTGTTTCACATCATTTAAAAAAAGCAAGTTGTGAATATCCTTCTGTTGAAAATGTTGTGAAGGAATTAAATCACACAAACTAGTACCTATACAAGCATACCATCTAACAGGTTTTCCAGAGTTATAAGGTAGAAGTGCCAGGGTTTCAGGGTGAACACTCAAAGTTCTTGCAAGTATATTTGTGCATCTGTAGATTCAAGCATAAAAGAAGCAAGCCCAGAATATCTATGAAACTATGTATCACAGTAAGGTTCCATTCTCTTTTATCTTTTTGAAGGTAGAGTAAGAGTGAAGAATGAGGATGTAAAGGTAAGCCTTAGTTTGTACATGATCGAAACCCTCATATATATGCTTAAACCTAGAGGTCGAGCTTAGGTAAAAGGAAGGGAAACCCTCAAGTTCTCCATGGAGTTTTTTTTAAGGAAAACACAGAAAATGAATTGGAGGCTCAGTTGTGATAGGTATAAACCTAGAATAGAAATGGAAAGATACCACGACCTATTGCAAAATGAAACCCAAAGCATAAGGTAGTGGAAATGTTTACAGTAGCCAAAAATAAGGAATATATGTTCATAGAAGTTGAGCATGAGGAATTGTAAAGAGAAAAAATCAAAACTTTTTTAGCATTTCCTAAACAAGGAAAGCAAAAAAATAAGTTTTCTTTCACAGAATCAAAACAATCATAGCACTTTATGCAAACAAAAGGCCATACCACGTGCAAATCCTGTAGCGGAAAGCTTCAATCTAACCCTTGGTAGCTCGAGCACAAAACAAAAAGAGTGGAAAATGCAAATGAAGGTGAAATGTGTGTTGAGTCGTGGTTTTGGCGTTAGGGTTTCCAAAACCCTAAAACTGGCCGACAAAGCCCAAGGCATTTTTTGCCTTCTTTTTAACTTTTGCAATAAATTTCAATTCCCCTTATGTATTCATGCTAGGTATCTAAAAGTCCCCTTTAGACTTATACTTTTTACTTTATTTCAAAGCCTGAATGTGTTTCAAATGCTTTATTTTTGCATTAAACAAAAAATGTAAAACATTAGTTTAAGTGATGTGCTTATAAATCACTTTGACTAGTGTTATTTTATTGTGCAAAATAGGAGATAAGGGTATTTGTTTCTAAGTGATGAGTCAAAGGGGTGAAGATTTATGTGTGCCAAGCATATAGGGAAGTTGGAGGAAGTTGACCAAAATTTAGAGGGAATATAGGGTTGTTTTGACTTGGTTTGGAGCAGTTTTGGGAGCTTTTATGATGGGTAAGGTAATGTTTTGACATTTTCTTCACTTTGGACTCATTTTGGAGGGAGTTTGGGAGCTATTTTCTAGGCTTTTTGGTTATGCATGACCAAAGGGTTTTGGGTTCCTATTTTGGTGCAACTGATTGGGAAAGGATATAGTAAAATCATTATTCTTTTGTGAAGTTAGTTCAGATTATCATCTTTTCTCTAATTTGTGGCTTTTGAAGTCCTTTGCAGAAAAAGAATGTATTTTGTAACTCCTTTTAACATGTATACCAATTTACGCCTTGGAGATCAATAAAGATAAGCATTTTGTCTTCTCAATTTTTTGTTCTATTGTGTGCAATTTGGTGATTGATGCAATTATTTGTGAAATTACTTCATTCCTTGTAGTTGAGTCTCATTAGTGGCATCTTTGTGCAAAAAGTGTGTATTTTGCAAGTTATGAGTTGTGTTGGAGTGCAAATAGTCCAAATTGTGAAATTTTTCTCTCCTTCTAGGATTATGCATTATTTCCTCCTCATGAAATACTAATGCAAAAGCATATAGAATTGAGTTGTGCAAGTCAAGTTGTGTTGATTAAATTGTGTGTACAAGCTGGTTTTATAGGTTTAGTTAGTGTTTTGGTGCATCACCTTTAGAAGTTAGTCTTTCATTTTATGTTTCCCTCTTACCCTTTCCTCTGCAAATCATTAGTTTAGTTAGTTTAGGTGAGTACGATAAGAGCCAACTTTATCTGGAGGTGCTTTTCTGCTTTAGGTGACCCATAGCCTTAGAAAAGTTCCCATGTTTCTCCAATATGCTAAGTTCTGCAACTTAGCATGGGCGCACTATTAGGAGACAACTATTTTTTGCACACCCGATGGGACAAGTGTGATGAACTTTGCATCACAGTATTGAGAAATTTGGTGTTTTTCTTAGTATTATCAACCTTTCAAGGCAGTACGAACAACACCATGGCGAATCCAATCATATATCAACTAGTTTCAATAGTCCAGATACCTGCAACTAAATGAGGTTGGTTCTACTCTTTAGTTTTTTATCATTTGAAGTACTTTCTCAGCACCCGGCGACTCTAATTGGTATTTTGACCCACTTTCTAGTGTTTCAAGACTTTGTTGTCTAGACTTGCCTATACTTAATGTTTTATTCTTGCAATGTATAATCATCACCATCACTATGGTTATCCTGCTCCATACCATAAAATTCCAAGCTTTGGCCTCCAAACAATCATTTTCCTCATTACAATCATAATACTCTTGATCAACCTTCCTTGCAGCATATTTATACCCATACCAAACCTTGTGAAACCAATCCTACTTTGAACCAACCTTGTAGCCTCCCTAGTCAGTCTCAAAATTCTAACAACATGGACATTGATTTGGGTAGCATCAAGGAGATGTTACTACAGTTTCAAAGGGAAATGTTAGAGATAGATAGAGAAAATGAGTATAACATACAACAAGAAGGGAAATCATATCAAGTTTGTTGTCATCAGCAGGAGGTGCAAAGGGAAAGAGTGTATGAAGAGGAATGTTTGGATAGGAAAATTGTTGCCAAGGAGGAGAAAATAAGGAAATTGATAGCTCAAGATCCTAAGGTCCAAAACCCTTCTCCTCTTCCTAATTTCATACAAATCCATCCTATAAGTCAAGCTGAGTCTTCCAATGAACCTTCTCCAATGTTTTAAATTCCAAGTTTCAGGTAGCCTTCTACCCTTAAGATTCCAAGTTGGAAAGGGCCATCTGCTCTACCGTGTGAGGTTCCTCTGCCAACCATACAAATGGAACCATGCTCTAGCATCTAGAAGGCAGATGAAGAGGAGATAAAATATTCTATACCATCTTGTCCAGATACTATTTTTCTTTACAAATGAGGGTCTGTTGTGTGGTCTTCTTCATGGGAAGTCATTGAACAAAAGAAAGAGGAAAAGGCGGTAGAATTTAGGCCAATTAAAATTCCAAGTTTCATAAGCCTTCATCCTTTGCAGGTTGAGGAAAATAATCAGGTGCATCCTAGTATAGAGGAGTAGACCCTTGATCAGGACATCCCACTCACCATGGAGGGGGATAGAGATACAAACCTATTGGAGATAGCTATAGAGAAATACCGATTAGAACAAGAGAAGATTAGATAGGAAAAGACCTTTCAAGATGTATATTTGAATGCTCTAACTTATGATCTTCCTTGTTTTGATGAAAATGGTAAAAATATTTTGATAGGACAGTAGAGTGAAAAGGTGAAAGTGGTTGATGACGAGGAGCATTCTACAATTTGGATGGGTAAACTACCTTCTTTCATTGAAAATGTTGAAGAAGATGTGAGTTTGTTCACATCAACAACAGTTATAGAACAACCTAATCAGTAAGAGGAAGAATATGGTCTTGATGAGAAATCCATTCTCTCAAGTCAAGAAAATTCTCATGAAGTTGATTTGCAAAATCTTAGATGTTGGGAGGAGCTTCCTTTATGTTGTACAGAAGAGCTTGAGGCTGATATATCAATTGAAGGTTTGTTGAAAGAGGCTACCTCATTTTTTGAACATTTTCCTTCATTGAAGAAGAAGATCCTATTTTGGAGTGTACCTCCTTGGGTAATAATGAGGAATTTGAGCTTGGACCAGCTATTCATAAGAGCATTCCAAGAGCTGATAATTTTGATGAGTTATTGGTTGTCCTAATGGAAGAGAATGGTCCATTGACCATGGAGGAAGAATCAACATGGAAATTTATCATGCAAGGTGAAGGTAATGATGTTATTTCTAATCATTCAAATTGTCTTCTCTCTTGTCCAAACTTAGCCATGACATAGGACAGTGATGAAAAAAAGGAAAAAGGGTTTGAAGAATGCGGCCATGATAAAATAATATCAGCCTTCTTAGGTTCTTTGAAAGAAGAAGAAGAAAATCCTAAAGTTTTGAATCAACTGCTTGTACCACAAGAACACCATGAGAGTAAAATGAAGGATACCATCATGCCAAAAGAAGAAAAAGAACTAACCAATCCAAAGCTTTCAAGGGGATGTCCTATCAGGCATCTAACTATTATGGAGACCAACAATGCATCATAGGTCATCCTTGCACCCAAGCATGAGGATTCTAATGAAAGAAAGCATAACCATCTATCCTATCCACTTCAAGACAGCATGAATGGTCAACATAAGTGGGTAAGTGGATTTGTTTTCTCTATTCAAGAGGCATTGCAACAGCTGGTTAAACATCTATCATTTCTTCATTTCCTCTTCCATGCTCACAAACATATGGAGCATTGTAAGTTGCAAAGAAAGGGTAGCTACTTTCATGAACCAATTAATGGTTTTGTTTAGGTAGTCCTTTCCTTTGTTAATCTAGATTAGGATAGGTTTTTTTTCAAGTCAATAAATGTTGATACACATGGTTAATTTTCATTTCCTCAAGTGTTGTTTTGCATAGTTAGTCAATTTTCTTTGAGTTTTTGGTAGGTGGAATAAGGTTTGCAGGTGTTATGCACTATTTTGATGAGTTACAATAGTATGCAAGACTATTTTTCAAGTCTTGTTAGGTTCATTTTGACTTTGTGCCTAACAGATAGGTTCAGGAAACTCGTCAAGATGTTTAGCACACAAACATATAGTAGATGTCACCATAAATGTTACCTATTTAAGCTTCCAACTCAATCAGGTAGAGTTGGGATAGTGTTTTCAAAACAAAGATAAAAGGTACACATTGATTTTTTGCTAAAAGTTACATTCATATGCACAAAAGTATTATCAAGTAGATTGCATTTCATTATGCAATTATATATGAGAGATAGATTGAACAAATTTTGCATAAATGATGTCTTTATTGATAAATACAAATGTATGGTGTCCCACACAAGCCGTGGGAATAATTGTTTCAATACAGTATAAGACATAAACTATACATTTGAAGATATAAAAGGAAAGAAGCATGTGGAAAGAGTAGGGATCCATCATTGCCTAAATCACGAACCCCAGGTTGAACTATTGCATCCTTGTTTTAGCTCAAAAAGTTGCTTTGATGGTTGAAATGCATGCAAGAGATGAAGAAAAGTTGTGTTAGAGCTCGGGACCCATGTTCTCTACATATGCTACATCATCAAATATATAATTTATCCTCATAAAGCATTGAAAAAATTTTGTAGCATCTCAGATATCAAAAGAAGAAGCAAAAGATCATTATCAATATCCATCATTTATGAGTTTCATTGTTTTATCTAACATGTTTTTTCACTATGCAGGTATAGGTAAAATTTTCATTGCTGGATTATTTTCATTTGACATCATAGCATGTGGAGGAAAATGGGCTCCCACAAGGATTGAGCCCAGCATGATGCCCTCTTGTGCTTTAAGAGGGATAATAATATAACTTCATCTCACTTGTGATCAATTGAACAAGTACACATCACTCATAATAGTGCGCTAGTAGGTCACTATCATAAATGACATATAGTTGCTCAATTGATTCACTATGAATTGGAGGTAGTGATTTTATCCATAGAAATAGTCACAAAGACTATTCAGAGGATAGTCTTGTTGATAACATGATGGCAGTCCTTTTTAAAGAAGGAAAGAATAGAACCACGAGTGCAGGTTTTTATCCATGTGTGATGAAGCAGCAAAGATAAAGGCAATCTCATATTGAGGTTACACTAAAAAAATCACTTGTCACTCATGACATTGAGTAGATAGGCATATACAAAAACAAGGGCTTCAATACAAGCTTGATGCAAAAACCACAAGTATACTATAAGGTTTAGCATGAGAATTCAAGTATCAATGCAAAGTGTAAGTGTATACCAACTCATTGTCATGAATGAGAAACATTTGCAATGCATTTTAAGGTGAAGATGTTAATTTTCCTATAATTTAAGAGATGAGCATGAATGATGTAAGGAGATAGTGAATTACAATGAGAAAAAGGTAAGGCCTATGTGTCACAAAGCAGGATATAGGGGACTATACAGTCCTATGGAAAGACAAGCTATCAATATTTCCAAGTGCACAATAAGCATGCTAGAAGCACAGGATAACAATAATCCCTATGATAGAAGACTTGCAATCCTCTCATTCTGCAATGGAGGTTTTTGATACAGTAACAATGTAAAAAGGGACAGTTATGCATTTTTTGTGTTTCACATCATTTAAAAAAAGCAAGCTATGAATACCCTTCTAATGAAAATACTGTAAAGGCATTAAATCACACAAACTAGTACATGTACAAGCATACCATCTAACAGGTTTTCTAGAGTTATAAGGTAGAATTTGCAAGGTTTCAAGGTGAACACTCAAATTTCCTCCAAGTATAATTATGCATTTGCAGATTCAAGCATAAAAGAAGCAAGCCCAAAATATCTATGAAAGTATGTTTCACAGCAAGGTTCCATTCTCTTTTATTTTTCTAAAGGCAGAGTAAGAGTGAAGAATGAGGATGTAAAGGTAAGCCTCAGTCTGTACCTGATCGAAACCCTCATATATATGCTTAAACCTAGAGGTCGAGCTCAAGTAAAAAGAAGGGAAACCCTCGAGTTCCCTATGGATTTTTTTCAAGGAAAACATAGAAAATGAAATGGAGGCTCGACTGTGATAGGTATAAACCCAAAATAGAAATTCAGAAAGATACCACGGCCTATTGAAAAATGAAACCCAAAGCATAAGGCCATGGAAATGTTTACAGTGGCCAAAAAAAAGGAATATATGTTCATAGAAGCCGAGCATGAGGAGATGTATAGAGAAAAAATCAAAACATCTTTAGCATTTCCTAAACAAGGAAAGCATAAAAATAAATTTTCTTTCACAAAATCAGAAAAACCATAGCATTCTATGCAAATAAAAGGCCATACCACACATAGATACTATAGAGGAAAACTCCATTATCTCCATGAAAGCTTCATTATAACCCTTGGTGGCTCGAGCACAGAACAGAAAGAGTGGAAAATACAAATGAAGGTAAAATGTGGGTTGATTCATGGTTTTGGTGTTAGGGTTTCCAAAACCCTAAAGTTGGCCGACAAATCCTAAGGCATTTTTTGCCTTCTTTTTAACTTTTGCAATAAATTTCAATTCCCCTTATGTATTCATGCTAGGTATCTAAGAGTCCCCTTTAGACTTATACTATTTACTTTGTTTCAAAGCCCAAATGTGTGTCAAATGCTTTATTTTTGCATTAAACAAAAAATGTAAAACATTAATTTAAGTGATGTGCTTATAAATCACTTTGACTAGTGTTATTTTATTCTGCAAAATAGGAGATAAGGCATTTGTTTCTAAGTGATGAGTCAAAGGGGTGAAGATTTATGTGTGCCAAGCATATAGGGAAGTTGGAGGAAGTTGACCAACATTTGGAGGGAATATAGGGTTGTTTTGACTTCGTTTGGAGCAATTTTGGGAGCTTTTATGATGGGTAAGGTAATGTTTTGACCTTTTCTTCACTTTGGACTCATTTTGGAGGGAGTTTGGGAGCTATTTTCTAGGATTTTTGGTTATGAATGACCAAAGTGTTTTGGGTCCCTATTTTGGTGCAACTGATTGGGAAAGGATATAGTAACTCCATTATTCTTTTGTGAAGTTAGTTTGGATTATCATCTTTTCTCTAATTTGTGACTTTTGAAGTCCTTTGCAGAAAAATATTGTATTTTGTAACTCATTTTGAAATGTATACCAGTTTATGCCTTGCAGATCAATAAAGATAAGTATTTTATCTTCTCAATTTTTTTGTTCTATTGTGTGCATTTTTTTGATTGATGCAATTACTTGTGAAATTACTTCATTACTTGTAGTTGAGTCTCATTAGTGGCACCTTTGTGCAGAAAGTGTGAATTTTGCAGGTTATGAGTTACGTTGGAGTGCAAATAGTCCACATTGTGAAAAGATTCTTTCCTTCTAGGATTATGCATTATTTCCTCATGAAATACTTATGCAAAATCATATAGAATTGATTTGTGCAAGTCAATTTGTGTTGTTGATTAAACTGTGTGTACAAGCTAGTTTTATAGGTTTAGTTAGTGTTTTGGTGCATCACCTTTAGAAGTTATTCTTTCATTTTATGTTTCCCTCTTACCCTTTCCTATACAAATCATTAGTTTAGTTAATTTAGGTGAGTACCATAAGAGCTAGCTTTCTCTGGAGGTTCTTTTCAGCTTTAGGTGACCCACAGCCATAGAAAAGTTCCCATGTTTCTCCAATATACTAAGTTATGCAACTTAGTAGGGGCACACTATTAGGAGACAACGGGTATTAGAGCTTGGTTCCTTTTAAGAATCCTAACAACTTGAGGAAGATCTTGGAATTTGAACACATGGAAAATAAGAGATTTCTTATTCCTCTGGAAGAGATTCTTGCTGAACATATTGAAGAAGACTGTATCCTAGATAATAATAGTGAACTTGAAATTTCTCTTGAAGATCTTGACAATGTTGAAGAAGAAAATAATGGTTTGAAGTAAATCCTAATGGAAGCGAATGAGTGAATTAAGAAACTAAGAGAAAAAATCAAGAAATTCAAGGAAAGATATAGAAGTCAATGATCAATTGAAGAAAGTAGATGAGGACATCACCAGACTGAAAGAACAAGTGGAAGAAAAGAGGAGAATTGTAGATTGTCATAAAGCTGAAATTGAAAGAAAAATGGATGAATGTACAAAGCTTGAACAAGAAGTGGTAATTCTGAAATCAGATATGGAGAAAGAAAAAGCTCATGAGGATGAATTCAAAACCAGTTCTACAAGGTTGGATGAACTGATTGCAGGACAAAAACCTTCTAAGGATAAAGGTGGGTTGGGATTTGAAGAAGGGCAATGTTCGAAGGAAAATAAATCCTATAACATGGCTGACAATCAAAGGAAGACTCAAGGCAATGGCAGACAAATCAAGAATCAAAGAAGCAATACCAGAAGGATTCCTATCAGACAACCCAATGCTCAAAGGTACTTATTTTTTGATGGTATCTATTATCCATGCAATAGGTTTGGCCATAGAGCAAAATATTGTGGAGATAAAATAAAACAGAACAAAGGAATGAATCAAAATACGTTATCATTCACCGGTCAATGTTTCAAATGCGAAAGAATTGGACATAAAGCTATAAAATACAGAGGTCAAATGTTGAACAAGATTATTTATCCATTCAAAGGCTATTGGTATCACTGCAATTTATTTGGACACAAAGCTAACCAATGCAGATATAGATTGGATAAAGAACAATTTGGATGGAAGAATGTTGTTTGTTATAATTACAGCAAACCAAGACACTTTGCCAAAGATTGCAGAAGTAGAAATATGAAAAAAGAATAGGTAAAAAGATAGAAACCAAACATTAAGATTGATCCGGCAGAGGTTAAGAAGGAAATGGAAAGGATCTGGAAGAAGGAAGGAGAATCTAAAAAGCAAGGAGAATCAGAAGTATCAATTTCATATGTGTCATTCTCTAGTATAGATAATCCCATCAAAAATTAAATCCAGGCAGTGGCTAAGGGGGAGCAATAATCAAAAAATTTAATATCCCCTTTTCGATATTTGATGTCATGTTATGACATAAATACATTTATTGAAGGTGGCAAATTCAACATTTCATGTGAAAGGAATTTTCAGGTGCACATGTGTGAAGAATGAATTTTACAGAGCTTGAAAAGATGGAAGTATACACTAATTTCAAGGTCATCTACTTGCGGTTTGAAGCATTTATTGTTGAAGTAATTGGGATCAAAGAAATAAATCTAAGTATTTAAGGGAAATTCATTCGATGAAAATCTTTTGTGGAAGAGTAGAAGCGTGTAGAGCAAGCTTGAAGAAACCAGAGCTTTTTCATATCGTAGAACTTTGGTTCTTGGCTTTGGTTTGTAGGAAAGAGGTAAGTTACTATTGCTATACATTATTCCCTTTGAATTATTCATTGAATTTTTTTGAATGTGATGGATATACCATGATTCGCAGACAATTCGGTGAGACTAGAACCACAATTTAAGAAGTATCTTGTTAAAACCCTAGAACTTGACCCCTTGGGTTCATTTTTGGATGTTCCCCTTGGTGTTATTCCAATTGAAGACATTGGGATATATATTCATAGAAATTTGGAAGAACCTACTTATGGAAAAGCATGCATAATGTGGTTTGAAGAATTAAGTGGAGAAGACTTCACCCTGAAACTGGAACACATGCTTACAGAGATAAAATTGGATGTGTGGGATCGATTTCCAAATTTTAGCAATGAGAAGAGATGTATTAGGTTGGCACTTAGCAGATTTCATGATCAGTTTGTGTGGCTTGACAATTCGTATATGATATCTAGAGAGGCAGTTAGAGATGTAACTGGTTTATTATCCACTGGACCTACTCTTGAATGTAAACTTGACAAAGGAAAGGGATTAATGAAGAACACAGGTATTGGAATTGATAACCCGGCAATTCAATATGCAAGTTTGGTTATTTTACACCTGATTTTTGGTAATAATGATGTTTCTACCTCCACAATTGACTTAGCATTAGAAATGGTTGAGAAAAGAACATAATATGATCTTTCTAAGTTGCTCCAGCAATAACTGTTGGAAAATTTGAATGATATCAAAAAGAAGAAATGTGCATTTAGATATGGAACATTGATATTATGTCTAATCTTCTACTTTATGAGAGAAGTTCCTGGTATAGGAGAAGTTGTCTAGGTAAATACCAAACCGGTTTCTCATCATATTAGAGAATTAATGAGAAATATTGGAGATTTGGATGCACAAGGAGATGCCCTTGTTGCATTCTTTGGAAAATTTCAAAGGAGAATGAACAGAAGAAGAAGAATTCTGAGAGAACTAGTCACAAAATATAAGAATGATATAACATTTTTGGTATCCACTAATAGCTACATTATCAAGGTAGTTGAACCGAGAAGCACATGGATTCCTAAGCTGGGGTATGAGATTGAAAAGGATTATGTTGTTGGTTGTATTGAAATGTTAATCAACAACCCTCGAGATCCCAGCAGACCTAGATTTGGAACTTATACTGAAGTAGCTCAAGAATATTTTGTATGCTCTGAGTTGATCTCTGATAAATCAATGATTACCTCCGGAGAAAAGAGAAAATTTACTGAGGTTCATGCATTGATTTCTCAGACTAAGCTAGCTCCAAGGAGACTTAAGAAGCTAGCCAAGAGAAAGGAACTTCCTCAGATAGTTCTTGGAGAAGTCACCAGTTCTTCACAATTTATTGTGGAAAGCACATTTTCATTGACTAATAAATTCAAAGAGTTGAAGAGTCAAGCAGTAAGTGAAATGGTCACTTGGGTCAAAGAAAAAGGATTGTTGGAAATTGAAGACAGGTGCAAGTCTACACATAGCACTACACTTGACAAACTTAAAGACATTCAAGAGTGTGAGAAAGAGGCCAAAAGTATACTCTCATTTTGTTGGACATGGCCTGATGCAATTCAAATATTCAAGGATGTTGAGGACACAGTTGAGACACAACTAAAGTATGCATCCAACACCTTTAATCCAGCTTTAGATCTAGATGATCAAACTTCGTATAGTTTAGCAAAACTTCATGAAGAATATCTTGCATTACATAAGGAGAAAGGAGAAATGGTTGAACAATATGGGTAGCTCAGAGATCTAATAAAGATTAAATGCACTCTTGTCTACTATGCTCTTTCTTTGGCTAACAGGATTCTAAATTTGAGTGTTACTTTTGGGACCTTGGTTGAAGGAAAAGACATCTTAGTTGATATTAATTATCTATGTAGAACCTTGTTAGAAGCAAAGAAGCTCTAGGATGAAGGGAAATCCTCTTGGATAGATATTCTTAGCAAAATTCAAGGGAAAAACTCCTTCGGTTGATTACTCACAGTTACTGTTTTGGATGTACTCCTCAAGGGGAGTATTCAGGTATGTAATGGAAATTGTTAAAGCTTTCAATATCTTTTTATCCTTTGTCATTGATGTCAAAGGGGGTGAGAAGGCACCATGTGAATGTGAAAAGATCTGTGAAAAAAAATTGAGGGGAGAGAAATAAAAATTGAGAAAAAGAATTTTTCATGGTTTTCACATCATGTGTTGCCATCAATGACAAAGGGGGAGGTTTTTGGAAATTGAAAGGTTGTCATTGATGTCAACAATGGAAATTGGAAGATTGTCATTAATGTGCATTACTTGTATAGTTCAGTAGTTACTCTGATACTAGAAGATTGTTGATCCAGTATTTTGGTCTGAATTATCTTATTTTGAAAGATTTGATCAAAAGTTGATATGATGTTCTATATTGACATCATTTACATCCACTGACAAGATTTTAGTTGACTTAGCTATACAGTTGGAAAGATACAGTTACCAGTAGTTTGGAAAACAATGCTATATTGATTCAGTACGTCATTTTTTGGTCCATATTTCACCTCATAGAAAGATATCACTACAGGAATTTGTACATAGATTTTTTACTATAAAATGCATCTTACACCAAAGTTTAATGTTTTTTTGTGAATGCATACGGAAGAAATGAATAACAGTGTTATGTTCTGAGGACTACCATAAGGTTCTATTCAGTGCATTCATGTGGGAGATTATGCGTTCTTTCATGATTAATTATTTTTCCTTATGTAGTTGAAGATAATTTATTCGATGTCGTCCAAAGGAGAATTCGATGTGTTAACAAGTTTTTGTGTTACACGTTTGATGAATTGCATATACGTTTGAAGTTTTAATGTTTTAGGTCTAACTCAGGCCAACCTAATAATGAAGTGTTGGTAAGAAGATTAAATATGTGTTGTGAATGCTATATGGATCTATCTTAGGTCCATGCTGACTAATACCACATGTTAGATGTTTGTGTTGGGCACGAAGATAAATATTATTTTGAGGACAATGCCGACATAGTTGATTTTGATTTAAAATGGGGTTTCTCTAATTAGGCTGACCTAATTATTGAAAGCGAATGTATATGGTATATATGTAAGACATTTTTGTGAAGGAGAAATGTGTGTGTAACAAATGAAGTTGTGAGATAAAGAAAGGACGAAAGGAAAAGAATGGGAATGTATGGTATTATATGTATGAGCAGACAAAATTGTTAAGTATATTGTACAGAGAAATGTTTTATATAATGTGCTTCACCGGAACTGAACTCCAGCATAAGGTGCATTCTATCTCAGTTCACCTCTTGGCAGTAAGCCATACTCTATTTTGTAAATTATTTCAAGCTATGAGCCTTCAAGGACAGTGTGTCCTGGCAGTGAGCCCTTGTAATATTTTATATCCGGATATATTATATTGTGAGTTAATCATCATCGTGGTTTTTCCCATTTTGGGTTTTCCATGTAAAAATATCGGTGTTCATGTGTATTGTCATCTTGTGTTGATTTCATGCTTTCACTAATTGTTACAGTTAGAATTATGTTATTGCTTGGATGGATATTATGTAAATGGATTGATGGAATACTGATTCACCCCCCTCCCTCTTAGTATTTTGGGTGTTCATCAATTTAGTTGTTATAGGTCTTAGAAGGTGAAGATTCAATTAAAAATGTAGATATAAATGTCCATCTTGGCCAAAAAGTGGGACACAGTACTGTGATTTCACCCCACAAAATATATCCAAAAAAGGTGTCATAAAAAAAAGAATTACAAATTCGTATCAATTATTTATCTTAAAATTAATAGATTTTTAGAAGTAATAATTGCAATTTTTTATTAGTTATAATAAGTATGAAATATTAGACTTCCCAATAAATCAACTATTGAGGTATAAATTTATTAAGAAAAAATAAGTAAACATATTATAACATAATTGTTATTAGGTGGAATTGGACATCCTACAATCTCCAAACAAACTTAATTCGCCTTCTACTTTAATTCACCTTAGAGAAACAATTATTTAATGATTAAACACATTTTTTGATTAAAAAGAATTTATTTATAAACATAAAATGCAAAGATAACAAAGAATACATCCCAAAGTAGTTACTATAGAATGATAAGTGTACCAAATCACAACAAACTTGTCCCATAGTTTACCATCATTATTTCTTAAGTATTGAATCAAATGCAGCTTGTTTGCCAAAGAAACTATCTCAAAAGTCTATTTTTTCATTGTTCTTCCTTTAATTAGCTAATGGCAGAAGAAGAAAAAGTATCCTAAATCTCACACTTCGAATGTCATCAAGGGCAATTGCTAAAGTTTCATATTTCCCATGTTTAGTAGATAATGTTTCCTTTCCTGGTAATGCAGGCTCATCTTGAATTTTTGCCTCTTCTAAAACCCACTCATTAAAAGTATCATCCATAAAAGTCCCTAAATTTTCCATAGGAGCAACCTCTAAGGACAAGATCTATTGGTGTAAATAGGTAATTTACCTAACTAGTTAATTAGTGGGGTCTTATTTAAATATTAAGTCCACTTATATCCTAGGCATATTTCAAGAAGTCTTAGTTTTTTGGATAATATCTTATCATATCTTATCTTTCTAACTTTTATTTAATTCTAGTGTCTTAGGCCATTTAATAATGACACAAGTTGTTTAATGTTTTGCATTAGATAGCTCATCACACCTTGTCTATATAAGCAAGGTCATTGTACACTTTTGTAAGATACCTCATCATCATATTTGATAGATATTAATATCAAGAAAGCTCATTTCTTGCATACTCTCTTGTGAAAGGTTTTTATTATTTTTGCAAGTGGTCTTGGGTATTGTGCTAATCTTCAGCTCCTACATGGTATCAGACCAAGTTATGCAAATTCCTTCTCAGATAGAGATCTTGGTGAATTTTAGTAAGGTTGAGTATGCTCTTCCTTTGCAACATATGGTGATCTATGGAATAAAAAAAAATTGAAAAAAACACTAGTTTTAGGGGTTTCCTTTTGTAGGTTTTTATTGCAAGTTAATGTTGGTGCATTTGTGGGGTAAGATGAACTCACTATTAAGTCCAAGGTGTCTGAGAAAGTCAAGTTTGGCTTTCATTTCATCAAAACCCGACATATTTTTCCAAATCTACAAGGATTTGAAGTTGGGAGGTGGTTGCTAGAACATGGAGGTAGCTGATTTTTCAAAGAACTTTGGGCCAAAAAAACCATTCCATTGAATCTAGAAGGCCCAAAAACCTCCATTTTCATATAAAATAGTTCATATTCTGAAGAAAAAAATGGCGATTTTTTTAAAATTTTGGACATCTTAAATTTGACGGTCAAATGATCATCATGTAGGATTGTGCTAAATTTGACTAAACAACCATCATACCAATGCTCAACCCAGTCCACTAGCTTTTGGTCGCATGGGGGGACCATCTTCCAACCCTTAAGGGGCTTACTTTTGGCCCCTCAAGCATTAAATCGTCACAACTTTTGACTCGGGTATCAGATTTTGGCAAGCAAGATATCGTTGAAAAGTGATTCTAAGAAATTTCCAATGGTGCAATTTTATGATCAAATTTTACTCCCAGAATTTTTTATTTTTGTTTGAAGTCAAATCTCCCATTTGGACCTCTAAGATTGTAACTTTTTGCCTAGATCTTCGTTTTTCATGATTTTTGTGGCATTGAAAAGATATTGAGAATCTCTATCTTATGCACATGCACTTTTTTCCAAATTCATCCCTAGTATCATTTATTCAAATTTTCACATATTTACATTTTGATTGATTACTTGGACATCCTGACTCCTAAAGAGGTTGTCTTTTTCTAGGAAGGCTTCATTTGCAGTATACATCATGTTTGAGGGTTTCTAATTGATGTTGAAGGTTAATTTATTTGTAATTTTGGAGACTTCTCATAGTTCATTATGGGTTTTTCATTTCATCCTTCTCTAATCATCTTGAAAAGGGGAAACTATAAACAATGGAGAGATGGCATCATAAAACATATATATTGGCTTCATATGTTGCCACATTTGTATGGTCTTGCTCCCCCTCCTGGTACTGATAGTAAGAAATTTGTTTGGATTTGCAAAAGGGGTCACGTCTTAAGAGTTATTGTTATGCATGTTGATGATGAAATTTTGAATGCTATTGGTGTCTTCATGCTCTTTGGACTAAAATTTGGGAGATATATGGAGATCTTGATACTCAACCATTCCCAAATAATCTTGTTTCATATTGTCTTGTGCCTCTTCATCTTTTAGAAAGTATACCTTGTGATTATGATACTATTCGGAAATTTGATTATTTGGAGTACTTTGAATCTTCATATGAAGATGGCGAGGTTTCTTTAGATGCTCCTTCTTCTCCTTCAAAGACAGTTGTTGTACCTTCACCTTCATTAATTCCTTATGCAGCCATTGATTGAGCTTCCCATCATTCATGTTTAACAAGACCATCAATTTTTGTTGGTGATTCATTGCAAACTTCCTATGATTCATTCCAACAAGTATCTCATCTTCTTGGTTGGGATTCTTATTTATCAAACATTGCATCTTTGTTTATGGAATCTTACATTTCATATTCAGAGGGCACATTTGAGGGGTTAACTCTCCTCTTTGATGGTAGTCATTGCACTAATGTTGTCAAACCATCTTTGTTTTTAAATATAGTTCAACATCAATTTCCACATAGTCCTGATTTGTCACCTTCTTCATTGATTGGGCATGTATTTGATTTGATTGTGGCATCATCATCTACCTTGTACAAGGAGACACATGAGCATATTTTAGAAACATCATCACACATGTTTATGCTTCTTTCAATTCCTATCTAGAATGGGAAGCATTCTTGCATTTGTACTTGGTTTTGTTTCAAAAGAGACAAGTTGTTCGTTGACATTAGATCATGTTTTGTCTTCAAACATTCACCATTTTCAGGAGATTATACATTGTGAAGGGACTACATAGTCTCACTTTCCCTCTTATAAGGGGGTATTAATTGTATATTTGTGACGGATGTTGTACTTTGGGGGTATCATGGAGTCCTCCATACATCATCCTTGTTTGTGTTTTTTCTCTTTTGGAGGGTTTTTTTTCTACTGGTTTTTCTCCTTTTCTCTATTTGTGAGAGATCATTTGTACATTGGTTCCTAACATTGCCTCATAACTAAGACCCATCTTTGCATCTTTGCATAACTTGCATAATAACTATTTCTCCCTAAGTTGCACTTAAGGCAAGCGGCAAATGACGAGGTGGCGAGGTTGGTGTAAATAGGCTATTTACCTAACTAGTTAATTAATGGGGTCCTATTTACATGTTAAGTCCACTTAAATCTTAGGCACATTTCTAGAAGTCTTAGTTGTCTAGATAAAATATTATCATACCTTATCTAACCTTTATTTAATTCTAGTGTCCTAAGTCATTTAATAATGACACAAGTCATTTAATGTTTTGCATTAAATAGATCATCACACCTTGTCTATATAAGCAAGGTCATTGTACACTTTTGTAAAATACCTCATCATATTTGATAGATATTAATATCAAGCAAGTTCATTTCTTGCATACTCTCTTATGAAAGGTTTTCATTGTTTTTGCAAGTGGTCTTGGGTATTGAGTTAATCTTCAACTCCTACAAGATCAAAAGAGTTGGAAGGAAACATATTTTTGACAACTTTATTTTGACTCTCTTTCTGTCTATTTCATTTTATGGAATTTTTTTTTGACTTCATTT
The DNA here is from genome assembly GCA_007258455.2 of Sequoia sempervirens. Lineage (NCBI taxonomy): Eukaryota > Viridiplantae > Streptophyta > Pinopsida > Cupressales > Cupressaceae > Sequoia > Sequoia sempervirens. The sequence continues at coordinate 144,235,952 of VDFB02373365.1, forward strand.
GGTTGAGGCTTTATAGGGCAATTGCTTTAAAAGTACACATGCTCATTGCAAAAGTTGCATTCGAAGAGAATCTGCTCAATCAATTTTTTTATTGTGATCAAATTCTTCTAACTTATAACAAATTCAAAAAATCCTATAGGATCCACTTTCACACAAATACAAATTACTAAGAAATTATTTTATGAGTGATGCCCATGTTATATAATCCAATAGCATTACATGTTAACTTTAGAAATTCCTTAGCCCATAACCAAAAGGGAGGGTAGTCTTTACCAACACTAGCACCTAAGAAGGTGTATCTTCTATTGAATCAAAATTTATTGTCCAATGATTCAAGAACAAACTATTGGAGCTTGAAAACCAAGGGCCACCTTCAAAAATCAAGCTTTTCCTCTCTTAGATGAAAAAGACGCCATGAAAAACCCCTCACACACAAAGAAATGTGTTGTCTTTGAACAATGTTCTCCATTATTTGGAGCTCGAAAACCAAGGGCCGCCTTCAAAAATCAAGCTTTTCCTCTCTTAGATGAAAAAGATGCCATGAAAAACCCCTCCCACTCAAAGAAATGTGTTGTCTTTGATCAATGTTCTCCATTTTTTCTCTACCCAATGAGCCAATGATTTATAAGAGGGCTAAGCCCCTATGAACGTGCCCACCACAGCCATCTCAAAATACTTGAGAAGCAACGCCACTGGTTCAACCATGGGATATTAATAGGAGAATCATCCCATTTCTAAACCATGCATGAAATTTCATTACTTTTCTGAATAATATGGGGAAATCTGCAAAAAATTGAGAAGGGATTCAAAAGCCCAACACCCAATCCAAACAAGATCAAGATAGGATGGAGAAACCATTAGAGAGGTCTAAAACGATATAGAGAAATCATAAGCCAACAAAAAGATTTATCCAAAATCAGCATAAAATAGATAATATACCCTAATTCACTAAGAAAACGTGTTAATTGATGCACAAAACGGACAAGAAGGAGGCTCAACCAAGCCAGGTGGCCACCTAACAACTACAAAACCCTAAGCACCTATAAGACATCAATTTCCTTCTCCATGTCACTGAACACAACTAATTGGTTTCTCCCATTTCTTTTACATTGGTTTACCCTAAAAAGCCAACTACATAATGATTAAACACAGAGCTTGGAGATATTGTCCTATAAATTTAATTTCATTTGAAAAAGCCCAATACATTTCTTAGAGTTGTTTCTTCATAAAGTCCTCCAAACTTCACTTTCAATAAGAAATTCCGTTTTGTATATATTACCTTTTGGAAAAGCACTGTATCTTAAGCAAAAGTAATTGATTTTACACTAGCAATTGCACCTTCGGTGTGCAATGGGTACGCCGAAGAGCTGTGGAAGGTTAATTATGAATAAAATAGATCCATTTTTTGTATACATTTGTGTAATACATGAGATCTAATGGTAGATCATTTAGCAATTATGCATTCAGTTAGAAGGATTGAAACACAACTAAAATAGAACCTTTGAACTAGGGAGATAATTAGGCTCCATTATCAATAGGCTAATGTTATGCTTGCAATAGGGAGAGAGGAAGAAATAGAGAGCAAGAAATTTGGATTTGGATTTAAACCTGACAATTGCATTTGCTTGGAAATTTCTAAAGTCTTTTCAACAAATCCATTTTGTGCAAGCCTCTGCAGTCCACAAGACCACATCTCTTTGAGGTATCTTGTCAAACACCGGAACAATTGTAACTATTGACAAAATTCCTCTATTCCAAAGTGCCCATTTTTTGCACAAGCAAAGAGTGTTTACAATATAATTAGACGTTATAGAACATAATTAAGATCACATCTTACAGTTGTTATCATGCCCCTGCAATCTGAAGAAATTCAAACTCAGACATTCATATCATGTATAGCATGTGTAGAATTTCCGTTGAAAAATGTTTACATAGTTCTATTCATACAACACTCTAAAGTCTAAACCCATAAAGCAACTCAATAAAAAGCCAAGAGAACTCTGTTTTATATTTTACACAGAAGAAAATGGCCTTATACAAGTTGTTTTATATTTTACACAGAAGAAAATGGCCTTATACAAGTTGATGTTGCAAGTGCTTGATGCATATAATAATCAGGACTCCCAGTTATTAAACATAAACGAACAATGGCATGATTCAGTTGCTTATTACACTGGTGGCATTTGAAGGAAGTCAAACCCAGAATTTTCAATTATGTACATCTACGAATGAAATTTCACCCACACGGGACTTGACAGAACTCTATGTATACATTATCCTAAACAGGAGATAGTACGCTGAAGAAATCCCAACACTTTACTTTTATATTATATGCAAAACACACAACTCTAGATTTATAGATGTTATAGGACCTTGATGCATATAATATTTAGAATTTACAGGGAAGGCTATATGGTTAAAATTTATTCAACAAAAACTAAAATCACAAAATCCAGTGTTTATCGTACTCCAAACCTTTAACACAATTCAAAGGCTATACTCTCCCAAGCTGCAAATCTAAAATCACATAATCCAATGTTTATTATACCCTCACATTTGATGCAATTCAAAGGCTGTACTCTCCCAAGCTGCTTAACAAAAATCACATGATCCAGTATTTATTATACTACCAACCTTTGATGCAATTTAGAGGTTGTACTCCCCAGGCTAAAGATCTAGACTCCCCCAGGTTGAAGATCTAAAATCACATAATCCACTTACATACACTTACATTTGATGCAATTCAGAGGCTGTACTCTCCCAAGCTGAAAATGTGGATCGATGTGTGCATCGATATCATCAACCAATCCATTTTGGTCACAGTGCGGTATGGTGAGCATCCTCGCTGGTAACCCTCCTATCAGGGTTCTACCTAACCTTTGATGCAATTGAAAGGCTAAACTCTCCCAGGCTGAAAATGTGGATCGATGTGTGCATCGATATCATCAACCAATCCATTTTGGTCACAGTGCGGTATGGTGAGCATCCTCGCTGGTAACCCTCCTATCAGGGTTCTACCACCCAGCCTAACCCTGCCTCCAGTGCCACCTCCTCCAAACAAACTTCCACCACCTATTGCAGGAAATCGATCAAAATCTTCTCCTCTAATCCCATATCCAGGAACTCCTTAAGGAAGTGGCAATCTCCTTAGCAATGGGCGAGAAGGATACCTGAAAGGTCCATCTCTCCTCTGAGTTTCCCTCTTCTTCTCTTTCCAATTCCTAGCATAAGCATCCTTCCATCTTTGCACACCCTGTGTTCTATGAGATCCAAATTTATCTAGATACTTTTGCTTCCACAATTCATCATTTGAAGCCAGAAACAGAAACTCTGTGCACACACAACCCAGCCTAGCAAGATGCACAACAGGTAGGTTTTCCAAAATCAACACTTTCACCTCTATAGGCAACAAGATAAGCGACGGGGGAGCGGCAAGCCAGCTTTTTCACACAAAGCACTAAGCAAAGGCAATGGAAATCGTATCCTTTACAAATTTCCAAAAACAAAAACCCCTCGTCCCGAAGAGAATCTTGCACCTCCCCAATTTCAGGGTTTCTTTCCAGGGAACACTTTTAGAGACAATATTTGAATTTCCTATTAACTACCGGCACGTTCAATGCAAGGCAAAAACTTCCCCACGTCAAGACTAAAGCCTACAAGACTGTGAACTCTTCGCACCAGCCAAAGCGCCACAAACAACTAAAAAATTACCCATCACCGAAAACCTAAGCTGAACATTTTCTACGCATTTACCATCGCCATTGTAAACAATTAGTTCAGGAAGCATGTAACAAAGACTCACCAGTGGCCTTTTCACCTAGCCATGAGGAAGCTGAAATCCTGAAGAAGCTTATGAGCTCTGCACATTAAACCCGACAAATCCTGAATCCAGCATCACCGCATGCACGACAATTATCAACGAACCATGTTCGCCTTTTCCATTTTCATTTTCTCTAGACAAAACCCTCTCTAGAAAATACGGTATGAAAAAAAATTCATGAAAAATATATAATGCCAACGACTTCAAATAGCACATATCTTCAAATGGCCGAGGGGCGAAAACCATTATCGCCTTGCAAGCGCACCAGAAGCTTTGCAAATTTTCGATCTTCTGTGAAGCCTTATACGGTTATTCCGTAGCCGGCGCCAGAGGATTTATTGATGCACAACACTATATAAATCTAGGGTTTGCAAATTTAAAAGAACGTATTTAGAAAACCATATAAACATAGGGTTTGAGCCCATTAGATGCAGTATTCTCCGACATAGCAACAAATTTATCAGGTGCACTCGTTACAGCAGCCCAACTTTCTGTGACAGTAGCGGACGCTTCTTCAGCAACAACAGACGCTTCTGCTGCTCCGTGAGCACTTCAAGAGCGACGGCCAAAGCCTCGCTCGCTCACAACCCCCGCCAAAATGAAAGCCATTTTTCTGTATTCACATTGAAACAGTACTCAATATGGTCAGTATTTTGAAGGCATTAATATGGGCGACAAAAAAAGGAGAAAGGACCGGACAAGACAAATGCACGGATACGATCGATTCGATCGATCATCTCCAGAGGGCTCTCTATCGTTGATGTAAATTTTTAGTTTGGCTTCTTTCAAATATAAAAATATAAAATAAAATATATAAAATAAAATAAACGAGAAAGTAAAGCGGACTGGCTCAACGGCTGCGATCATTACAATAGTCTCCAGGATGATCTCAACCGTAGGGCGTAAAAAACAGTTTCGCTCACTTCATAGTAGGATACGCCTTCAGCGTAAATTACCAGAAATGAAAAATATGAAGACAATGACGACATGGCAAGAAAATTTGGATATATTAGCTTCGTGGAAAAGCATAATACCATAAAGCAAAACAAATTGATTTTGCATTACCAAAAACAAAAAACATGACAGAATGAGGACATGCTACAAGAAATGGAGTTGGGGAGGTTTTGGCACATATAAAGTATTTACAAATAAATAATGCACTCCATTTATAGAAAGTCATTAATTATGCAGATTGCTTGTAGTTCAAACATTGTAAGTGTCAACGAAATTGAACATGGCAAATCTTAGCAAGCCAAAGGTCAAGTCATTTGCAACTAACAAACATTGGGGTATATTGTATTTAAAATCTATTGCTGGTTAGTGTCTTAACAACTTGTTCTCTAGTGCAAGAAACGCAAATGCTGGCATATAATCACATTTCTTGTAGCTAAGGGGCGTGGGTTGTGTGCCATTAACAACGATAAGCTAATTTAAGAGGGATAAATGGCCAGACTTAATATCACTCACAGACAAAAATGGGGTATATTATAAATCTAATTCTCCGTTTTTCTTGTATGACTGATCCTAAACTCCACTGGTTCACATATTGCTCCGCACAGTATCCAGTTACCATTGAAATTTATTTTTATGAGACCAATGTGTTGTTTTTGCCTTTTAGCACATTGCATATGGTTATAAGTGTATCTATGAGATATTTTTGGATTCAAACAAAGACTAATGTATAAAAGATTTCCATCTAGCAATTATGAACATACTCTTCGAAATAATAATAACTATAAGGTATAAATACATACCGTCCATGATACGTATGTGGACAAGAAGAAATATTTTGTTGTATCAAGTTATCGATTGCAAACTATTCATTTTTCCATTCTCATCTTATATGATATGTACTGCATACACCTACCATTTTTGGTGGGGGTTTTATGCCATAATTTGTCAGGAATTGGTTACTGAGCGGATTCTAGATCTTAAAATATGCCTTTTAAAAGCCAGATCAACATGGTGCATTGAATAGATGTTTCATTTATATGTTTGTGCTGTGTATGCTATTAACAGCTTCAAACTTCCACCATAAGAGGTTATATTACAATCTCTTTAATATCCTACAGTAAATGTAAGTTTCAAATATGTCATCCTATGCGGTGCGGCCCCAATCATCTTTCCATTAAACCACCACTCTTCATTTTTGTATGTGGTATCAGTCCAGAGGTTTTACCATATAGGCAAGATGCATTAACATCAGTACTAATCAAAGCTCTGTATCACTTTTTCATCCTTATAGGGCTCTAGCATTCCTTGACGACTCAATAAAAGCTTCTTTGAATGTGACAGCGTATAGAACAAGAAGAAAATAAAAAAGGATTACTGTTTACTAGTATTTTGCCCAGTATGCAGGTTTTGATTCTAACTTTGATGTCAAAAGTCGGATAAACAACAATTTTGCACTTCACGATAAAAACTGCAACTGTTACCATTGTAGACTGGAACATACAAGCAAGCAAAGATCATAATTTACTGGGCATGGTATAGAGCAGTACAGCTAAAAGTTATCATGGAACTTATACAATGAAATGTGCTGAATGTAACTTGTACACTGCAAATGCGCTGAGCAGGATTCCTATTAAGTATCCATCAACAAGTCACTCAGCTTCAATTAATACAAAGCTGATAAACATAGTACACATCCCAGCATTCTTTAATGCACAATATCATGCTGACTGTACAAAGAATCTAAAATTACAAATTAGCTTATGCATAACCATTTACTGCATGGTAAAGGCTACACAATATTCAAATCGAAGTCCCATACTATTGTGCACAATTTGAAAAAGAATTTTTCTTTGTTTCTTTCTTTTGAAGGGCGACAACCAGAACACAACATTTAACCTCCAGATTCAAAACCAATCCAAAGTTACAAAATAATGAATGATGATAACAGGCAAAGATGAAGTCCATTTCTGAGCATACACACTAAAATGCAAAACTACCTTGTTTATCGCACTAAAATACCTTCACTTAAAAGTGATTAAAAGAAACTCTTGCATATTCCAGATTTTACTTCATCCTTATGGCAAATATGCAAGATAGCTTTTATAGCATGTGAGCTACATTTTTTCTGTTAGGCATATGAAAAATTGCACAAGTATGATCAGGTATCCTCCACCTGCGAATGGAACACAAAGCTAGGGAAAGATGTTGTAATATCCCTGAAACAAACAAAAAAAAAAGAATTAGAATGAACCATAGAAAATAAATCCTGCAATACTCAATCATAAGCTAAACATCCAAATACCTGCCATGTAAATTGCTTACAATTTTCAGTATGGCTTTTGAAATTTAGATACCCCAAACAAGAAATTAACCGAAATTAGAAAGTAGATGGAGAAACGTGCAATAAACAACAATGCACTTAGAACATCTTTTTCAAATGATAACTGTCAATCTTCTAATTTTCTACATCAAAACTGGCAGAAATAAATTTAAAAAAAAAAAAAAAATCCAAGCAAATCTTCTCTCTGGAAAAAGGGATAGTAAATAACGAGACAGAAACCCTTGGCCTCATCAAGAAAGATATCCTCCAGGAATAAGAGTTATTAAAAATACTGCTGAAAGCAGTGCAACGATCATAATTTTGGTTCATAATAACAAAGTTGAAAGTTGACAGCATGCTCATATCCCAAGAGGCAAAAAGTGATGAAAGAAACAAGAGTATGGTGTAACAATTAAATGTTTTTACCACATTAGTATCTTTTCCAAACATGGAAAAGGTTTATTTTAGGTCCACTCTATCTTCTATAAAGCCAAAGCTTATTATTCTTATCATCATTCCAATGGGCACAACATTTGGAATATATTTAACGCTAAAGACAAGCATCCTAGTTGCATTGTGTATCAGAAACATAATACATTAGAACAATGTAGTTTCACTCCTGAGAATATTTCAAGACAGGATTTAATTCTGAGAATATACTCTTGAGATTGGTAATGAGATCAAAACCCGGAGGTACAAAATCTAGATAATATGTAAGGTAATGGGAAAGAAAACTGCCGGTGAACTTCGACAAAGGGGTTCTCATATGCCAAATTCGCATCTGGCTTGTCCATGGCCTAAAAGAGCATTTATCTCTCTTAAGGCTTCAATGCATATCTAATAGAAAATATGATACAAAGATGCAAGAAACAGCTTCAGCTTTCTGATGGCTCAATATAAGTAACATTCCCATTAGGTCAATTAGACAAGCTTTTGATCATTGCACACTCCAGAAAAAATCAGAAAAGCAGCAAACAACATGATTTTTTTCTTTCTGAATTATTATCAATGCCACTAAATGTACATCAAACTAGCCAACTGGATAAACTGTAACAGACCAGCGAAGTTCAAACCACTTCATGATTGGACACTGAGAAAAATATATATCCAAAACCTCACAAAAATATATATCCATGTCATATTTGTGTACTAAAAGATAAGTATCCAAAGCTAGGATATATTTATTCCAAGAGGAACTGGACTTGCATCTAGGATCACTTGTGGGAGTTCAAAATGCCTTGTTTAAAAAAAACCAAATTTTGGGGATACCCAGAGACTGTCAAAGGCCTTATTGGTTATTTCTCAGGTTTTTAAATGGAGTTACTACTTGCAATTTCATTAAAAATAACAGTTTGAAAGGATAGAAATCTTATTTTCAGTACAGAGTTTGACTATAAAATGCACGGCAAGCTGATTTGCAAAGCCTAGATAGAAACTTTATAAGCAGTTAAAAAAAATGTAAACAATCATTATTAGAGTTGAGCATTTTCTCATAATATATTTTGGATCCCCATGTGCTCAATTATGTAAGTAAAAGATGTTTGGATGAACTGTTCAAGGGATAGTAACTCAACTAATTTAAACTGTGTTATTCTATAGAATGAAATGAATTATGCTAAATTTACAATGTTCACCTGGTATGACACCTATACCTGACCCGAACAGGTCCAGGTCCAGGTTCCAGCCTGGGCATAACCCACCAGGTACATCTCAGACGTACTCGGGGGTTACCTGGGTTGCCCTGGGCAAACCCAAAGGGACCCACAGGCAGGGCCACCCAAAAAATATAAACAAAAAAAAAAGGCATTCTGTTATGTGAAAGCAACCTAAAAATGAATTTCAAAACCCTAAATTGACTTAAAGTCACTCAAAAGCCCTGATTTGATAAACACAAGACATCTAAACATCATTCCAAATTCCCATTTTCATTGTTTAAGATTGCTGGGTTTTTTTTGGTGGTGAAGGTTTGCAAAGGCATAAACTGTGTTTGCTAAGTGCTACAGGAAACAACTAGCTTGCACCAAGGAGATTTATCATTCAAAGGTAAGTTTATTTTGAGCTTTTTTCAAGTTTTTCCAGATTTTTTCCAAGCTTTCTTCTATAACATTTTTTATTTTTAATGTTATTTTTAATTGTTAATCAAATTTACTACTTCTGAACATATTGTACAGTTGTATTGTTAGTTTTTTTAACTTGTTTTTTAAGTGCTACAGGAAACAACTTGCTTGCACCAAGGAGATTTATCTATGGTGAAGTTTATATTGAGGTTTTTTAAAGTTTTTAAAGATTTTTTTTAGGCTTTTTCATATTTTTTCCAAGCTTTCTAGTTTTTTCAAAAGCATTTGGAATGCCATTTTTTTAATGTAATTTTATTACTTTTAATCATATGTAGGGTTGTATTGTTAGTTTTTTATTTGTTTTATTGTTCAAGTTAACGTACCTTATGGTTACATTATCATTTTTCTCTTTTCTTTATAACAACAATCTGGACAAAATGGCTGGTTCTAGTTCAATGGACCCAAAGTATAGATAGGCCATTAAAATTTGACCAAGCATCACCTCTTTGGCAACATGTTACAATGTTTGAGCAGCTTCTTGGAGGTGGAGGCTTTCTAAGGCATTGTAATCAGTACCATAACAACCATAAGAGCTTATATAGTTGAGTTAGAGCTCATTTATGTGAGCTATGACCAGCAAGGGAATCAGAGTTTGCTTATGGCCAAACAAAAAGGCCTTGCCAAAGGTGCAAATTCTCTCATATGTAAAAGAATAAGAAAGAGGTAACATTGTAAGTGAGCAAAATTAAAAATCCCATCTTTTAACAAAGAAAAGATAGTGCAAGGCACCTAAAGTGGCATCTCCAATGGCGGCTGCCCTACATCCTTTTTTGAAACATTATCTTCCCAAGAAGAACACTTTCTTTCCCACAAGGAGGCCCATTAGATAAAAAAATGTAAAATGAAGTGCGGGACAATACAAATGAGCACACTGCACATTGCATTTACATCATTGGGCTTCCTTTCAACCTAGTGAGATCACCATATTCGTGAAAAATGGATGGCAATTAATCAACACCCTCAAGTTACACAAATCTTGGTTATGAGAAGATGTGCACAACATTATTAGCAAAAACAGGTTGACCTGTCTGGCTGAAGTAAATTTAAGAGGCAGAACTGACTCATTAGAAAGGCCGTCACTGAAAAGAAGAAACATATAAAAAATAGTGCAGTTTACTGCATATATAATATCTTCAAATAATTAAGCCATCCTTCTAGAAGGGGAACATAAAATTTGGTCATGTACTCAGCCCACAATTGCTCATAACTATAAGTAAAGATGTGGAGGTAAATTGGACTACAGAAAATAGCGATCATTTATGCCAGATTTAAAACAGGTTTGGTACCAAAGCTGCTGATACATTGATAATTGTCACATAAGTTTTCCTGCTAGCAATATTTAATTTCTAGGGGCGACCATGTTCAACTAATGAATGCTATGTATATTGCATTTTTCTGCATGTCCTACCAGAACACACCACATGCTGCTATTTATTAGAGGTGCGGGTCAACTGTCACGATTGCTAATGATATTTCAGAGGCACAGAAGAAAAAAAATCATTTTTATATTAGATTGTTGCTCAAAATGAGTTTCATCTAGAATCAATTTTTTTCTAAAATCACAGCAATGCCACATAGACTTTGTACCTCCAAGGATGTGGTTTGTTTGGTAAGGTCTAGTTTTCTTCCAAACTTCCTCATGAGGTCCAAACTTAAAAGGGTACAAAAATAAAACAAGACACAGTGAATTGGTCACTTTATACCTACATATCAATTGTGCTGACTGGCTGGGAACAAAAATGTCTCATTGACCTTTACTTTTATTAATAACAGGAATTTCCCACAACCTTCTATATCAGAAAGAAAGCCTCTAGCAAAGCTGAACATAGTAACTGCTTTGGCATTTGAGGAGCATTTGAATGGAAGAATTGGTGCAGAATCATTAGTTGCTAACTTTTAAGATGCTTTTAGCTATCATACAGTGATTTTTGCAATTCTTTCTGTTCTTGCAAATGATCTGTAAAAATTAAATGTAAGTTATAAATGAAAAATAAATTACAAATGATCAAATAGTTTTAAGAAATTCTAGGGTTACTTCAGAACTTTTAAACAGGAAGTTCTGTGGCCTGGTAATTATCCCATTACAGAATTTTCAAAAGTATGTTATTGATTTCTTCTTCGAACAGTTGAAGAAAACACCAACAAAGCGTTACTTATAACATAAGATGAAACATGGCTGGTACTTATAAGTTTTTTAAATTACTAATTAAAATTGACATGAAGTTGCAGAAAATAATTCAAGAAAATATATCAAACCTATACAAATCCATGTTCCCAAAATGTAAAGCTTTTCAAAGTCGAGATGTGCCTTATGCTTCTTTTATCAGGATAATTATATATGTCTGTATCACAGGAATGAATACTGGATACTGAAATAGTAAATGAATTGGGAAACAGTGATATAGCAGGAAACAAGGATCATAAGGTGAAAATGGTTCCAGATGTTGTACTTGTAACTTTAATGAAAATAAAACAAATAGCATAAGAGGAACATGAGGTATTGCGAAAAGGTACATATCCTTACGTTTGTAGTAACATAGGTCTATATCCATTAGCATTTTTTATCTATATACACAGTTCTGTCATGTTTACATAAATACCAAGATGCTTTCAAAGTAACTATGTAGATATATTTATCAAACAACAAAATTTCCCTTTCATATTAAAAACGTTCAATCATTGACAAGTAGAGATGAAGCAGAAAATGTATTTACTTCAGATATGGAAGAGTCATGTTTTTCAAAAGAGATGGATGGCGCAGAACAAGACTCCTCCACTCTTCTTTGTCAATCTTTCCGTCATGTTTTGTGTCTGCCTCCTCAAAAGTCTAGCACAAGAAAAGCATAGCTCTCACATAAAACATTTATATAAATAAACTACTTTGTCAACTAAAAATTTCAGCATACGTTGCAAAAACATGCCACAAGTTTATTTTTGAGATAAGGCTAGAAAATATATGAAATCTTTATAATAGTAAGAAGATACTAAGTATAACAGCAAAATAGTCTGCATTTGTCCAATGAAACTAATATTGTATACACATAAATGCACTCTTGCTGAATCAATGTTACATTCTTCCAGTGTAGCTGAGAATTTGCATTATCAAATTTCTTAAGTTTTGGTAATGGGATTTTGTAATAGAACAAGATATCATTAGATATGGCTTTGTAATCTGCAGACCAAACAAATATTTTAGATGCTGACATCTAGAATGTATTGTACAAAGAAAATAAGTAGCAAATACATTAGATTTTCTCTGAATACGACAAGCATTACACATAAGATTGCCTGATGTACAACCATATTCTGATATGATTTTGATTACACCTACTTCAATTGGTGACACTGGTAAGCATCACCAACTGTGTTGTTAAACAAGAAGCTAAAAGCTTTTATAGTCAGATAAATCATTAGATATTATCCCTGCTAAAGTATTCATGAAAATTTGACAAATTCAACATCGATATTGCAATCTAAAGATCACTTCCTTATAAATTGCAGATTTCCATGTAGCTGTCAAAGATGTACTAAACATATGCATTGTCATATAAGTAGTCACTAAGCTTTGATTCATGTCTTACTGTTTGAAAACAATAGCTCATAGATATATAGCCACAAAAAGGAAAGAAAAATCATACATGGATACATGACACATTATTGTAAGCACCACACACAAGATAAATATGTACATATAAAAGAAACAGAATTATACCTTAACCCAAAGGCAGCTCCTTTGTTCACATATCATCTATTTATATCTTGAGTGGTGGATTACTTTACAGTCGCCTGACTCGTTCATCTAATCTGGCATCTTGAGTCCAATAATCCATAGTTCTGGCATCTCATGTCCCTTATGTCTTATGCCCAAACATCTCATCATGATAGCTTCATTTAGGATTTATTTCATCCTTGACCACCTTAACTTGTTCATCTAATCTGGCATCTTGAGTCCAATAATCCATAGTTCTGGCATCTCATGTCCCTTATGTATTATGCCCAAACATCTCATCATGCTAGCTTCATTTAGGCTTTATTTCATCCTTGACCATCTTAATGCAAATTTTGCTTAACCATTAAATTTAGAAAAACATGGAGAGCATGACCATTTCCATTTTGGATCTTTTGCCCAAAGCCAAGAATTGAAATTCTTAGGACCAGATTTTTCCTATATTCCTGCTAACATCAGTCAAAACTCAAAATGTAGTGGGTTTCAATCTTTGAAATTGGGGTGGCTTTCAATCTTGAAATTGGGAAATAGAGATGTATCATAGTTTCTGTCTTGCATGTTAGTCCATTCATCCATTCCTTGACCAAATGTAGCATGTTGGATATGGGAAAAAGAAATGCAACCTTCATTCCCATTCTTATGGCATCACTTGAGCTAAAATCTATTTTGGTAGCAAACAACATCTTGGACTTTAGTAATCTAGCAAATACAAGATGTAGCTTGCATACTAATTAGACTTTTTTTGTTGCCTTATCTCCCAATCTGATGTGGCCAACTAAATGTGATTGAAACTAAGCAATCGAGATTTTTTCTAAATAGCATCTGATGCTTGTAGGCATGGCGCTTTAGTCTCTTCTACAAATTCATCTTGGTATCTAAAAATCCTTCCTAGTAAATGCACTGGGCCCAACGACACAAGTAACTGTTAATGCTCCTTCAATATTTTGTTACAGATTGTTCCTTCTTAATCCCCTGACTTAACAGTAAAATACAAAAGCATAGTGAGACAAAGTAGTTTAAGTAGATTTATTATACTATTTGTTGATGTTAACATACAGCGTCAGAAGTATTCTTCCAGCGATCTCCTTATTTGCAATAAATTAAATAATAGCCCCACGCTATTTAATTTATTAAGACTCAAGAGGCATGATTTTTGTAAAGACACTTCTATTTGTTAAGCAAACAATTATAATGAAGAGACACGATTTTCTATCAAGGCCGACCTTGATACAAAGAGGCGCGAATTTCAAGAGAGACGTCTTATTGTTAAAATGCAATTCTGGCTGACTTGGTGCCTTGAAGAGTCACATTCTCTCCTCTAGTTTGTATATATATTCGATGGCATTCTCATTGTTCACAATCAATATTCAAGTTCAGTTTGATACCATTCATTGAAGTCTAAGTGCGAATCATCTAGAAGTGAAAGCGAATTCTATAGGAGAGTTCATTGTTTGAGGCTGAGTTCTATCAGCATTATAGTTCTGTGTTGCATCACTCTTTGGTGCATGTTTTTGGGCCTGCATATCGGCCTCTTGTAAGGAGATCATTTTTGTGACAATTCAATATATAAGTGATATATTGTTTCTGGGTTTTTCTCCCTCGAGAGGAGAGTTTTCCCAGGGTATCTGCTATGTTATTGCATCTGATTTGAATTAATTTTCTGTGCATTAAATCTGATCATTAAATTTAACACTATTAATATTTACCTGTGGTAGAATGCATGCACAGGAGTTTTGCCAGCCCCAAATAAGAGGGGTCAAGTATGAACATCACCAAATATGTTGATACTCTGCATGCAGAGGGGTCGACAAGTAAGAGTTTACTATTGGACTTGATCATGTGGTCAGAACCCAGGGGTGCAAAATTTGGACAATCTATGAAGTAAATGGGAACCAATTCCCTAGTGGTATTCCACATGGAGGGTTATCATACACCAAATTGGTTGTCTGGCCTGGCAGTGGCCTTAAAAAACTATTTTAACCTTTAAATTACTGTCCTCCCATTAGGAACTGTGTTCAATAATTTGCGAGCTAACCACCTTTGTCCTATCTGGAACTATATTGCACTCCATCAAGAATTCAAAATACCATCAGAAGACTGCTGCTGTTAACACGGAAAAGTTATCATTCTAATAAACTTAATGAAACTATATATGTTCAGTTTTCTTATATTCATGGGAGCATCATGGCCACTTTCCAAAGATACTAAAATTTAATGCTACAACCTGACAGATTTGTCCATCAAAACTCTTGCCGGTGAAAAAGCTAAACAAAAACAAGACATTTTTTATCATTCACAAGCATGAATCAGAAAGAAAGAGAAATGGGTTCTCAAATCCTCTGGCTTGGACCAGCATCAACTTCCTTACCTTCAGATGCAACCCACTTTGGGATAGCTTGCCATGGTCACGGGCATTGGATGGGGCATTGGGGACAGATCACCTGCCTCAATGAGTGCTGAATTTTCACCAGTCATTGCTTGTCTTTTGGGTAGAAGCATTTGGTTCCTTTAAGCCTGTAAAATCTCAGCATTTGGTTGGGTCCTTGTAGTGCACATCTTCAATCACGGCAATTTTTTGTTGTTAGAACTGATAACAAGCAACAAGCAGTTCATTCATAGCTACTAGATGAAGTATACAATTTCCAAGGAGAGCAGAAATGAGGCCATTCTCCCAGATCTGACAGGCAACCCCTTGGATTGTATCCTCTATGATTTTTATGGCATTCACAATGCTTAGTGTCTGAAAACACATCTCTAGTTGGGCTTGGGATAGGAAGCTAACCCCTGAAGAGGATGAGTGAGAAGTGTCATGCTGCTTTTGGACCAGAATGTCAACAATCTATTGAATAGGAGCACCCCACGATGAAAATTATCTCCCTGCTGAAAACTACTTACCCCAAGTGAGTCTCTGTCCAGAAATGTGTTTTAAGAGGAAATGCTAGAGGTGTAAGTAGGCATGTGAGGGTTTAGATATATTTTAGCAAGCATGTTGAGGAGGGTTGAAAAAAGAAGGGGCCGTATTACGTAACTCAGACAATGTGTAAACCTGTAGTGAGGTGCCTTGGGAAAGAAGAGGTGAAATCTAACTGGAGAGCCCACATGTTAATGAGATCCCACATTACCACATAGAGAAGGAAAAATGTGTACCTGGCTGGGGCTTTTCAGGAATTCCACCATGAAGCGACCTTTGGGCTGTTGTGGCACAACTGGAACCTCCTCATCATCAATGTTTATAGAAGCCTGGTTCTGATTTCCAACAGAAGCTGTTCATATCACTTCAGCTTGTGGGATGGATAAATAAAAGGTGCATCTTGGCTAACTTCTTTTCCTTCTTTTTATTTTTCTAACACTTTGGTTATTTTCAACTTCTGGCTTACATGTTCATTTCCATGAAGTCTTCCTTATGTGTAGCAAGAGCCCTTAGGCAGGGGCTTCAGTTCAGTCAAATTTTTACTTATCAAGGGTGTTGGAATACTCAGTTGCAACTCTCAGAGTGGATCAGTCAATAATACCATAAAATTTGCAATATAGGATAGGACTAGGGCTGAGACTTGGAAGTGTAGACAACTTACGATTTCATTCAATGTTCTGCCCTAAATTGCATTCATTCAACCAAGCAATAGGTGATGATCCAAACCAGAAAGAGGAGCTGTTGCCAAAAACATGTGACAATAGCTAGAATCAAGGGGTTTGTCAAATACTTAAGTCAAGAGTTCCTCACCGAAATAAACTCATTAATCACACTTGTCTTTTCAACTATTATGTGTCTACAATTTTTCTTCCAGAATAGTTGTTGATTGACTGGCCATGGTTGCTGATGATTGCATTCTCCCAGTTTAACCATGGTTGAGCGCTTTTGGTGAGATCATATAGAAGACAGATATGCGGCTCATCTTCTGGCAGCAAGCTGTTTAACCGCTTGCTTTAGGTGGAAGAGATTCATGTGTTAAGATATCCTGCGGGTCATAAAAATATATGGAATAGATCTAAGGTGGTTGTTTATGCTTGTTGCACAACATCTTGGAGTACTATCACCATCTAAGGTAGACTGGTAGTTGTTTATGTTTATGAACTTTACTTTCAGAGGGGTTGATTGACAAAAAGTGGATATCTCACAATTAAAGTGGAATAAACATGAACTCACGAGTGTAGTGATAAATAAGAAGAGGATCATATTAAAAACAATTAGAAGGGACCAAGTTTGTAGAGCAGGAAGGCTGGGCGGGGAATAAAGAGAAATAAAAGAAAATAATTTAATAAGAATGGTTGGTTGTGTCACCAATTACATTGTTCATGTGCATACATCCATAAAGTCATGTGTCACTTACAATAATGTAAAACTTAACTTTCAGCCGCTCACATCTTAACATTAATGACTTGCATCCAATTAATGTGAATTTTTCAAATAAGAGTTAGTACAAGTATTCAGCTTTATATTCCAACATTTTTAGTTAATTAACCATCTAGCATTGCACACTACCTCATGACACACCACCTCGTGACTCTGTAGCCCATCATTATCTGCATACCAACCATCCAGCATTGTCAAATTACTTCATGACTTTTGTCATTCCTTGTGATCTGCACACTAGTTAAAGCATTTGCTTTCACCTTTTTGCTGGATGTAAGTTCCTCTTATTGGACATTTTCAATCCTTAATTTCTGCAGTGCAAAAGGATACATATTGGCATGTAGGCAATTTCAGCAAACAAGAGGAGTTTGATCAAGCTAGGCTATTTCATTCTGGAAAAGAGATCGTTTTTCAGCATACCAATGATTCATATGAATTGTTCATTGTAGATCTGTGAAAGCTTGTACAAACCAGAGGCCAAGGGAGCTTTTAAAAGAGAAAAGCTGTAGTTTTTGTCTGGAAACAAGGCTTTGTTCAGTTGAGAAAATTAGGGTTTCTTAAGGGACCGCTACTTGGAAGTGGAATTTATAAAATCTGATCACATTATTGGATTCCTTGCCAACAATCATCTAAGCTCCATTCTTTACTCTTTCCAAATTCTTCTAAATGGGCCTCAAACTTGTGACAAAAGATTTGGAGCTAAAAAGGGTGTACAGCTAGTTATAATCATGATTAGATGCTGACCAAAAGGGGCTACAAACTGCCAGCAGGTCATATGGACAGCATGCAGAGTCTAAGCCTTTAAGGTGTATCCCCAACCAAAGATCTAGAGTAATAATGGCAGCATAATCATGATTAAATGCCAACCACAAGGGCCTGCAAACTGCCAGCAGGTCATATGGACAGCATGCAGAGTCTAAGCCTTTAGATGTGTATCCCCAACCAAAGATCTAGAGTAATTATGGCAGCACAACAATATCTACAAAACTCATTATCAAAACCTGCATCTCAAGCACGCAATAAATAGGAGACAATATATGAAACCATCAAATATTAATTAGAAAACCATCAGCTAAAACCACCAAAAATGTAGCACCCAAATCCCTAGTTAGAAATCCAACTCCCAAATCCCAAGATGAGTCCACAGGCTAAAAATAGCGTATTCCTTTCGCCTACCATAAGCTTGTCTTAACCCACTCACCAACTTGAGCACTCCATTTTGGCTCCATTATCTCCATTCAAAGATGCCTTACGACGTGTCACAAGTTATAACACTTGTCATAATTTGGTCAGCAAGTGCTCCTTTATGTGTCATAGATGTTTTCACATTTCCAATGTGGGAGGCCCAACTTCCAAAGGCCCCTTTTTTAAATTGTAGAGCTCAAAGAGATCTACATATCAGGCATCCCTAGAAGCAATGTGAACAACTTGCAATTATCTTTGGGGCCCAAAACAACCTCTATAGCCCAGCAATCGGGTTTTTTTGTTCTATAGCCTAAAATTTGCATTTTTATATTGTTTTACATTCTAAACATTGCTTGGGTTTATTTTTTTATTATTTGCATTGAAAAAATATATTTGGATTTGGAAGTGTTTATCAACTGACAATATTCTAAATTTGGATTTGGATTTGTGTCAATGTTGTATCTTAAATGTTGGATTGTTATTCTTTTGTTGTGCTTTCAAAGAGAAAAAAATGTTCACTTGGCTAATGCCCTAGGTGTGAGGCTTGGGGCATTACAAATGGAGCCTTTCATGATGGAAGAGGTGTAAAGAGAACTTTATTTAAAGTGTGATAGTGTACCCAACCCAAATGGGCTACCAATTGGATTTTTCTAGGTATTCAAGGATTTTTTAGTGGAGAATGTTCTAGAGGCTATCAATGAATCTATTAGGACTGGTTGGGTACTAAAGGAATTCAAGGCTACTTTTCTAGTGTTAGTACCAAAGGAAGTGGAGGTTAAATCTTTTGAGGAAATACCATAAATAAGATATTCTCCAAGGCTATGGCGACCAAAATGAAGGTGCTTATGCAAAAATTAATCTCCAAGGAGTTGCTGTTTTTTTTTAAGGGAGGCAAATTTTGGATTCTATTATTGTGTCCCATAAATATTGTTTTCAGTGAAGAAATTGAAAGCTCCACCTATGCCTATCAAACTCAACATTACTAAGGCTTACGATCAAGGGAAATGGTATTTCCTTAAGAAAACCTTGGAAATTTCTCTAGCCAACTTTTCGAAGGCAAAGTATTTATGACCATCTGGTTCATTATTGATCATCATGGAATGAAGACACTAAAATTGACTGTGTAGCAGGTCTCAGCTTGGTAGGACGTAGTCTCTACCAATGGTTCAATGCCTTCCTTCCCATTCATCTTGATTCTCCAACTATCCAAAATGATCCTAGGAACATTGATGCCAGCGTCGATGTAAGGGGACTTGTTGTGACCTTTTTCACACATCGCCCCATTGCAAATGGGGACCCTCACTGGTTTGCTCTTAGGGTTTAGCGTTGAGTGGCAATTTCATAAGTCTCTGATATCTGAGAATTTCATGTCAAGGTCTGGAGTCATCATCCGAGCCAAGTTGGGTGTTTGAGCCCGAAACTGAACGTAAACGTCATGGGAGTGCTTAGAAGGCCCTGCAGACGAGGATCGCCTGTGCTTTCGCTCAATTCTGACACTTCCTATTTTTTAGGGATTCTGCTTTTTTGCTTTTTTCGTTTTTGGCATTTCTGGCCCAATCTGGAATTTACTATTTTTAGAAAGTTGCTTTTTGCTTTTTTCTATTTTTAGTAAGTTTCTATTTTTAGAAAGTACAGGGTGTCATTAGCATTTGAGTCAAAAGTTTCCATTTTTGGAACTAAAAGCGGGCAAAAATCAAGCAAAAATCGGAAAATCATGAGAAAAGCAACTGAAAAGCGCATGCAAAGCAGAGAAAGGCGCATGCAAGATGAGAAAAGCGAGGAAAAAGCGCATGCAAAGTCAAAAAATCAACTGGATAAGATCACGCCTTTGAGGGAAAATCACTGAAAAATCAACTAAAAAGCAAGTAGATCATGGCAAAATTCGCCTAAGTCTGGAAGAGGTACGCCCTTGAGAAAATCCAGTTGAAACTTTAGAAAATCCAGTTCGAAAATCCATTGATCAAAGGGAAAATCCAAGTAAAATTCATCTATTTGAGGAAATTCGCATTCTTCAAGAAAATCCAGTTGGACAAAGTGAAAATTCCAGTTGGACAAAGTAAAAATCGACTAAGGCATAAAAAATTATTGAACTGGACTTTAGGAAATTGAGTGAAGTGAAAATTCCAGTTGGGAAGTGAAAAATCCAGTTGGAAGTCGAATTTTCTCAAGGTGGAATCGAATTTTTTCTAAGGCAAAGTCACTTTGAGAAGTCAAAATTCCAGTTGAAAAGTCAAGGAGTCCAGTTGAAGGTCGAATTTTGCTAAAGGCAAAAATAAAAGAAAAACTTAAGTTTTATTTTAAAACTTAATCACCAAGCCAAAAGGGACGCCTTGTTTGAAAAGTCAAAGATCAGGATAAGATTGCTTTTTCGTTTTTAAAGCAAAATGCAACCAATGAGAGAAAGAAATCGACCTAAAACAATTTGGGAAGGTTTTTATTATAAAAGACAATCTAGTGAGCTCATTATTTTATTATTTACAAAGTCGACTTTCTTCACAGGCAAAGCTCTCCCAAGAAAAGACGTCTTTTTTCAACTGCAAGTGGATTTTTCTTGAGTTCCAGAACATTGAATTGGATTTTTTCTCTTCATTTCCAGATTTTCTTCAAACAACTGCAGGTTACCTTTGGCGATTTTGAAAGGGGAATTGGATTTTTCATTAAAGATTTGAGAAAACTTCAAGTACAAACCATAGAAAATCCAAAAGATTATTTAAAATTCCACGAATGCTCTTTGAGAATAATAAAGGCAAATCGATTTCATTTAAGAATTTATTCTTCATGCAGCCTTTAATCAAGTTCTGGATTTTTAATTAATTTTTCAAAAATTCTCCAGCCAAGAAATCGCCTTTTTGCAAATTTATTAAAAAATTCTCTAACTTCGAGTTTCTTACAGGCGCAATGTCTTCTCCAAAGAACGTGGGAGGTGGAGTCAGAAAAGCTCAAGTCAAGGAAGTCCTGAAAGAATTCTATCCAGAATCCCAGTTATCCTCAAAGTGGAAGAAAGTGACAGATACAAACTTTGAACAATTTAATGCGATTCAGCACAAGAGAAGGATGTTTGGCACAGAAAACGAAATGCCTACACCTATCGCCTCAAATATTGTTAAGTCTGGACTCCATCAAGCAGCAGGATTTCCGCCTGCAGTTCAGTGCAATGAGTTAATGGTTGAATGCGCCAGAAGGTACAATCCTCAAACAAGATCAGTTAAAACTCCCAATGGAATCACCTTGGCCTATTTCACAGAGGATTCAATCAGGGAAGTATTTGGTATTCCCCATCGCCGGAAAATGTTGAACAGGACTCAGCAAGAATCACAGGCCATGTTCGATCAAGCCAAGGAATCCTGTATGGACATCATCAATTCCAACTGGATTAAAGAACCCAAAAGACATCGCTCCAAGTTGCCAAAGAGACTAATTTGCACAGATTTTAAGATAGAATACAGTGATATGATTCACATGCTGAACAGAGTTATGGGAACGTCTCAGGGAGCCTTCTTTGAGGTATGGATGTTTTCATACGTGGAGGAAATCGTATTGGGAATGGAGGCTGTAAATTGGGCCAAGTTAATAAGTGATAATATCGATTTCCAGTTGAGAAACCTTGAAAAAACTAAAACCTTTTACATGAGTTCTTATGTGGTTTATATTCTGGCAAGATTCACTAAGTACAGAGGACTGATTTGTAAAGGCGAAGTGGGACTTCGGAAAGATCAACTCAAATCATATGATTGTTACCCGCAGCTCCAACTACATTACAGGGACAATTTCAAGATAACAAATGACGCCTTCCTCATGTACATCACACGAGTTCTTCAAGGAACAGTGCAGAGAAGGCTATCTAAAGAAGCTATGGCAATGCTTGACAAGTTCGGGTCTTGGTTTATCCAGTTTCCGACATTTACTTATATAAGAATTCATGGATTCTCTGATGCTCCGTACAGACTTCCTCGATACCCAACAGACAAAATTGTTATGCTTGAGGTAGCAAGGCAACTAGCATGTGTAGACTCCATTCAGGCGAAGAAGAACAAACAAGGAGTGGATTTTCCGGTTGCAATTGGAAAAATGCTAGAAGTCTGTCCTTCGTTACAATCAGCCAAAACAGCAGGGGTAGAGTTGCAATTTTACAAATTCAGCACCTAAAATCCAAGGTCCGATTATGACCCATACCTGAGAATGCGTGGGAAGAAGTCCCTTCATGTTATGCAGATCGAAGATTACTGGGCTAACCTGATGGACGAGTATGGAGTAAGGAAGAAGGCTTGGTCAAGAATTCCAGTTTTACTTGTGAAAAGGTGCGATTTGTTTCCTATACCTGACCAAGTGAAAGACAACGGGGACTACATTCACCCTCAGTTTGAACAAGAAAAAGATAAGCCTATTTTATTGCCTAACTGGACACAACCTGAGATGGCTAATTTGAACACATTGATGAAGGACATTTTTGCTTACTCAAGGGAATGGGTCGATGGTCAGATCAGCAAGTTGAGGAAGGAAGGAATTTCTCTTACTTACGCCACATTAAACAATAGGGATGGCCAGGAGGAAGCAATTGGCGAAAATCCTGATGAATCTTCATATCCTAGCAAGAGGAAGGTAGTAAGTGGAAACCTTCAACTAGAGGAAAAGGAGTCAGCTAATGAGGAATTGGAGAGTAAGAAGCAAAAGGTGACTGAAAATCCCTCATCTTCAAGGACTTTGTCAATTGGAGTAATCGAAAATGTATCCATTGTTGATATCGAGCCAAGCTATGAGCAAGAAATTCAGTTTCAAGAGTTAGAACAGGTAGATTCTTTCCAAAATCAAGCCTCCACGGAGTGTTTGGAAGGAAATGATACTTTGATGATTGAAGGTGCAGGAGATACTGAGATCCTTGAGGACAATGAAGAACTAGGAGATGAGGTAATTTCTGCTCTTAAGGGAATTAATGATGATGTTCAGTTAGAAGATGGAATGGAATTATCCACAATCCCGGATTGGCTAACTGAAAGTTTGAAGAAGAAGTCCAGACCACTGGATGAGGTTCAACCAGTTGAGAGCATACAGGACTTCCTAGAAAGGATTGGCAAGGCTAAAACGCCAAAGAGGCCTAAGAAATATTCTCAGATTACCAGGAATGATACAGGATCCAGGATCTTGCAGGTGGCAGTCCCGAAAGTTGATAAGCTAAGAGATCAGATTGCTCCTATGGATTACGAAGTTACAACATTGGACATTGGGCCAACGACAATAGATCAGGATTTCCATGAGTTGGCAGACACTTCCAAAGCCATCAGGGAGAAGTTTGATAAAACAGAAGAGAAGAAGGAAAGGTTGGAATTAGAAAATCTAAGGCTGATAGAGTTCATTCAGCAGCTAACAGCCCCTTTGCGTCAGGAAAATGCAGCCTTTATTCCACCGTCATCTCTTACTCCGGAGTCCGTTGATGTCCTTGAGGCTATGAGGATTACGAGTCAAGCAACCAGGAGTTGGGTGACCAATATTTCAAAACAAATGGAGCAATTCTTGGAGAAGTGCGCCCAAACTTATGACAGATCTGCACTGCTGATAACTAAAGTGAGTCAAGTTGAGGACCATTGGGAAGATTTCCAGTATGTACAGGACAAAGTGATACCTCGTTTGAGGGTTCTAAAAGAAGTTTCCTTGCAAATTTTGATCCAGGAAGGTGTTGTCGAAGAAGGAGCCTCGTATGATTTCAGCAGGTGGTATTATTCCTTATTGGCCAAAAAGAAGACATATGATGGAATAAAGGAAGAATGTGCTGCTATACGGAGCACGATGGAGAAAATTCAGTTCAAAATCCTCACTTCTCTTGAAGGATTAACAGGACAAGAACATCATGATACGAATGGCTTAGACTTAGAAGGATTAAAGAAAAGTGTGATGAGCATTTACTTCAAAGAAGTGCAGATTATTACAGAGAATCAGCTCGACGATATGTCTTCCCTTTTGACCTTCATGGAGAACTTTCAGAAGCAGGAGGCTAGATGGGAAGGAACTTTTACTCAGTGCCTGGAGACCTTGGACGTGATTGGAATGCAACTGGATTCTGTGCCGAATATCTCAATGGAGGAACTTGATTCTGTGTTAGCCAAATTTCTTGCATTTGCAGCTAGGGAGCGATCCAAAGGGAATTGCATTCTGGATTCCTACTTGCTCGAATGAAGTGCAAGGTGTCATCATTTGCCATGCTCCAAATGGCGTGTTCTGCTTGTGCCACGTGTCTTTGAGTTGTTATGCTTTTAGGGTTAGGGTTTGTCAAGATTGATCTTGGCCGTTGATTTCAAATTTAATCTTGGCCGCTGCTTTGTAATTGGGGTGCCTATATAAACCCCATTCATTTCATTTATTCAGGGAGAGACTGATGAGATTGTTGCAATATTGCTGTTTAAATAATAAGTGGATTCAGAGTTGAGCATTTATTATTTCTATGAGCCCGCATGGTTTCATTGATTTCTTCAAAATAGAGTAAATTTGTTTTCAAGTATTTTAGATGAATGAAAGATTGATAGTGTTGGAAAGTGGAATTAGTTCATACCTTTTTCAATTGGATGATTTTCAATTTGATGTGTAAGGTTAGTCTGAACATTAAAATTGCTTAATTTGAGTTCTATTATCTATATGCATTGGTCGAATTGATGGTGATATAGTGTAATAGGATATCTTTCGTAAACCCTTGAAGATTGCACCGTCTTTGTCTAGTTGTAGTGCCGTGCTTGGCGAAGCAAAGATTGGTTTAAATTCCATTATCCAGCATTTGTCTCCGAAGTTCATAGGATTAGTTCTGCATAAGTCTAGTTCCCTTACCCTCGCCCTTTTTTCTTATTTATTTTATCCTAAACTGAAAATTCCAAAAAACATAAGAGCGTTCCACGTTACATCAATCCAACTCCCTACTTTGAGTAAGTTCCTCATTACAAGGTCCCTTTGTGAAACCAGCATATCACATCATCCATTGAGCTTGTCCATCCCCCAAACCGGAACATTGGAATTACCGTATGATCTTTCTAGCAATCTTAGCATAAGAGGTAATTTTTCAAGAGAGGATAAAGCTGCCTTTGGGCATTCTTCTTTTTTCTTTATTCTAAGGTGTTGGGTGTGTCACAAAACACGCATCAACAGGACTCAGATTATTTCGACAATATCAAACCCGAGCATTGTTTCTCACGACAGATTAAGAGTTTGAGGATCATTAGCACCTGTTATATTCTAAAGACGGGATTCCTCAATTCACGAGCGGCCACGCACCTACCATTGCACAAGAAATTGTACTGAACTGGAAATTGCAATAATGACTTCAAAACAGCAGGTGCCCCGCTAATATTCAAAATACAATATATCACAGCCTTATAGTTCGCAAATAAACAAAATATAAAACATAGTCTGAATTAAGAAGTGAGACGCAGACAGGACTTGATTACTCAAACTAATGCATCCTCAATCAATAGCGAGATCGACTAGTTACATACAGCCTCTGTGATGCTATCCTCTTCGCATAAGTTGTTCCCGGCGTTGCGCGTCTTTGTCTCTAGATGAGTAATCCCTGAAGATCTCGCCTATTTCGTATGTTGGACCCGACATATATGATATGGAACAATGCTTGTGTATTGCGTGCTTACCCAACAATGAGATGTCGCACGGTGAAAGCTATAGGAGTGACGCCTCCGTCTAGCAACTGTACGACCCCTACTTGAAAATCCACGCCTTTGCAAATTCTGCGGATGATCTCAGGTGAATTGCTCAGGAAATTGTACTAAACTGGAAATTGCAGTAATGATTTCAAAACAACAGGTGCCTCGCTAATATTCAAAATATAATATATCACAACCTCATAGTTCGCACATAAACAGAATATAAAACATAGTCTGAATTAAGAAGTAAGACGTGGACAGGACTTGATTACTCAAACTAATGCATCCTCAATCAGTAGCGAGATCGACTAGTTGCATACAACCTCTGTGATGCTATCCTCTTCGCATACGTTGTTCCCAACATTGCGCGTCTTTGTCTCTGGATGAGTAATGCCTGAAGATCTCGCCTATTTCGTATGTTGGACCTGGCACATATGATATGGAACAATGCTTATGCACCCAACGATGAGATGTCGCACGGTGAAGGCTATACGAGTGACACCTCTGTCTGGCAACTGTGCGACTCCTACTTGAAAATCCACGCCTTTGCAAACTCTGCGGATGATCTCAGGTGGCACGATAGTGATCCCTTGACAGAAATATGACCTTAGTGGAATGGTAGGTGTGTGGCCGCTCGTGAATTGAGAAATCCCATCTTTGGAAGATAACAGGTGCTAATGACCCTCAAACTCTTAATCTGTCATGAGAAACAATGCTTAGGTTTGATACTGTCAAAATAATCTAAGTCGCCTTACACCAACATTGGTATCAATGTTCCTAGGATCGTTTTAGATAGCTAGAGAATCGAGATGAATGGGAAGGCACTGAACCACTAGTAGAGACTACGTCCTACCACACTGAGACCCACTACGCGGTCGTTTTCAGTGTCTTCATTCCATGATGATCAATAATGAACCGGATCGGTCATAAATACTTTGCCTTCGAAAAGTTAGCCAGCGAAATTTTGTTTAAATTTAAATGTTATTTAACAATAATTTAAATTTATTATTTATTATTTATTAATTATTTAATATTATATTATTATTATTTAATATTATTTTTAAATATAATTATTATTATTTATTTTAATTTAAATATTATTATTATTTTAATATTATTTTCAAATTAGCATTTAAAAATGCTCTTTTTCCCGCCACTGAAGAGAGGTCCCAAATTGGGGACATGACATTCCAAAAAAGAAGTTGCAAGAGATTATGTCTCCTATTAGGCCTTCTGCGTTAGAGAGGAATAATGAATAATTTTGGAGAGGGAATAGAGAAGGTAGATATAAAGTTGGTTTGGGGTAGTATGTTGTTAACTATAGTAGACAATCAACAGGCAGTAAAGATTGGCCTACAAAATTGATATGTAATGCAAAGGCCCCTCCAAAATGTTCTAGCTTTATTTGGTTGGCCACTCCAATAGAAGTCTAACTTTTGACAATTTAATGAAAAGAAAAAATTTGGGGGCTTTAAAACATCCTACTTTAAGGAGGTTGAATCAGTGGATCATATCCTACTGCTTTGTGATTATGCATGGTCAATTTGGTCAAAGCATGTTTATAAATTGAAAATGCAATGGGTGAATGCAAGCACACTCTATCAACATCTTTGTGGTTGGCTTAGAGGCTCTTCTAATTTGTAATGTTTGTGGTAGAAGGTGAGTGTAAGTGTGCTATGGAGCTTATTGCTAGAGCGGAATAGACATAGTTACAGATGGGTGCAGCTCTCAGTTGATAGGTGTTTGAACATGATAGAAGCTATTATAAAAGCGTAAGTAGTGTCAAACATTCAAAAAGTGGCAAAGAATTTAAACGCTCATGAAGCTAGTGTGGTTAATCTATGGGCTTTCAATCTTCCCGTTCAAGGGTGAATAGGAAAAAGCAAGAGCAGGGAAGAGTTAAAATGGTATTTGTCATGTGGGGAGATACAAATGAATTTTGATGGAGCATCAAAAGTTAATCCTGGTCGAGCAGAAGTTGGTTATGTATTACATAATAACAACAATGACTTCGCACTTGGTGATTCCAAATTCTTATTGGAGCAAACCATCAATTATGCAGAATGGACAATATTGCTAGCTGGTCTGGAAGCAACTTATGCACAGGTTTCTCATCAATGGAAATATAAATGACTATCAGATTGTTGTTAATGTGGTAAAGAAGGGACAATTCCCCAACTGGAAACTAAAAGTGATTCTTGAAGAAGTGGTTTTGTGGAAATCAAAATTTATTTCTTTCTAGATTACTCATCCCTACAAGTAGCTAAGCGAAGTAGGACTTCTCAACTACTTAAGGGGCCATCCTTGAAGAACTTTATTTAATTGAAATTAAGGATATTAAAGATTAGGATAATTTAGCTCCTATATTTGAATTGGATCGGCAATCTTAGGCTATGATAAACGGGAAGGAATTGCATCTTGTGTTGAAGGCTAATAATTAGGAAGAAGTTGTTTCGCATGTTGTAATACATGGTTAGAACTATGTGAGATGTGTGAATGGAACTATGTGAGGTAGTTGATTTCATGCAAGAAGTGTCATGCAAGGAGTAGAGACGAGTTGCATTCGTATTCTAGAAAACACAGTTGGCAAATACAAGATTGGCTTGATTTGTGGGTGCAGGATCTTTGCTGCTGGTCTGCATGATATGTCTCCTTTGTACGTGAAGGGGAGAGCAATTTAGAGACCCACTTAGGCAAGGCCCAGGTACAGACAATCCAAGGTTGGTTAAGGCAATTTTAGGTGAAGAGGATTTGGCAAACAATGGTCACATCAGATCACATGTGATGATACTAGAGGATTTATTGCAGAACTGCTAGTTCAAGCAGAGCGGAGTAATGAATAATAGAAAGGCAAGATATTTTTTGTAGAGCCAAGGTATGTATTTGGTAAAAACAGGCAGCAACCCCTAAGTGCAGTGTTGGAAGCTTCAATAATGCAGTTGCAAGAAGAGGTGCATAAGTTGTGCATGGATAATAAGATATTGGAGTTCTGTAAGGATCTATGTATGACAATGAGGCCCATGGTGCTTTCTTTTCATAATGGCTCTCTGAAGTTGACTAGTGGCTTTACAATGTCACAGCTAGAGAATGGTTTGTTGACAAGGGTAGTGCAGTGAACAAAGATTATCAAAGGAATAAAGGTTCATGGTGCAATGTCTGTTTCTGGTGTGTTTGCAACTATGTTAGAAGTTACACCAGTATCTGGCGACAGGGTTTACAATTGAGTCTCAAAAAGATGGAAGGCAGCAACTCTTGGAAGTGGATGTGCTTGGGATACAATGTAGACAGACTATGTTTTGTTGGCAGTTTCAGGTGCTACTGGTAGACTGCTTTGGTCTTTAATCTTCTTGTTATGCTGGTTTATTTTGTGGCATTGTATGTCTTGCCTGTATTGTTTAGGGTGGCACTCTGGAGTTGACTAGTTGCTTTACATTGTCAAAGCTAGAGAATGGTTTGTTGACCAGGGTAGTGCAGCAAACAAAGATTATCAAATGTCTGTTTCTGGTGTGTTTGCACATATGTTGGAAGTTACAGAAGTATCTGTCAACAGGGTTTACAGTTTTTTGTTAGAAATATAACAACTAATTTGAAGCGTAAAGGGAAGTCTAGCAAGGATGAAGAGTTGAACTGCTGTAACCTTAGAAAATCAGGTCATATAGCATGAAATTCTCAGACTAAAGCAATCCATTTTCTTAAAGGAAAAGTAAGAGAAAAAGAAAGTACAAAGGAATATTACCATTGACAATAATAAGATAGCTGATGGTAGACAAGAGGACAAAAATGGTAATACTATGATTACCACATCGGGTCACCTAGGTTTCTCAGTGGATGGTGGCATACCAATGTGCAATCTTCATGTAATATTTTGATCAATATATCATTTTGTTATCAGAAAATTTGGAGAATTGTTTTTTGCTTGTAAATTGTGTTAATAGGTTTGGATTGAGAGGGAATGGAATAAGATTAGACATAAAAATCATGTTAGGGGAAGGGTATTAGCATAGTAACCTTCAATATTAATAAGAGTCCTGGGTGTGACAATCTGTATCAAAAGATAATAACATTCAATAAAATTGGGAGCCCTGAGAGACGCAGGTCATATTAGAAGTCACTGACACACCATTATATGTATGTTGACTAACATAAACGTTTGTAAGCAACTTTATCCTTATGAGTATAAATTCATTCATGCAATTACATATGTGATTCCTCAATTATAAAGATTAAATGTTTATTTATCATTGCCATAGTATTATTAAAGTGTTGCATGCTAATTTCATAAAAGAATTTAGGGCCTAGCATGAGTATCCACATTATAAAGAGGTGAAGGTATTTTATGCATACCAAGGGCAATTGCTCATGTTAGTCACATCCATAAGGTTCTATATGTCATGGAGAAAAGTTCTTAAAATAGAATCCTTATAACACATGAAAAAGGGATTTGTATGGACTCCAAGCATGTTCATAGAATTCTAACATCAGATTATGTACATGCACATATGACAGAGAATCCTAAAAATCTGTAGTCTGTAAATATCATTATGCATGTTTGAGAGACCACAAGGAGAAGCATGGGTAATGAGGAAATCCAACTAGGCATAGGGAAAGAGCACAGGTCTAATTTTTGCACAAAGTGCATTTTTATGCTCAGTTTGACATTAACACTATTTTCTATTCTACTTTTGGTAAAGCTCATCTGAGGCATTAAAGACAATTACAATATTCTACATTCTTGTGAATATTTGACAGAGTGTCTGAAGCCAAAGGTAAACCACTGTTGACTACAAAAGGAGATAATGAACATAAATAGCACAGACCATAGGACTGCAAACTCTTATGGGAGGTTTAGTATTGCCATGATTACTTACTGAGTGGTATGTTGAGAAAAAGTCAAAATGCATAGTTTCATGATGGGATGGCCTCT
>VDFB02373365.1:144267083-144551166 GCA_007258455.2 Sequoia sempervirens
GAAAGGACGAAAGGAAAAGAATGGGAATGTATGGTATTATATGTATGAGCAGACAAAATTGTTAAGTATATTGTACAGAGAAATGTTTTATATAATGTGCTTCACCGGAACTGAACTCCAGCATAAGGTGCATTCTATCTCAGTTCACCTCTTGGCAGTAAGCCATACTCTATTTTGTAAATTATTTCAAGCTATGAGCCTTCAAGGACAGTGTGTCCTGGCAGTGAGCCCTTGTAATATTTTATATCCGGATATATTATATTGTGAGTTAATCATCATCGTGGTTTTTCCCATTTTGGGTTTTCCATGTAAAAATATCGGTGTTCATGTGTATTGTCATCTTGTGTTGATTTCATGCTTTCACTAATTGTTACAGTTAGAATTATGTTATTGCTTGGATGGATATTATGTAAATGGATTGATGGAATACTGATTCACCCCCCTCCCTCTTAGTATTTTGGGTGTTCATCAATTTAGTTGTTATAGGTCTTAGAAGGTGAAGATTCAATTAAAAATGTAGATATAAATGTCCATCTTGGCCAAAAAGTGGGACACAGTACTGTGATTTCACCCCACAAAATATATCCAAAAAAGGTGTCATAAAAAAAAGAATTACAAATTCGTATCAATTATTTATCTTAAAATTAATAGATTTTTAGAAGTAATAATTGCAATTTTTTATTAGTTATAATAAGTATGAAATATTAGACTTCCCAATAAATCAACTATTGAGGTATAAATTTATTAAGAAAAAATAAGTAAACATATTATAACATAATTGTTATTAGGTGGAATTGGACATCCTACAATCTCCAAACAAACTTAATTCGCCTTCTACTTTAATTCACCTTAGAGAAACAATTATTTAATGATTAAACACATTTTTTGATTAAAAAGAATTTATTTATAAACATAAAATGCAAAGATAACAAAGAATACATCCCAAAGTAGTTACTATAGAATGATAAGTGTACCAAATCACAACAAACTTGTCCCATAGTTTACCATCATTATTTCTTAAGTATTGAATCAAATGCAGCTTGTTTGCCAAAGAAACTATCTCAAAAGTCTATTTTTTCATTGTTCTTCCTTTAATTAGCTAATGGCAGAAGAAGAAAAAGTATCCTAAATCTCACACTTCGAATGTCATCAAGGGCAATTGCTAAAGTTTCATATTTCCCATGTTTAGTAGATAATGTTTCCTTTCCTGGTAATGCAGGCTCATCTTGAATTTTTGCCTCTTCTAAAACCCACTCATTAAAAGTATCATCCATAAAAGTCCCTAAATTTTCCATAGGAGCAACCTCTAAGGACAAGATCTATTGGTGTAAATAGGTAATTTACCTAACTAGTTAATTAGTGGGGTCTTATTTAAATATTAAGTCCACTTATATCCTAGGCATATTTCAAGAAGTCTTAGTTTTTTGGATAATATCTTATCATATCTTATCTTTCTAACTTTTATTTAATTCTAGTGTCTTAGGCCATTTAATAATGACACAAGTTGTTTAATGTTTTGCATTAGATAGCTCATCACACCTTGTCTATATAAGCAAGGTCATTGTACACTTTTGTAAGATACCTCATCATCATATTTGATAGATATTAATATCAAGAAAGCTCATTTCTTGCATACTCTCTTGTGAAAGGTTTTTATTATTTTTGCAAGTGGTCTTGGGTATTGTGCTAATCTTCAGCTCCTACATGGTATCAGACCAAGTTATGCAAATTCCTTCTCAGATAGAGATCTTGGTGAATTTTAGTAAGGTTGAGTATGCTCTTCCTTTGCAACATATGGTGATCTATGGAATAAAAAAAAATTGAAAAAAACACTAGTTTTAGGGGTTTCCTTTTGTAGGTTTTTATTGCAAGTTAATGTTGGTGCATTTGTGGGGTAAGATGAACTCACTATTAAGTCCAAGGTGTCTGAGAAAGTCAAGTTTGGCTTTCATTTCATCAAAACCCGACATATTTTGCCAAATCTACAAGGATTTGAAGTTGGGAGGTGGTTGCTAGAACATGGAGGTAGCTGATTTTTCAAAGAACTTTGGGCCAAAAAAACCATTCCATTGAATCTAGAAGGCCCAAAAACCTCCATTTTCATATAAAATAGTTCATATTCTGAAGAAAAAAATGGCGATTTTTTTAAAATTTTGGACATCTTAAATTTGACGGTCAAATGATCATCATGTAGGATTGTGCTAAATTTGACTAAACAACCATCATACCAATGCTCAACCCAGTCCACTAGCTTTTGGTCGCATGGGGGGACCATCTTCCAACCCTTAAGGGGCTTACTTTTGGCCCCTCAAGCATTAAATCGTCACAACTTTTGACTCGGGTATCAGATTTTGGCAAGCAAGATATCGTTGAAAAGTGATTCTAAGAAATTTCCAATGGTGCAATTTTATGATCAAATTTTACTCCCAGAATTTTTTATTTTTGTTTGAAGTCAAATCTCCCATTTGGACCTCTAAGATTGTAACTTTTTGCCTAGATCTTCGTTTTTCATGATTTTTGTGGCATTGAAAAGATATTGAGAATCTCTATCTTATGCACATGCACTTTTTTCCAAATTCATCCCTAGTATCATTTATTCAAATTTTCACATATTTACATTTTGATTGATTACTTGGACATCCTGACTCCTAAAGAGGTTGTCTTTTTCTAGGAAGGCTTCATTTGCAGTATACATCATGTTTGAGGGTTTCTAATTGATGTTGAAGGTTAATTTATTTGTAATTTTGGAGACTTCTCATAGTTCATTATGGGTTTTTCATTTCATCCTTCTCTAATCATCTTGAAAAGGGGAAACTATAAACAATGGAGAGATGGCATCATAAAACATATATATTGGCTTCATATGTTGCCACATTTGTATGGTCTTGCTCCCCCTCCTGGTACTGATAGTAAGAAATTTGTTTGGATTTGCAAAAGGGGTCACGTCTTAAGAGTTATTGTTATGCATGTTGATGATGAAATTTTGAATGCTATTGGTGTCTTCATGCCCTTTGGACTAAAATTTGGGAGATATATGGAGATCTTGATACTCAACCATTCCCAAATAATCTTGTTTCATATTGTCTTGTGCCTCTTCATCTTTTAGAAAGTATACCTTGTGATTATGATACTATTCGGAAATTTGATTATTTGGAGTACTTTGAATCTTCATATGAAGATGGCGAGGTTTCTTTAGATGCTCCTTCTTCTCCTTCAAAGACAGTTGTTGTACCTTCACCTTCATTAATTCCTTATGCAGCCATTGATTGAGCTTCCCATCATTCATGTTTAACAAGACCATCAATTTTTGTTGGTGATTCATTGCAAACTTCCTATGATTCATTCCAACAAGTATCTCATCTTCTTGGTTGGGATTCTTATTTATCAAACATTGCATCTTTGTTTATGGAATCTTACATTTCATATTCAGAGGGCACATTTGAGGGGTTAACTCTCCTCTTTGATGGTAGTCATTGCACTAATGTTGTCAAACCATCTTTGTTTTTAAATATAGTTCAACATCAATTTCCACATAGTCCTGATTTGTCACCTTCTTCATTGATTGGGCATGTATTTGATTTGATTGTGGCATCATCATCTACCTTGTACAAGGAGACACATGAGCATATTTTAGAAACATCATCACACATGTTTATGCTTCTTTCAATTCCTATCTAGAATGGGAAGCATTCTTGCATTTGTACTTGGTTTTGTTTCAAAAGAGACAAGTTGTTCGTTGACATTAGATCATGTTTTGTCTTCAAACATTCACCATTTTCAGGAGATTATACATTGTGAAGGGACTACATAGTCTCACTTTCCCTCTTATAAGGGGGTATTAATTGTATATTTGTGACGGATGTTGTACTTTGGGGGTATCATGGAGTCCTCCATACATCATCCTTGTTTGTGTTTTTTCTCTTTTGGAGGGTTTTTTTTCTACTGGTTTTTCTCCTTTTCTCTATTTGTGAGAGATCATTTGTACATTGGTTCCTAACATTGCCTCATAACTAAGACCCATCTTTGCATCTTTGCATAACTTGCATAATAACTATTTCTCCCTAAGTTGCACTTAAGGCAAGCGGCAAATGACGAGGTGGCGAGGTTGGTGTAAATAGGCTATTTACCTAACTAGTTAATTAATGGGGTCCTATTTACATGTTAAGTCCACTTAAATCTTAGGCACATTTCTAGAAGTCTTAGTTGTCTAGATAAAATATTATCATACCTTATCTAACCTTTATTTAATTCTAGTGTCCTAAGTCATTTAATAATGACACAAGTCATTTAATGTTTTGCATTAAATAGATCATCACACCTTGTCTATATAAGCAAGGTCATTGTACACTTTTGTAAAATACCTCATCATATTTGATAGATATTAATATCAAGCAAGTTCATTTCTTGCATACTCTCTTATGAAAGGTTTTCATTGTTTTTGCAAGTGGTCTTGGGTATTGAGTTAATCTTCAACTCCTACAAGATCAAAAGAGTTGGAAGGAAACATATTTTTGACAACTTTATTTTGACTCTCTTTCTGTCTATTTCATTTTATGGAATTTTTTTTTGACTTCATTTGGTTGAGGCTTTATAGGGCAATTGCTTTAAAAGTACACATGCTCATTGCAAAAGTTGCATTCGAAGAGAATCTGCTCAATCAATTTTTTTATTGTGATCAAATTCTTCTAACTTATAACAAATTCAAAAAATCCTATAGGATCCACTTTCACACAAATACAAATTACTAAGAAATTATTTTATGAGTGATGCCCATGTTATATAATCCAATAGCATTACATGTTAACTTTAGAAATTCCTTAGCCCATAACCAAAAGGGAGGGTAGTCTTTACCAACACTAGCACCTAAGAAGGTGTATCTTCTATTGAATCAAAATTTATTGTCCAATGATTCAAGAACAAACTATTGGAGCTTGAAAACCAAGGGCCACCTTCAAAAATCAAGCTTTTCCTCTCTTAGATGAAAAAGACGCCATGAAAAACCCCTCACACACAAAGAAATGTGTTGTCTTTGAACAATGTTCTCCATTATTTGGAGCTCGAAAACCAAGGGCCGCCTTCAAAAATCAAGCTTTTCCTCTCTTAGATGAAAAAGATGCCATGAAAAACCCCTCCCACTCAAAGAAATGTGTTGTCTTTGATCAATGTTCTCCATTTTTTCTCTACCCAATGAGCCAATGATTTATAAGAGGGCTAAGCCCCTATGAACGTGCCCACCACAGCCATCTCAAAATACTTGAGAAGCAACGCCACTGGTTCAACCATGGGATATTAATAGGAGAATCATCCCATTTCTAAACCATGCATGAAATTTCATTACTTTTCTGAATAATATGGGGAAATTTGCAAAAAATTGAGAAGGGATTCAAAAGCCCAACACCCAATCCAAACAAGATCAAGATAGGATGGAGAAACCATTAGAGAGGTCTAAAACGATATAGAGAAATCATAAGCCAACAAAAAGATTTATCCAAAATCAGCATAAAATAGATAATATACCCTAATTCACTAAGAAAACGTGTTAATTGATGCACAAAACGGACAAGAAGGAGGCTCAACCAAGCCAGGTGGCCACCTAACAACTACAAAACCCTAAGCACCTATAAGACATCAATTTCCTTCTCCATGTCACTGAACACAACTAATTGGTTTCTCCCATTTCTTTTACATTGGTTTACCCTAAAAAGCCAACTACATAATGATTAAACACAGAGCTTGGAGATATTGTCCTATAAATTTAATTTCATTTGAAAAAGCCCAATACATTTCTTAGAGTTGTTTCTTCATAAAGTCCTCCAAACTTCACTTTCAATAAGAAATTTTGTTTTGTATATATTACCTTTTGGAAAAGCACTGTATCTTAAGCAAAAGTAATTGATTTTACACTAGCAATTGCACCTTCGGTGTGCAATGGGTACGCCGAAGAGCTGTGGAAGGTTAATTATGAATAAAATAGATCCATTTTTTGTATACATTTGTGTAATACATGAGATCTAATGGTAGATCATTTAGCAATTATGCATTCAGTTAGAAGGATTGAAACACAACTAAAATAGAACCTTTGAACTAGGGAGATAATTAGGCTCCATTATCAATAGGCTAATGTTATGCTTGCAATAGGGAGAGAGGAAGAAATAGAGAGCAAGAAATTTGGATTTGGATTTAAACCTGACAATTGCATTTGCTTGGAAATTTCTAAAGTCTTTTCAACAAATCCATTTTGTGCAAGCCTCTGCAGTCCACAAGACCACATCTCTTTGAGGTATCTTGTCAAACACCGGAACAATTGTAACTATTGACAAAATTCCTCTATTCCAAAGTGCCCATTTTTTGCACAAGCAAAGAGTGTTTACAATATAATTAGACGTTATAGAACATAATTAAGATCACATCTTACAGTTGTTATCATGCCCCTGCAATCTGAAGAAATTCAAACTCAGACATTCATATCATGTATAGCATGTGTAGAATTTCCGTTGAAAAATGTTTACATAGTTCTATTCATACAACACTCTAAAGTCTAAACCCATAAAGCAACTCAATAAAAAGCCAAGAGAACTCTGTTTTATATTTTACACAGAAGAAAATGGCCTTATACAAGTTGTTTTATATTTTACACAGAAGAAAATGGCCTTATACAAGTTGATGTTGCAAGTGCTTGATGCATATAATAATCAGGACTCCCAGTTATTAAACATAAACGAACAATGACATGATTCAGTTGCTTATTACACTGGTGGCATTTGAAGGAAGTCAAACCCAGAATTTTCAATTATGTACATCTACGAATGAAATTTCACCCACACGGGACTTGACAGAACTCTATGTATACATTATCCTAAACAGGAGATAGTACGCTGAAGAAATCCCAACACTTTACTTTTATATTATATGCAAAACACACAACTCTAGATTTATAGATGTTATAGGACCTTGATGCATATAATATTTAGAATTTACAGGGAAGGCTATATGGTTAAAATTTATTCAACAAAAACTAAAATCACAAAATCCAGTGTTTATCGTACTCCAAACCTTTAACACAATTCAAAGGCTATACTCTCCCAAGCTGCAAATCTAAAATCACATAATCCAATGTTTATTATACCCTCACATTTGATGCAATTCAAAGGCTGTACTCTCCCAAGCTGCTTAACAAAAATCACATGATCCAGTATTTATTATACTACCAACCTTTGATGCAATTTAGAGGTTGTACTCCCCAGGCTAAAGATCTAGACTCCCCCAGGTTGAAGATCTAAAATCACATAATCCACTTACATACACTTACATTTGATGCAATTCAGAGGCTGTACTCTCCCAAGCTGAAAATGTGGATCGATGTGTGCATCGATATCATCAACCAATCCATTTTGGTCACAGTGCGGTATGGTGAGCATCCTCGCTGGTAACCCTCCTATCAGGGTTCTACCTAACCTTTGATGCAATTGAAAGGCTAAACTCTCCCAGGCTGAAAATGTGGATCGATGTGTGCATCGATATCATCAACCAATCCATTTTGGTCACAGTGCGGTATGGTGAGCATCCTCGCTGGTAACCCTCCTATCAGGGTTCTACCACCCAGCCTAACCCTGCCTCCAGTGCCACCTCCTCCAAACAAACTTCCACCACCTATTGCAGGAAATCGATCAAAATCTTCTCCTCTAATCCCATATCCAGGAACTCCTTAAGGAAGTGGCAATCTCCTTAGCAATGGGCGAGAAGGATACCTGAAAGGTCCATCTCTCCTCTGAGTTTCCCTCTTCTTCTCTTTCCAATTCCTAGCATAAGCATCCTTCCATCTTTGCACACCCTGTGTTCTATGAGATCCAAATTTATCTAGATACTTTTGCTTCCACAATTCATCATTTGAAGCCAGAAACAGAAACTCTGTGCACACACAACCCAGCCTAGCAAGATGCACAACAGGTAGGTTTTCCAAAATCAACACTTTCACCTCTATAGGCAACAAGATAAGCGACGGGGGAGCAGCAAGCCAGCTTTTTCACACAAAGCACTAAGCAAAGGCAATGGAAATCGTATCCTTTACAAATTTCCAAAAACAAAAACCCCTCGTCCCGAAAAGAATCTTGCACCTCCCCAATTTCAGGGTTTCTTTCCAGGGAACACTTTTAGAGACAATATTTGAATTTCCTATTAACTACCGGCACGTTCAATGCAAGGCAAAAACTTCCCCACGTCAAGACTAAAGCCTACAAGACTGTGAACTCTTCGCACCAGCCAAAGCGCCACAAACAACTAAAAAATTACCCATCACCGAAAACCTAAGCTGAACATTTTCTACGCATTTACCATCGCCATTGTAAACAATTAGTTCAAGAAGCATGTAACAAAGACTCACCAGTGGCCTTTTCACCTAGCCATGAGGAAGCTGAAATCCTGAAGAAGCTTATGAGCTCTGCACATTAAACCCGACAAATCCTGAATCCAGCATCACCGCATGCACGACAATTATCAACGAACCATGTTCGCCTTTTCCATTTTCATTTTCTCTAGACAAAACCCTCTCTAGAAAATACGGTATGAAAAAAAATTCATGAAAAATATATAATGCCAACGACTTCAAATAGCACATATCTTCAAATGGCCGAGGGGCGAAAACCATTATCGCCTTGCAAGCGCACCAGAAGCTTTGCAAATTTTCGATCTTCTGTGAAGCCTTATACGGTTATTCCGTAGCCGGCGCCAGAGGATTTATTGATGCACAACACTATATAAATCTAGGGTTTGCAAATTTAAAAGAACGTATTTAGAAAACCATATAAACATAGGGTTTGAGCCCATTAGATGCAGTATTCTCCGACATAGCAACAAATTTATCAGGTGCACTCGTTACAGCAGCCCAACTTTCTGTGACAGTAGCGGACGCTTCTTCAGCAACAACAGACGCTTCTGCTGCTCCGTGAGCACTTCAAAAGCGACGGCCAAAGCCTCGCTCGCTCACAACCCCCGCCAAAATGAAAGCCATTTTTCTATATTCACATTGAAACAGTACTCAATATGGTCAGTATTTTGAAGGCATTAATATGGGCGACAAAAAAAGGAGAAAGGACCGGACAAGACAAATGCACGGATACGATCGATTCGATCGATTCAATCATCTCCAGAGGGCTCTCTATCGTTGATGTAAATTTTTAGTTTGGCTTCTTTCAAATATAAAAATATAAAATAAAATATATAAAATAAAATAAACGAGAAAGTAAAGCGGACTGGCTCAACGGCTGCGATCATTACAATAGTCTCCAGGATGATCTCAACCGTAGGGCGTAAAAAACAGTTTCGCTCACTTCATAGTAGGATACGCCTTCAGCGTAAATTACCAGAAATGAAAAATATGAAGACAATGACGACATGGCAAGAAAATTTGGATATATTAGCTTCGTGGAAAAGCATAATACCATAAAGCAAAACAAATTGATTTTGCATTACCAAAAACAAAAAACATGACAGAATGAGGACATGCTACAAGAAATGGAGTTGGGGAGGTTTTGGCACATATAAAGTATTTACAAATAAATAATGCACTCCATTTATAGAAAGTCATTAATTATGCAGATTGCTTGTAGTTCAAACATTGTAAGTGTCAACGAAATTGAACATGGCAAATCTTAGCAAGCCAAAGGTCAAGTCATTTGCAACTAACAAACATTGGGGTATATTGTATTTAAAATCTATTGCTGGTTAGTGTCTTAACAACTTGTTCTCTAGTGCAAGAAACGCAAATGCTGGCATATAATCACATTTCTTGTAGCTAAGGGGCGTGGGTTGTGTGCCATTAACAACGATAAGCTAATTTAAGAGGGATAAATGGCCAGACTTAATATCACTCACAGACAAAAATGGGGTATATTATAAATCTAATTCTCCGTTTTTCTTGTATGACTGATCCTAAACTCCACTGGTTCACATATTGCTCCGCACAGTATCCAGTTACCATTGAAATTTATTTTTATGAGACCAATGTGTTGTTTTTGCCTTTTAGCACATTGCATATGGTTATAAGTGTATCTATGAGATATTTTTGGATTCAAACAAAGACTAATGTATAAAAGATTTCCATCTAGCAATTATGAACATACTCTTCGAAATAATAATAACTATAAGGTATAAATACATACCGTCCATGATACGTATGTGGACAAGAAGAAATATTTTGTTGTATCAAGTTATCGATTGCAAACTATTCATTTTTCCATTCTCATCTTATATGATATGTACTGCATACACCTACCATTTTTGGTGG
Source organism: Sequoia sempervirens (assembly GCA_007258455.2). Classification (NCBI taxonomy): domain Eukaryota; kingdom Viridiplantae; phylum Streptophyta; class Pinopsida; order Cupressales; family Cupressaceae; genus Sequoia; species Sequoia sempervirens. The sequence goes on from VDFB02373365.1 coordinate 144,277,366, forward strand.
GGGTTTTATGCCATAATTTGTCAGGAATTGGTTACTGAGCGGATTCTAGATCTTAAAATATGCCTTTTAAAAGCCAGATCAACATGGTGCATTGAATAGATGTTTCATTTATATGTTTGTGCTGTGTATGCTATTAACAGCTTCAAACTTCCACCATAAGAGGTTATATTACAATCTCTTTAATATCCTACAGTAAATGTAAGTTTCAAATATGTCATCCTATGCGGTGCGGCCCCAATCATCTTTCCATTAAACCACCACTCTTCATTTTTGTATGTGGTATCAGTCCAGAGGTTTTACCATATAGGCAAGATGCATTAACATCAGTACTAATCAAAGCTCTGTATCACTTTTTCATCCTTATAGGGCTCTAGCATTCCTTGACGACTCAATAAAAGCTTCTTTGAATGTGACAGCGTATAGAACAAGAAGAAAATAAAAAAGGATTACTGTTTACTAGTATTTTGCCCAGTATGCAGGTTTTGATTCTAACTTTGATGTCAAAAGTCGGATAAACAACAATTTTGCACTTCACGATAAAAACTGCAACTGTTACCATTGTAGACTGGAACATACAAGCAAGCAAAGATCATAATTTACTGGGCATGGTATAGAGCAGTACAGCTAAAAGTTATCATGGAACTTATACAATGAAATGTGCTGAATGTAACTTGTACACTGCAAATGCGCTGAGCAGGATTCCTATTAAGTATCCATCAACAAGTCACTCAGCTTCAATTAATACAAAGCTGATAAACATAGTACACATCCCAGCATTCTTTAATGCACAATATCATGCTGACTGTACAAAGAATCTAAAATTACAAATTAGCTTATGCATAACCATTTACTGCATGGTAAAGGCTACACAATATTCAAATCGAAGTCCCATACTATTGTGCACAATTTGAAAAAGAATTTTTCTTTGTTTCTTTCTTTTGAAGGGCGACAACCAGAACACAACATTTAACCTCCAGATTCAAAACCAATCCAAAGTTACAAAATAATGAATGATGATAACAGGCAAAGATGAAGTCCATTTCTGAGCATACACACTAAAATGCAAAACTACCTTGTTTATCGCACTAAAATACCTTCACTTAAAAGTGATTAAAAGAAACTCTTGCATATTCCAGATTTTACTTCATCCTTATGGCAAATATGCAAGATAGCTTTTATAGCATGTGAGCTACATTTTTTCTGTTAGGCATATGAAAAATTGCACAAGTATGATCAGGTATCCTCCACCTGCGAATGGAACACAAAGCTAGGGAAAGATGTTGTAATATCCCTGAAACAAACAAAAAAAAAAGAATTAGAATGAACCATAGAAAATAAATCCTGCAATACTCAATCATAAGCTAAACATCCAAATACCTGCCATGTAAATTGCTTACAATTTTCAGTATGGCTTTTGAAATTTAGATACCCCAAACAAGAAATTAACCGAAATTAGAAAGTAGATGGAGAAACGTGCAATAAACAACAATGCACTTAGAACATCTTTTTCAAATGATAACTGTCAATCTTCTAATTTTCTACATCAAAACTGGCAGAAATAAATTTAAAAAAAAAAAAAAAATCCAAGCAAATCTTCTCTCTGGAAAAAGGGATAGTAAATAACGAGACAGAAACCCTTGGCCTCATCAAGAAAGATATCCTCCAGGAATAAGAGTTATTAAAAATACTGCTGAAAGCAGTGCAACGATCATAATTTTGGTTCATAATAACAAAGTTGAAAGTTGACAGCATGCTCATATCCCAAGAGGCAAAAAGTGATGAAAGAAACAAGAGTATGGTGTAACAATTAAATGTTTTTACCACATTAGTATCTTTTCCAAACATGGAAAAGGTTTATTTTAGGTCCACTCTATCTTCTATAAAGCCAAAGCTTATTATTCTTATCATCATTCCAATGGGCACAACATTTGGAATATATTTAACGCTAAAGACAAGCATCCTAGTTGCATTGTGTATCAGAAACATAATACATTAGAACAATGTAGTTTCACTCCTGAGAATATTTCAAGACAGGATTTAATTCTGAGAATATACTCTTGAGATTGGTAATGAGATCAAAACCCGGAGGTACAAAATCTAGATAATATGTAAGGTAATGGGAAAGAAAACTGCCGGTGAACTTCGACAAAGGGGTTCTCATATGCCAAATTCGCATCTGGCTTGTCCATGGCCTAAAAGAGCATTTATCTCTCTTAAGGCTTCAATGCATATCTAATAGAAAATATGATACAAAGATGCAAGAAACAGCTTCAGCTTTCTGATGGCTCAATATAAGTAACATTCCCATTAGGTCAATTAGACAAGCTTTTGATCATTGCACACTCCAGAAAAAATCAGAAAAGCAGCAAACAACATGATTTTTTTCTTTCTGAATTATTATCAATGCCACTAAATGTACATCAAACTAGCCAACTGGATAAACTGTAACAGACCAGCGAAGTTCAAACCACTTCATGATTGGACACTGAGAAAAATATATATCCAAAACCTCACAAAAATATATATCCATGTCATATTTGTGTACTAAAAGATAAGTATCCAAAGCTAGGATATATTTATTCCAAGAGGAACTGGACTTGCATCTAGGATCACTTGTGGGAGTTCAAAATGCCTTGTTTAAAAAAAACCAAATTTTGGGGATACCCAGAGACTGTCAAAGGCCTTATTGGTTATTTCTCAGGTTTTTAAATGGAGTTACTACTTGCAATTTCATTAAAAATAACAGTTTGAAAGGATAGAAATCTTATTTTCAGTACAGAGTTTGACTATAAAATGCACGGCAAGCTGATTTGCAAAGCCTAGATAGAAACTTTATAAGCAGTTAAAAAAAATGTAAACAATCATTATTAGAGTTGAGCATTTTCTCATAATATATTTTGGATCCCCATGTGCTCAATTATGTAAGTAAAAGATGTTTGGATGAACTGTTCAAGGGATAGTAACTCAACTAATTTAAACTGTGTTATTCTATAGAATGAAATGAATTATGCTAAATTTACAATGTTCACCTGGTATGACACCTATACCTGACCCGAACAGGTCCAGGTCCAGGTTCCAGCCTGGGCATAACCCACCAGGTACATCTCAGACGTACTCGGGGGTTACCTGGGTTGCCCTGGGCAAACCCAAAGGGACCCACAGGCAGGGCCACCCAAAAAATATAAACAAAAAAAAAAGGCATTCTGTTATGTGAAAGCAACCTAAAAATGAATTTCAAAACCCTAAATTGACTTAAAGTCACTCAAAAGCCCTGATTTGATAAACACAAGACATCTAAACATCATTCCAAATTCCCATTTTCATTGTTTAAGATTGCTGGGTTTTTTTTGGTGGTGAAGGTTTGCAAAGGCATAAACTGTGTTTGCTAAGTGCTACAGGAAACAACTAGCTTGCACCAAGGAGATTTATCATTCAAAGGTAAGTTTATTTTGAGCTTTTTTCAAGTTTTTCCAGATTTTTTCCAAGCTTTCTTCTATAACATTTTTTATTTTTAATGTTATTTTTAATTGTTAATCAAATTTACTACTTCTGAACATATTGTACAGTTGTATTGTTAGTTTTTTTAACTTGTTTTTTAAGTGCTACAGGAAACAACTTGCTTGCACCAAGGAGATTTATCTATGGTGAAGTTTATATTGAGGTTTTTTAAAGTTTTTAAAGATTTTTTTTAGGCTTTTTCATATTTTTTCCAAGCTTTCTAGTTTTTTCAAAAGCATTTGGAATGCCATTTTTTTAATGTAATTTTATTACTTTTAATCATATGTAGGGTTGTATTGTTAGTTTTTTATTTGTTTTATTGTTCAAGTTAACGTACCTTATGGTTACATTATCATTTTTCTCTTTTCTTTATAACAACAATCTGGACAAAATGGCTGGTTCTAGTTCAATGGACCCAAAGTATAGATAGGCCATTAAAATTTGACCAAGCATCACCTCTTTGGCAACATGTTACAATGTTTGAGCAGCTTCTTGGAGGTGGAGGCTTTCTAAGGCATTGTAATCAGTACCATAACAACCATAAGAGCTTATATAGTTGAGTTAGAGCTCATTTATGTGAGCTATGACCAGCAAGGGAATCAGAGTTTGCTTATGGCCAAACAAAAAGGCCTTGCCAAAGGTGCAAATTCTCTCATATGTAAAAGAATAAGAAAGAGGTAACATTGTAAGTGAGCAAAATTAAAAATCCCATCTTTTAACAAAGAAAAGATAGTGCAAGGCACCTAAAGTGGCATCTCCAATGGCGGCTGCCCTACATCCTTTTTTGAAACATTATCTTCCCAAGAAGAACACTTTCTTTCCCACAAGGAGGCCCATTAGATAAAAAAATGTAAAATGAAGTGCGGGACAATACAAATGAGCACACTGCACATTGCATTTACATCATTGGGCTTCCTTTCAACCTAGTGAGATCACCATATTCGTGAAAAATGGATGGCAATTAATCAACACCCTCAAGTTACACAAATCTTGGTTATGAGAAGATGTGCACAACATTATTAGCAAAAACAGGTTGACCTGTCTGGCTGAAGTAAATTTAAGAGGCAGAACTGACTCATTAGAAAGGCCGTCACTGAAAAGAAGAAACATATAAAAAATAGTGCAGTTTACTGCATATATAATATCTTCAAATAATTAAGCCATCCTTCTAGAAGGGGAACATAAAATTTGGTCATGTACTCAGCCCACAATTGCTCATAACTATAAGTAAAGATGTGGAGGTAAATTGGACTACAGAAAATAGCGATCATTTATGCCAGATTTAAAACAGGTTTGGTACCAAAGCTGCTGATACATTGATAATTGTCACATAAGTTTTCCTGCTAGCAATATTTAATTTCTAGGGGCGACCATGTTCAACTAATGAATGCTATGTATATTGCATTTTTCTGCATGTCCTACCAGAACACACCACATGCTGCTATTTATTAGAGGTGCGGGTCAACTGTCACGATTGCTAATGATATTTCAGAGGCACAGAAGAAAAAAAATCATTTTTATATTAGATTGTTGCTCAAAATGAGTTTCATCTAGAATCAATTTTTTTCTAAAATCACAGCAATGCCACATAGACTTTGTACCTCCAAGGATGTGGTTTGTTTGGTAAGGTCTAGTTTTCTTCCAAACTTCCTCATGAGGTCCAAACTTAAAAGGGTACAAAAATAAAACAAGACACAGTGAATTGGTCACTTTATACCTACATATCAATTGTGCTGACTGGCTGGGAACAAAAATGTCTCATTGACCTTTACTTTTATTAATAACAGGAATTTCCCACAACCTTCTATATCAGAAAGAAAGCCTCTAGCAAAGCTGAACATAGTAACTGCTTTGGCATTTGAGGAGCATTTGAATGGAAGAATTGGTGCAGAATCATTAGTTGCTAACTTTTAAGATGCTTTTAGCTATCATACAGTGATTTTTGCAATTCTTTCTGTTCTTGCAAATGATCTGTAAAAATTAAATGTAAGTTATAAATGAAAAATAAATTACAAATGATCAAATAGTTTTAAGAAATTCTAGGGTTACTTCAGAACTTTTAAACAGGAAGTTCTGTGGCCTGGTAATTATCCCATTACAGAATTTTCAAAAGTATGTTATTGATTTCTTCTTCGAACAGTTCAAGAAAACACCAACAAAGCGTTACTTATAACATAAGATGAAACATGGCTGGTACTTATAAGTTTTTTAAATTACTAATTAAAATTGACATGAAGTTGCAGAAAATAATTCAAGAAAATATATCAAACCTATACAAATCCATGTTCCCAAAATGTAAAGCTTTTCAAAGTCGAGATGTGCCTTATGCTTCTTTTATCAGGATAATTATATATGTCTGTATCACAGGAATGAATACTGGATACTGAAATAGTAAATGAATTGGGAAACAGTGATATAGCAGGAAACAAGGATCATAAGGTGAAAATGGTTCCAGATGTTGTACTTGTAACTTTAATGAAAATAAAACAAATAGCATAAGAGGAACATGAGGTATTGCGAAAAGGTACATATCCTTACGTTTGTAGTAACATAGGTCTATATCCATTAGCATTTTTTATCTATATACACAGTTCTGTCATGTTTACATAAATACCAAGATGCTTTCAAAGTAACTATGTAGATATATTTATCAAACAACAAAATTTCCCTTTCATATTAAAAACGTTCAATCATTGACAAGTAGAGATGAAGCAGAAAATGTATTTACTTCAGATATGGAAGAGTCATGTTTTTCAAAAGAGATGGATGGCGCAGAACAAGACTCCTCCACTCTTCTTTGTCAATCTTTCCGTCATGTTTTGTGTCTGCCTCCTCAAAAGTCTAGCACAAGAAAAGCATAGCTCTCACATAAAACATTTATATAAATAAACTACTTTGTCAACTAAAAATTTCAGCATACGTTGCAAAAACATGCCACAAGTTTATTTTTGAGATAAGGCTAGAAAATATATGAAATCTTTATAATAGTAAGAAGATACTAAGTATAACAGCAAAATAGTCTGCATTTGTCCAATGAAACTAATATTGTATACACATAAATGCACTCTTGCTGAATCAATGTTACATTCTTCCAGTGTAGCTGAGAATTTGCATTATCAAATTTCTTAAGTTTTGGTAATGGGATTTTGTAATAGAACAAGATATCATTAGATATGGCTTTGTAATCTGCAGACCAAACAAATATTTTAGATGCTGACATCTAGAATGTATTGTACAAAGAAAATAAGTAGCAAATACATTAGATTTTCTCTGAATACGACAAGCATTACACATAAGATTGCCTGATGTACAACCATATTCTGATATGATTTTGATTACACCTACTTCAATTGGTGACACTGGTAAGCATCACCAACTGTGTTGTTAAACAAGAAGCTAAAAGCTTTTATAGTCAGATAAATCATTAGATATTATCCCTGCTAAAGTATTCATGAAAATTTGACAAATTCAACATCGATATTGCAATCTAAAGATCACTTCCTTATAAATTGCAGATTTCCATGTAGCTGTCAAAGATGTACTAAACATATGCATTGTCATATAAGTAGTCACTAAGCTTTGATTCATGTCTTACTGTTTGAAAACAATAGCTCATAGATATATAGCCACAAAAAGGAAAGAAAAATCATACATGGATACATGACACATTATTGTAAGCACCACACACAAGATAAATATGTACATATAAAAGAAACAGAATTATACCTTAACCCAAAGGCAGCTCCTTTGTTCACATATCATCTATTTATATCTTGAGTGGTGGATTACTTTACAGTCGCCTGACTCGTTCATCTAATCTGGCATCTTGAGTCCAATAATCCATAGTTCTGGCATCTCATGTCCCTTATGTCTTATGCCCAAACATCTCATCATGATAGCTTCATTTAGGATTTATTTCATCCTTGACCACCTTAACTTGTTCATCTAATCTGGCATCTTGAGTCCAATAATCCATAGTTCTGGCATCTCATGTCCCTTATGTATTATGCCCAAACATCTCATCATGCTAGCTTCATTTAGGCTTTATTTCATCCTTGACCATCTTAATGCAAATTTTGCTTAACCATTAAATTTAGAAAAACATGGAGAGCATGACCATTTCCATTTTGGATCTTTTGCCCAAAGCCAAGAATTGAAATTCTTAGGACCAGATTTTTCCTATATTCCTGCTAACATCAGTCAAAACTCAAAATGTAGTGGGTTTCAATCTTTGAAATTGGGGTGGCTTTCAATCTTGAAATTGGGAAATAGAGATGTATCATAGTTTCTGTCTTGCATGTTAGTCCATTCATCCATTCCTTGACCAAATGTAGCATGTTGGCTATGGGAAAAAGAAATGCAACCTTCATTCCCATTCTTATGGCATCACTTGAGCTAAAATCTATTTTGGTAGCAAACAACATCTTGGACTTTAGTAATCTAGCAAATACAAGATGTAGCTTGCATACTAATTAGACTTTTTTTGTTGCCTTATCTCCCAATCTGATGTGGCCAACTAAATGTGATTGAAACTAAGCAATCGAGATTTTTTCTAAATAGCATCTGATGCTTGTAGGCATGGCGCTTTAGTCTCTTCTACAAATTCATCTTGGTATCTAAAAATCCTTCCTAGTAAATGCACTGGGCCCAACGACACAAGTAACTGTTAATGCTCCTTCAATATTTTGTTACAGATTGTTCCTTCTTAATCCCCTGACTTAACAGTAAAATACAAAAGCATAGTGAGACAAAGTAGTTTAAGTAGATTTATTATACTATTTGTTGATGTTAACATACAGCGTCAGAAGTATTCTTCCAGCGATCTCCTTATTTGCAATAAATTAAATAATAGCCCCACGCTATTTAATTTATTAAGACTCAAGAGGCATGATTTTTGTAAAGACACTTCTATTTGTTAAGCAAACAATTATAATGAAGAGACACGATTTTCTATCAAGGCCGACCTTGATACAAAGAGGCGCGAATTTCAAGAGAGACGTCTTATTGTTAAAATGCAATTCTGGCTGACTTGGTGCCTTGAAGAGTCACATTCTCTCCTCTAGTTTGTATATATATTCGATGGCATTCTCATTGTTCACAATCAATATTCAAGTTCAGTTTGATACCATTCATTGAAGTCTAAGTGCGAATCATCTAGAAGTGAAAGCGAATTCTATAGGAGAGTTCATTGTTTGAGGCTGAGTTCTATCAGCATTATAGTTCTGTGTTGCATCACTCTTTGGTGCATGTTTTTGGGCCTGCATATCGGCCTCTTGTAAGGAGATCATTTTTGTGACAATTCAATATATAAGTGATATATTGTTTCTGGGTTTTTCTCCCTCGAGAGGAGAGTTTTCCCAGGGTATCTGCTATGTTATTGCATCTGATTTGAATTAATTTTCTGTGCATTAAATCTGATCATTAAATTTAACACTATTAATATTTACCTGTGGTAGAATGCATGCACAGGAGTTTTGCCAGCCCCAAATAAGAGGGGTCAAGTATGAACATCACCAAATATGTTGATACTCTGCATGCAGAGGGGTCGACAAGTAAGAGTTTACTATTGGACTTGATCATGTGGTCAGAACCCAGGGGTGCAAAATTTGGACAATCTATGAAGTAAATGGGAACCAATTCCCTAGTGGTATTCCACATGGAGGGTTATCATACACCAAATTGGTTGTCTGGCCTGGCAGTGGCCTTAAAAAACTATTTTAACCTTTAAATTACTGTCCTCCCATTAGGAACTGTGTTCAATAATTTGCGAGCTAACCACCTTTGTCCTATCTGGAACTATATTGCACTCCATCAAGAATTCAAAATACCATCAGAAGACTGCTGCTGTTAACACGGAAAAGTTATCATTCTAATAAACTTAATGAAACTATATATGTTCAGTTTTCTTATATTCATGGGAGCATCATGGCCACTTTCCAAAGATACTAAAATTTAATGCTACAACCTGACAGATTTGTCCATCAAAACTCTTGCCGGTGAAAAAGCTAAACAAAAACAAGACATTTTTTATCATTCACAAGCATGAATCAGAAAGAAAGAGAAATGGGTTCTCAAATCCTCTGGCTTGGACCAGCATCAACTTCCTTACCTTCAGATGCAACCCACTTTGGGATAGCTTGCCATGGTCACGGGCATTGGATGGGGCATTGGGGACAGATCACCTGCCTCAATGAGTGCTGAATTTTCACCAGTCATTGCTTGTCTTTTGGGTAGAAGCATTTGGTTCCTTTAAGCCTGTAAAATCTCAGCATTTGGTTGGGTCCTTGTAGTGCACATCTTCAATCACGGCAATTTTTTGTTGTTAGAACTGATAACAAGCAACAAGCAGTTCATTCATAGCTACTAGATGAAGTATACAATTTCCAAGGAGAGCAGAAATGAGGCCATTCTCCCAGATCTGACAGGCAACCCCTTGGATTGTATCCTCTATGATTTTTATGGCATTCACAATGCTTAGTGTCTGAAAACACATCTCTAGTTGGGCTTGGGATAGGAAGCTAACCCCTGAAGAGGATGAGTGAGAAGTGTCATGCTGCTTTTGGACCAGAATGTCAACAATCTATTGAATAGGAGCACCCCACGATGAAAATTATCTCCCTGCTGAAAACTACTTACCCCAAGTGAGTCTCTGTCCAGAAATGTGTTTTAAGAGGAAATGCTAGAGGTGTAAGTAGGCATGTGAGGGTTTAGATATATTTTAGCAAGCATGTTGAGGAGGGTTGAAAAAAGAAGGGGCCGTATTACGTAACTCAGACAATGTGTAAACCTGTAGTGAGGTGCCTTGGGAAAGAAGAGGTGAAATCTAACTGGAGAGCCCACATGTTAATGAGATCCCACATTACCACATAGAGAAGGAAAAATGTGTACCTGGCTGGGGCTTTTCAGGAATTCCACCATGAAGCGACCTTTGGGCTGTTGTGGCACAACTGGAACCTCCTCATCATCAATGTTTATAGAAGCCTGGTTCTGATTTCCAACAGAAGCTGTTCATATCACTTCAGCTTGTGGGATGGATAAATAAAAGGTGCATCTTGGCTAACTTCTTTTCCTTCTTTTTATTTTTCTAACACTTTGGTTATTTTCAACTTCTGGCTTACATGTTCATTTCCATGAAGTCTTCCTTATGTGTAGCAAGAGCCCTTAGGCAGGGGCTTCAGTTCAGTCAAATTTTTACTTATCAAGGGTGTTGGAATACTCAGTTGCAACTCTCAGAGTGGATCAGTCAATAATACCATAAAATTTGCAATATAGGATAGGACTAGGGCTGAGACTTGGAAGTGTAGACAACTTACGATTTCATTCAATGTTCTGCCCTAAATTGCATTCATTCAACCAAGCAATAGGTGATGATCCAAACCAGAAAGAGGAGCTGTTGCCAAAAACATGTGACAATAGCTAGAATCAAGGGGTTTGTCAAATACTTAAGTCAAGAGTTCCTCACCGAAATAAACTCATTAATCACACTTGTCTTTTCAACTATTATGTGTCTACAATTTTTCTTCCAGAATAGTTGTTGATTGACTGGCCATGGTTGCTGATGATTGCATTCTCCCAGTTTAACCATGGTTGAGCGCTTTTGGTGAGATCATATAGAAGACAGATATGCGGCTCATCTTCTGGCAGCAAGCTGTTTAACCGCTTGCTTTAGGTGGAAGAGATTCATGTGTTAAGATATCCTGCGGGTCATAAAAATATATGGAATAGATCTAAGGTGGTTGTTTATGCTTGTTGCACAACATCTTGGAGTACTATCACCATCTAAGGTAGACTGGTAGTTGTTTATGTTTATGAACTTTACTTTCAGAGGGGTTGATTGACAAAAAGTGGATATCTCACAATTAAAGTGGAATAAACATGAACTCACGAGTGCAGTGATAAATAAGAAGAGGATCATATTAAAAACAATTAGAAGGGACCAAGTTTGTAGAGCAGGAAGGCTGGGCGGGGAATAAAGAGAAATAAAAGAAAATAATTTAATAAGAATGGTTGGTTGTGTCACCAATTACATTGTTCATGTGCATACATCCATAAAGTCATGTGTCACTTACAATAATGTAAAACTTAACTTTCAGCCGCTCACATCTTAACATTAATGACTTGCATCCAATTAATGTGAATTTTTCAAATAAGAGTTAGTACAAGTATTCAGCTTTATATTCCAACATTTTTAGTTAATTAACCATCTAGCATTGCACACTACCTCATGACACACCACCTCGTGACTCTGTAGCCCATCATTATCTGCATACCAACCATCCAGCATTGTCAAATTACTTCATGACTTTTGTCATTCCTTGTGATCTGCACACTAGTTAAAGCATTTGCTTTCACCTTTTTGCTGGATGTAAGTTCCTCTTATTGGACATTTTCAATCCTTAATTTCTGCAGTGCAAAAGGATACATATTGGCATGTAGGCAATTTCAGCAAACAAGAGGAGTTTGATCAAGCTAGGCTATTTCATTCTGGAAAAGAGATCGTTTTTCAGCATACCAATGATTCATATGAATTGTTCATTGTAGATCTGTGAAAGCTTGTACAAACCAGAGGCCAAGGGAGCTTTTAAAAGAGAAAAGCTGTAGTTTTTGTCTGGAAACAAGGCTTTGTTCAGTTGAGAAAATTAGGGTTTCTTAAGGGACCGCTACTTGGAAGTGGAATTTATAAAATCTGATCACATTATTGGATTCCTTGCCAACAATCATCTAAGCTCCATTCTTTACTCTTTCCAAATTCTTCTAAATGGGCCTCAAACTTGTGACAAAAGATTTGGAGCTAAAAAGGGTGTACAGCTAGTTATAATCATGATTAGATGCTGACCAAAAGGGGCTACAAACTGCCAGCAGGTCATATGGACAGCATGCAGAGTCTAAGCCTTTAAGGTGTATCCCCAACCAAAGATCTAGAGTAATAATGGCAGCATAATCATGATTAAATGCCAACCACAAGGGCCTGCAAACTGCCAGCAGGTCATATGGACAGCATGCAGAGTCTAAGCCTTTAGATGTGTATCCCCAACCAAAGATCTAGAGTAATTATGGCAGCACAACAATATCTACAAAACTCATTATCAAAACCTGCATCTCAAGCACGCAATAAATAGGAGACAATATATGAAACCATCAAATATTAATTAGAAAACCATCAGCTAAAACCACCAAAAATGTAGCACCCAAATCCCTAGTTAGAAATCCAACTCCCAAATCCCAAGATGAGTCCACAGGCTAAAAATAGCGTATTCCTTTCGCCTACCATAAGCTCGTCTTAACCCACTCACCAACTTGAGCACTCCATTTTGGCTCCATTATCTCCATTCAAAGATGCCTTACGACGTGTCACAAGTTATAACACTTGTCATAATTTGGTCAGCAAGTGCTCCTTTATGTGTCATAGATGTTTTCACATTTCCAATGTGGGAGGCCCAACTTCCAAAGGCCCCTTTTTTAAATTGTAGAGCTCAAAGAGATCTACATATCAGGCATCCCTAGAAGCAATGTGAACAACTTGCAATTATCTTTGGGGCCCAAAACAACCTCTATAGCCCAGCAATCGGGTTTTTTTGTTCTATAGCCTAAAATTTGCATTTTTATATTGTTTTACATTCTAAACATTGCTTGGGTTTATTTTTTTATTATTTGCATTGAAAAAATATATTTGGATTTGGAAGTGTTTATCAACTGACAATATTCTAAATTTGGATTTGGATTTGTGTCAATGTTGTATCTTAAATGTTGGATTGTTATTCTTTTGTTGTGCTTTCAAAGAGAAAAAAATGTTCACTTGGCTAATGCCCTAGGTGTGAGGCTTGGGGCATTACAAATGGAGCCTTTCATGATGGAAGAGGTGTAAAGAGAACTTTATTTAAAGTGTGATAGTGTACCCAACCCAAATGGGCTACCAATTGGATTTTTCTAGGTATTCAAGGATTTTTTAGTGGAGAATGTTCTAGAGGCTATCAATGAATCTATTAGGACTGGTTGGGTACTAAAGGAATTCAAGGCTACTTTTCTAGTGTTAGTACCAAAGGAAGTGGAGGTTAAATCTTTTGAGGAAATACCATAAATAAGATATTCTCCAAGGCTATGGCGACCAAAATGAAGGTGCTTATGCAAAAATTAATCTCCAAGGAGTTGCTGTTTTTTTTTAAGGGAGGCAAATTTTGGATTCTATTATTGTGTCCCATAAATATTGTTTTCAGTGAAGAAATTGAAAGCTCCACCTATGCCTATCAAACTCAACATTACTAAGGCTTACGATCAAGGGAAATGGTATTTCCTTAAGAAAACCTTGGAAATTTCTCTAGCCAACTTTTCGAAGGCAAAGTATTTATGACCATCTGGTTCATTATTGATCATCATGGAATGAAGACACTAAAATTGACTGTGTAGCAGGTCTCAGCTTGGTAGGACGTAGTCTCTACCAATGGTTCAATGCCTTCCTTCCCATTCATCTTGATTCTCCAGCTATCCAAAATGATCCTAGGAACATTGATGCCAGCGTCGATGTAAGGGGACTTGTTGTGACCTTTTTCACACATCGCCCCATTGCAAATGGGGACCCTCACTGGTTTGCTCTTAGGGTTTAGCGTTGAGTGGCAATTTCATAAGTCTCTGATATCTGAGAATTTCATGTCAAGGTCTGGAGTCATCATCCGAGCCAAGTTGGGTGTTTGAGCCCGAAACTGAACGTAAACGTCATGGGAGTGCTTAGAAGGCCCTGCAGACGAGGATCGCCTGTGCTTTCGCTCAATTCTGACACTTCCTATTTTTTAGGGATTCTGCTTTTTTGCTTTTTTGCTTTTTTCGTTTTTGGCATTTCTGGCCCAATCTGGAATTTACTATTTTTAGAAAGTTGCTTTTTGCTTTTTTCTATTTTTAGTAAGTTTCTATTTTTAGAAAGTACAGGGTGTCATTAGCATTTGAGTCAAAAGTTTCCATTTTTGGAACTAAAAAGCGAGCAAAAATCAAGCAAAAATCGGAAAATCATGAGAAAAGCAACTGAAAAGCGCATGCAAAGCAAAGAAAGGCGCATGCAAAGCAGAGAAAGGCGCATGCAAGATGAGAAAAGCGAGGAAAAAGCGCATGCAAAGTCAAAAAATCAACTGGATAAGATCACGCCTTTGAGGGAAAATCACTGAAAAATCAACTAAAAAGCAAGTAGATCATGGCAAAATTCGCCTAAGTCTGGAAGAGGTACGCCCTTGAGAAAATCCAGTTGAAACTTTAGAAAATCCAGTTCGAAAATCCATTGATCAAAGGGAAAATCCAAGTAAAATTCATCTATTTGAGGAAATTCGCATTCTTCAAGAAAATCCAGTTGGACAAAGTGAAAATTCCAGTTGGACAAAGTAAAAATCGACTAAGGCATAAAAAATTATTGAACTGGACTTTAGGAAATTGAGTGAAGTGAAAATTCCAGTTGGGAAGTGAAAAATCCAGTTGGAAGTCGAATTTTCTCAAGGTGGAATCGAATTTTTTCTAAGGCAAAGTCACTTTGAGAAGTCAAAATTCCAGTTGAAAAGTCAAGGAGTCCAGTTGAAGGTCGAATTTTGCTAAAGGCAAAAATAAAAGAAAAACTTAAGTTTTATTTTAAAACTTAATCACCAAGCCAAAAGGGACGCCTTGTTTGAAAAGTCAAAGATCAGGATAAGATTGCTTTTTCGTTTTTAAAGCAAAATGCAACCAATGAGAGAAAGAAATCGACCTAAAACAATTTGGGAAGGTTTTTATTATAAAAGACAATCTAGTGAGCTCATTATTTTATTATTTACAAAGTCGACTTTCTTCACAGGCAAAGCTCTCCCAAGAAAAGACGTCTTTTTTCAACTGCAAGTGGATTTTTCTTGAGTTCCAGAACATTGAATTGGATTTTTTCTCTTCATTTCCAGATTTTCTTCAAACAACTGCAGGTTACCTTTGGCGATTTTGAAAGGGGAATTGGATTTTTCATTAAAGATTTGAGAAAACTTCAAGTACAAACCATAGAAAATCCAAAAGATTATTTAAAATTCCACGAATGCTCTTTGAGAATAATAAAGGCAAATCGATTTCATTTAAGAATTTATTCTTCATGCAGCCTTTAATCAAGTTCTGGATTTTTAATTAATTTTTCAAAAATTCTCCAGCCAAGAAATCGCCTTTTTGCAAATTTATTAAAAAATTCTCTAACTTCGAGTTTCTTACAGGCGCAATGTCTTCTCCAAAGAACGTGGGAGGTGGAGTCAGAAAAGCTCAAGTCAAGGAAGTCCTGAAAGAATTCTATCCAGAATCCCAGTTATCCTCAAAGTGGAAGAAAGTGACAGATACAAACTTTGAACAATTTAATGCGATTCAGCACAAGAGAAGGATGTTTGGCACAGAAAACGAAATGCCTACACCTATCGCCTCAAATATTGTTAAGTCTGGACTCCATCAAGCAGCAGGATTTCCGCCTGCAGTTCAGTGCAATGAGTTAATGGTTGAATGCGCCAGAAGGTACAATCCTCAAACAAGATCAGTTAAAACTCCCAATGGAATCACCTTGGCCTATTTCACAGAGGATTCAATCAGGGAAGTATTTGGTATTCCCCATCGCCGGAAAATGTTGAACAGGACTCAGCAAGAATCACAGGCCATGTTCGATCAAGCCAAGGAATCCTGTATGGACATCATCAATTCCAACTGGATTAAAGAACCCAAAAGACATCGCTCCAAGTTGCCAAAGAGACTAATTTGCACAGATTTTAAGATAGAATACAGTGATATGATTCACATGCTGAACAGAGTTATGGGAACGTCTCAGGGAGCCTTCTTTGAGGTATGGATGTTTTCATACGTGGAGGAAATCGTATTGGGAATGGAGGCTGTAAATTGGGCCAAGTTGATAAGTGATAATATCGATTTCCAGTTGAGAAATCTTGAAAAAACTAAAACCTTTTACATGAGTTCTTATGTGGTTTATATTCTGGCAAGATTCACTAAGTACAGAGGACTGATTTGTAAAGGCGAAGTGGGACTTCGGAAAGATCAACTCAAATCATATGATTGTTACCCGCAGCTCCAACTACATTACAGGGACAACTTCAAGATAACAAATGACGCCTTCCTCATGTACATCACACGAGTTCTTCAAGGAACAGTGCAGAGAAGGCTATCTAAAGAAGCTATGGCAATGCTTGACAAGTTCGGGTCTTGGTTTATCCAGTTTCCGACATTTACTTATATAAGAATTCATGGATTCTCTGATGCTCCGTACAGACTTCCTCGATACCCAACAGACAAAATTGTTATGCTTGAGGTAGCAAGGCAACTAGCATGTGTAGACTCCATTCAGGCGAAGAAGAACAAACAAGGAGTGGATTTTCCGGTTGCAATTGGAAAAATGCTAGAAGTCTGTCCTTCGTTACAATCAGCCAAAACAGCAGGGGTAGAGTTGCAATTTTACAAATTCAGCACCTATAATCCAAGGTCCGATTATGACCCATACCTGAGAATGCGTGGGAAGAAGTCCCTTCATGTTATGCAGATCGAAGATTACTGGTCTAACCTGATGGACGAGTATGGAGTAAGGAAGAAGGCTTGGTCAAGAATTCCAGTTGAACTTGTGAAAAGGTGCGATTTGTTTCCTATACCTGACCAAGTGAAAGACAACGGGGACTACATTCACCCTCAGTTTGAACAAGAAAAAGATAAGCCTATTTTATTGCCTAACTGGACACAACCTGAGATGGCTAATTTGAACACATTGATGAAGGACATTTTTGCTTACTCAAGGGAATGGGTCGATGGTCAGATCAGCAAGTTGAGGAAGGAAGGAATTTCTCTTACTTACGCCACATTAAACAATAGGGATGGCCAGGAGGAAGCAATTGGCGAAAATCCTGATGAATCTTCATATCCTAGCAAGAGGAAGGTAGTAAGTGGAAACCTTCAACTAGAAGAAAAGGAGTCAGCTAATGAGGAATTGGAGAGTAAGAAGCAAAAGGTGACTGAAAATCCCTCATCTTCAAGGACTTTGTCAATTGGAGTAATCGAAAATGTATCCATTGTTGATATCGAGCCAAGCTATGAGCAAGAAATTCAGTTTCAAGAGTTAGAACAGGTAGATTCTTTCCAAAATCAAGCCTCCACGGAGTGTTTGGAAGGAAATGATACTTTGATGATTGAAGGTGCAGGAGATACTGAGATCCTTGAGGACAATGAAGAACTAGGAGATGAGGTAATTTCTGCTCTTAAAGGGGTTAATGATGATGTTCAGTTAGAAGATGGAATGGAATTATCCACAATCCCGGATTGGCTAACTGAAAGTTTGAAGAAGAAGTCCAGACCACTGGATGAGGTTCAACCAGTT
Organism: Sequoia sempervirens; assembly: GCA_007258455.2. Lineage (NCBI taxonomy): Eukaryota > Viridiplantae > Streptophyta > Pinopsida > Cupressales > Cupressaceae > Sequoia > Sequoia sempervirens. Next base: position 144,295,208 of record VDFB02373365.1, read on the forward strand.
GAGAGCATACAGGACTTCCTAGAAAGGATTGGCAAGGCTAAAACGCCAAAGAGGCCTAAGAAATATTCTCAGATTACCAGGAACGATACAGGATCCAGGATCTTGCAGGTGGCAGTCCCGAAAGTTGACAAGCTAAGAGATCAGATTGCTCCTATGGATTACGAAGTTACAACATTGGACATTGGGCCAACGACAATAGATCAGGATTTCCATGAGTTGGCAGACACTTCCAAAGCCATCAGGGAGAAGTTTGATAAAACAGAAGAGAAGAAGGAAAGGTTGGAATTAGAAAATCTAAGGCTGATAGAGTTCATTCAGCAGCTAACAGCCCCTTTGCGTCAGGAAAATGCAGCCTTTATTCCACCGTCATCTCTTACTCCGGAGTCCGTTGATGTTCTTGAGGCTATGAGGATTACGAGTCAAGCAACCAGGAGTTGGGTGACCAATATTTCAAAACAAATGGAGCAATTCTTGGAGAAGTGCGCCCAAACTTATGACAGATCTGCACTGCTGATAACTGAAGTGAGTCAAGTTGAGGACCATTGGGAAGATTTCCAGTATGTACAGGACAAAGTGATACCTCGTTTGAGAGTTCTAAAAGAAGTTTCCATGCATGTATTGATTCAGGAAGGTGTTGTCGAAGAAGGAGCCTCGTATGATTTCAGCAGGTGGTATTATTCCTTATTGGCCAAAAAGAAGACATATGATGGAATAAAGGAAGAATGTGCTGCTATACGGAGCACGATTGAGAAAATTCAGTTCAAAATCCTCACTTCTCTTGAAGGATTAACAGGACAAGAACATCATGATACGAATGGCTTAGACTTAGAAGGATTAAAGAAAAGTGTGATGAGCATTTACTTCAAAGAAGTGCAGATTATTACAGAGAACCAGCTTGATGATATGTCTTCCCTTTTGACCTTCATGGAGAACTTTCAGAAGCAGGAGGCTAGATGGGAAGGAACTTTTACTCAGTGCCTGGAGACCTTGGACGTGATTGGAATACAACTCGATTCTGTGCCGAATATCTCAATGGAGGAACTTGATTCTGTGTTAGCCAAATTTCTTGCATTTGCAGCTAGGGAGCGATCCAAAGGGAATTGCATTCTGGATTCCTACTTGCTCGAAAGAAGTGCAAGGTGTCATCATTTGCCATGCTCCAAATGGCGTGTTCTGCTTGTGCCACGTGTCTTTGAGTTTGTTATGCTTTTAGGGTTAGGGTTTGTCAAGATTGATCTTGGCCGTTGATTTCAAATTTAATCTTGGCCGTTGCTTTGTAATTGGGGTGCCTATATAAACCCCATTCATTTCATTTATTCAGGGAGAGACTGATGAGATTGTTGCAATATTGCTGTTTAAATAATAAGTGGATTCAGAGTTGAGCATTTATTATTTCTATGAGCCCGCATGGTTTCATTGATTTCTTCAAAATAGAGTAAATTTGTTTTCAAGTATTTTAGATGAATGAAAGATTGATAGTGTTGGAAAGTGGAATTAGTTCATACCTTTTTCAATTGGATGATTTTCAATTTGATGTGTAAGGTTAGTCTGAACATTAAAATTGCTTAATTTGAGTTCTATTATCTATATGCATTGGTCGAATTGATGGTGATATAGTGTAATAGGATATCTTTCGTAAACCCTTGAAGATTGCACCGTCTTTGTCTAGTTGTAGTGCCGTGCTTGGCGAAGCAAAGATTGGTTTAAATTCCATTATCCAGCATTTGTCTCCGAAGTTCATAGGATTAGTTCTGCATAAGTCTAGTTCCCTTACCCTCGCCCTTTTTTCTTATTTATTTTATCCTAAACTGAAAATTCCAAAAAACATAAGAGCGTTCCACGTTACATCAATCCAACTCCCTACTTTGAGTAAGTTCCTCATTACAAGGTCCCTTTGTGAAACCAGCATATCACATCATCCATTGAGCTTGTCCATCCCCCAAACCGGAACATTGGAATTACCGTATGATCTTTCTAGCAATCTTAGCATAAGAGGTAATTTTTCAAGAGAGGATAAAGCTGCCTTTGGGCATTCTTCTTTTTTCTTTATTCTAAGGTGTTGGGTGTGTCACAAAACACGCATCAACAGGACTCAGATTATTTCGACAATATCAAACCCGAGCATTGTTTCTCACGACAGATTAAGAGTTTGAGGATCATTAGCACCTGTTATATTCTAAAGACGGGATTCCTCAATTCACGAGCGGCCACGCACCTACCATTGCACAAGAAATTGTACTGAACTGGAAATTGCAATAATGACTTCAAAACAGCAGGTGCCCCGCTAATATTCAAAATACAATATATCACAGCCTTATAGTTCGCAAATAAACAAAATATAAAACATAGTCTGAATTAAGAAGTGAGACGCAGACAGGACTTGATTACTCAAACTAATGCATCCTCAATCAATAGCGAGATCGACTAGTTACATACAGCCTCTGTGATGCTATCCTCTTCGCATAAGTTGTTCCCGGCGTTGCGCGTCTTTGTCTCTAGATGAGTAATCCCTGAAGATCTCGCCTATTTCGTATGTTGGACCCGACATATATGATATGGAACAATGCTTGTGTATTGCGTGCTTACCCAACAATGAGATGTCGCACGGTGAAAGCTATAGGAGTGACGCCTCCGTCTAGCAACTGTACGACCCCTACTTGAAAATCCACGCCTTTGCAAATTCTGCGGATGATCTCAGGTGAATTGCTCAGGAAATTGTACTAAACTGGAAATTGCAGTAATGATTTCAAAACAACAGGTGCCTCGCTAATATTCAAAATATAATATATCACAACCTCATAGTTCGCACATAAACAGAATATAAAACATAGTCTGAATTAAGAAGTAAGACGTGGACAGGACTTGATTACTCAAACTAATGCATCCTCAATCAGTAGCAAGATCGACTAGTTGCATACAACCTCTGTGATGCTATCCTCTTCGCATACGTTGTTCCCAACATTGCGCGTCTTTGTCTCTGGATGAGTAATGCCTGAAGATCTCGCCTATTTCGTATGTTGGACCTGGCACATATGATATGGAACAATGCTTATGCACCCAACGATGAGATGTCACACGGTGAAGGCTATACGAGTGACACCTCTGTCTGGCAACTGTGCGACTCCTGCTTGAAAATCCACGCCTTTGCAAACTCTGCGGATGATCTCAGGTGGCACGATAGTGATCCCTTGACGGAAATATGACCTTAGTGGAATGGTAGGTGTGTGGCCGCTCGTGAATTGAGAAATCCCATCTTTGGAAGATAACAGGTGCTAATGACCCTCAAACTCTTAATCTGTCGTGAGAAACAATGCTTAGGTTTGATACTGTCAAAATAATCTAAGTCGCCTTACACCAACATTGGTATCAATGTTCCTAGGATCGTTTTAGATAGCTAGAGAATCGAGATGAATGGGAAGGCACTGAACCACTAGTAGAGACTACGTCCTACCACACTGAGACCCACTACGCGGTCGTTTTCAGTGTCTTCATTCCATGATGATCAATAATGAACCGGATCGGTCATAAATACTTTGCCTTCGAAAAGTTAGCCAGCGAAATTTTGTTTAAATTTAAATGTTATTTAACAATAATTTAAATTTATTATTTATTATTTATTAATTATTTAATATTATATTATTATTATTTAATATTATTTTTAAATATAATTATTATTATTTATTTTAATTTAAATATTATTATTATTTTAATATTATTTTCAAATTAGCATTTAAAAATGCTCTTTTTCCCGCCACTGAAGAGAGGTCCCAAATTGGGGACATGACATTCCAAAAAAGAAGTTGCAAGAGATTATGTCTCCTATTAGGCCTTCTGCGTTAGAGAGGAATAATGAATAATTTTGGAGAGGGAATAGAGAAGGTAGATATAAAGTTGGTTTGGGGTAGTATGTTGTTAACTATAGTAGACAATCAACAGGCAGTAAAGATTGGCCTACAAAATTGATATGTAATGCAAAGGCCCCTCCAAAATGTTCTAGCTTTATTTGGTTGGCCACTCCAATAGAAGTCTAACTTTTGACAATTTAATGAAAAGAAAAAATTTGGGGGCTTTAAAACATCCTACTTTAAGGAGGTTGAATCAGTGGATCATATCCTACTGCTTTGTGATTATGCATGGTCAATTTGGTCAAAGCATGTTTATAAATTGAAAATGCAATGGGTGAATGCAAGCACACTCTATCAACATCTTTGTGGTTGGCTTAGAGGCTCTTCTAATTTGTAATGTTTGTGGTAGAAGGTGAGTGTAAGTGTGCTATGGAGCTTATTGCTAGAGCGGAATAGACATAGTTACAGATGGGTGCAGCTCTCAGTTGATAGGTGTTTGAACATGATAGAAGCTATTATAAAAGCATAAGTAGTGTCAAACATTCAAAAAGTGGCAAAGAATTTAAACGCTCATGAAGCTAGTGTGGTTAATCTATGGGCTTTCAATCTTCCCGTTCAAGGGTGAATAGGAAAAAGCAAGAGCAGGGAAGAGTTAAAATGGTATTTGTCATGTGGGGAGATACAAATGAATTTTGATGGAGCATCAAAAGTTAATCCTGGTCGAGCAGAAGTTGGTTATGTATTACATAATAACAACAATGACTTCGCACTTGGTGATTCCAAATTCTTATTGGAGCAAACCATCAATTATGCAGAATGGACAATATTGCTAGCTGGTCTGGAAGCAACTTATGCACAGGTTTCTCATCAATGGAAATATAAATGACTATCAGATTGTTGTTAATGTGGTAAAGAAGGGACAATTCCCCAACTGGAAACTAAAAGTGATTCTTGAAGAAGTGGTTTTGTGGAAATCAAAATTTATTTCTTTCTAGATTACTCATCCCTACAAGTAGCTAAGCGAAGTAGGACTTCTCAACTACTTAAGGGGCCATCCTTGAAGAACTTTATTTAATTGAAATTAAGGATATTAAAGATTAGGATAATTTAGCTCCTATATTTGAATTGGATCGGCAATCTTAGGCTATGATAAACGGGAAGGAATTGCATCTTGTGTTGAAGGCTAATAATTAGGAAGAAGTTGTTTCGCATGTTGTAATACATGGTTAGAACTATGTGAGATGTGTGAATGGAACTATGTGAGGTAGTTGATTTCATGCAAGGAGTAGAGACGAGTTGCATTCGTATTCTAGAAAACACAGTTGGCAAATACAAGATTGGCTTGATTTGTGGGTGCAGGATCTTTGCTGCTGGTCTGCATGATATGTCTCCTTTGTACGTGAAGGGGAGAGCAATTTAGAGACCCACTTAGGCAAGGCCCAGGTACAGACAATCCAAGGTTGGTTAAGGCAATTTTAGGTGAAGAGGATTTGGCAAACAATGGTCACATCAGATCACATGTGATGATACTAGAGGATTTATTGCAGAACTGCTAGTTCAAGCAGAGCGGAGTAATGAATAATAGAAAGGCAAGATATTTTTTGTAGAGCCAAGGTATGTATTTGGTAAAAACAGGCAGCAACCCCTAAGTGCAGTGTTGGAAGCTTCAATAATGCAGTTGCAAGAAGAGGTGCATAAGTTGTGCATGGATAATAAGATATTGGAGTTCTGTAAGGATCTATGTATGACAATGAGGCCCATGGTGCTTTCTTTTCATAATGGCTCTCTGAAGTTGACTAGTGGCTTTACAATGTCACAGCTAGAGAATGGTTTGTTGACAAGGGTAGTGCAGTGAACAAAGATTATCAAAGGAATAAAGGTTCATGGTGCAATGTCTGTTTCTGGTGTGTTTGCAACTATGTTAGAAGTTACACCAGTATCTGGCGACAGGGTTTACAATTGAGTCTCAAAAAGATGGAAGGCAGCAACTCTTGGAAGTGGATGTGCTTGGGATACAATGTAGACAGACTATGTTTTGTTGGCAGTTTCAGGTGCTACTGGTAGACTGCTTTGGTCTTTAATCTTCTTGTTATGCTGGTTTATTTTGTGGCATTGTATGTCTTGCCTGTATTGTTTAGGGTGGCACTCTGGAGTTGACTAGTTGCTTTACATTGTCAAAGCTAGAGAATGGTTTGTTGACCAGGGTAGTGCAGCAAACAAAGATTATCAAATGTCTGTTTCTGGTGTGTTTGCACATATGTTGGAAGTTACAGAAGTATCTGTCAACAGGGTTTACAGTTTTTTGTTAGAAATATAACAACTAATTTGAAGCGTAAAGGGAAGTCTAGCAAGGATGAAGAGTTGAACTGCTGTAACCTTAGAAAATCAGGTCATATAGCATGAAATTCTCAGACTAAAGCAATCCATTTTCTTAAAGGAAAAGTAAGAGAAAAAGAAAGTACAAAGGAATATTACCATTGACAATAATAAGATAGCTGATGGTAGACAAGAGGACAAAAATGGTAATACTATGATTACCACATCGGGTCACCTAGGTTTCTCAGTGGATGGTGGCATACCAATGTGCAATCTTCATGTAATATTTTGATCAATATATCATTTTGTTATCAGAAAATTTGGAGAATTGTTTTTTGCTTGTAAATTGTGTTAATAGGTTTGGATTGAGAGGGAATGGAATAAGATTAGACATAAAAATCATGTTAGGGGAAGGGTATTAGCATAGTAACCTTCAATATTAATAAGAGTCCTGGGTGTGACAATCTGTATCAAAAGATAATAACATTCAATAAAATTGGGAGCCCTGAGAGACGCAGGTCATATTAGAAGTCACTGACACACCATTATATGTATGTTGACTAACATAAACGTTTGTAAGCAACTTTATCCTTATGAGTATAAATTCATTCATGCAATTACATATGTGATTCCTCAATTATAAAGATTAAATGTTTATTTATCATTGCCATAGTATTATTAAAGTGTTGCATGCTAATTTCATAAAAGAATTTAGGGCCTAGCATGAGTATCCACATTATAAAGAGGTGAAGGTATTTTATGCATACCAAGGGCAATTGCTCATGTTAGTCACATCCATAAGGTTCTATATGTCATGGAGAAAAGTTCTTAAAATAGAATCCTTATAACACATGAAAAAGGGATTTGTATGGACTCCAAGCATGTTCATAGAATTCTAACATCAGATTATGTACATGCACATATGACAGAGAATCCTAAAAATCTGTAGTCTGTAAATATCATTATGCATGTTTGAGAGACCACAAGGAGAAGCATGGGTAATGAGGAAATCCAACTAGGCATAGGGAAAGAGCACAGGTCTAATTTTTGCACAAAGTGCATTTTTATGCTCAGTTTGACATTAACACTATTTTCTATTCTACTTTTGGTAAAGCTCATCTGAGGCATTAAAGACAATTACAATATTCTACATTCTTGTGAATATTTGACAGAGTGTCTGAAGCCAAAGGTAAACCACTGTTGACTACAAAAGGAGATAATGAACATAAATAGCACAGACCATAGGACTGCAAACTCTTATGGGAGGTTTAGTATTGCCATGATTACTTACTGAGTGGTATGTTGAGAAAAAGTCAAAATGCATAGTTTCATGATGGGATGGCCTCTAAATTCTAATATATTTCCATTTCAAGGCTATTTATTTTTTTAATGATCAATAGAGTGTGGGAAAAGAGTCCACTCCCTTGTTTATAAATTTCAAAATTGAACAAAAGAAGTGTGCTTCAGATGCTTGAACCGGGGAGCAACTAAGACCAAAATAGACCAGAACTGCTGCAACCAAGTTGCAACAAGAGGCTGACAAAGTTACTACAAGAGACTGACGAAGAGAAACCAAGTTTTTTTAATATCAGTTTTCTGTACTTGAATCTGATCATTTAATAAGGCTCATGGCAAAGACCACCATAAAGAGAGATCCTTCTGGCCACATTAGATACCTACACACCTCCCTTTTGTACAAGAAGCATTCTTTAATGTATGCAAGAGCAAAGATAAAGAAACAAATAGAAGAGTAGGGCAATTAGATAGATAGAATTTTGTTGCTGGTGGGATATGCCTTTATTGTGTAATTAATTAAATTGGCAAGGAATACAGTCTTAACTCAAAATTAACTATATCCATGTGCAACTGACTATAGCAATATTAATAAATGGAAAAGAAAAATAATAGCAACACAGCAAAATAATAACTATATGAAGACAAAGCACACAAAAAGCAATTCCAATTTTCATGCTATTAGGCAACAAGTTGGATTGAATATTATAAACATCTCATTCCCAATCTTCCTTTCAGATGCATGTACCTGAAACAAATTTCAGCTAATTCAAAGCCTGAGGTTGACATTAAACAACCATGGATGCTTTGAACATGTTACATAACGAAATCTGAAACAAAAATGAGTGCAGAAAATTATGCTAAATCATATAAATAAAATAGAAATACACATTTATTCTTGGCAAGAAAACATAGTAAAGTTTAATGAGAAACCTTTGGAACACAGCTGAACTAATGGAATGCAGAGGAACTCTAGAAGAAAGTTTGAAGTTCCACCAAAAACAGCTTAAGGGTCAAACAAAAGAATGGCAACATACACAATTCATATATAACTTATTAATTGAACTATGCTCTCATCTCCTCAGCTCAGCAAATGTAGCACAGAAGAATTTGTGATAATTCATCCAATCATAAGACAAAAACATACAAAATTTTCATTAAAAAAATTTCAAGAGCAATACCTTGTCAATGATGCTTTCAACTACATCATCTGAAAGGTTCATACCAGACTCAGCAAGTGTAGCTACGACCATTTGTTTCACCTGGAAATAACAATGTGCCTAAATGAATTTCAAGCAAATGTATACATCCCTTAATTACAATGATAATAGACGACATCGAATAAGACAAGTGATGGACCTAATACATCTCCCACACAATAAGTAGATCTGTTACCAACTTCATGCTTAGAAAAGAGACTTTAATTACAAGAAATTAAACTATATCTAAGCTTCCACTAAATACAATGAATTTTGCCAGAAGATGATTACACCCCTAAAACAATAAAAGAAAATTCCTGACTAATGAAATCCTATGTAAAAAGCCTCCTATTAGAGAAACTTTAAAGAGACAACTTTAACTTTCTCTACTTCTACTATTTTGGTTATTATTTTATATTATTAAGATCGCCATATGATAATAATACTTATACTATTATAAATTTATAATATGTAAATACTTATTCTTTTGACAGTTATTTTACATTGATACCATCAATATCAGAATTATTTTGTATTTATCATAATTCTATTACATTATTATGAGTTAATACTTTCTCCATGTTGGACTTAACTTCAGTAGTTTGATTTTAATAACAGAATAATACTTTTTTTTACTGGTTTATATTACATTAAAGTGTATTTCTCTACTACTCTTACTATATTATATTATTGCATCATTCTTTCTTATGATTATAGTTTATGTTTTTATAACTACTGTCCATGCTTGATTATAGAATGTTTCCCCCCTCTTTTGTGTAACACTTCTTCTACATTGCTAGGACCTTGGTTATTTTAGTTTTCCTTTTGTTTGATATTGTATTATATTTTGTGTTGTGTGTTTGTTGACCTTGGAATTTAACCCTCTCCTCTTACCTTGTTTCTCCTTCCATCTTCTTTTAACAAAGAACCCCCCATCTTTCTTCCTCATCCTGACAATGGATCATGGAGTATGATCTGATATGTTGATACAAAAAGAATCACAGAGTTTTTACCAGAAGCATTCTAAATCTAATCAACAAGGACAGTGGAAATATCATATCTATTATTATAATTTTCTCTTCAATGAAAAGCTGAAATAATGTAATCCTAAGACAATTTTATATGGGCAGCCTATCTAGATGACCTTGCCAACGAATACCTTTACTACTTAGTCTGCAAGTTCAAGATTTATTATTAAGGTAAACATCTTGTTCAAATTTCACATTCCTGCCTGTTTGATATGGATATTGATCGAATGAGCTTGGAATGCTAGTCTTTTTTTCAATTCATTGAATGAATTGGGGTGTTCCAAACGCAGACTCAAATAAAGAATGAAACAATTGCTCAGAATATGATACTACTTTTATGCAGATGTGCATCATATTCAATTGAAACAAAAACAATTGAAGGTTGCACGTGTACCTTTTAATGGGGCTCAAGCTCCATAGACATCTACTACAAAGAGATCATTTTCTTATAATATGTATACTTTATAGCCAACTGTTAAGCATAAGTTGCTTACATAAGTCAAGACATTCACCTAAAAGAGAATGAGAAAAACCTTGGCAACTGAATGCTGGGTTTTGTTTCATATAAATAAAGGAGGGGGTTGGAAACAGGTACTAGATTTAGTACATTATTTTTTAAATATGAAATCAGAAATTCCAATATCAAAACTGATTACCCCTGAATTAAGATTGCTCTTTTTCCTGCCATCTTATCCACTTGCAACTCATTTTCTGTTTCAACTTCAAATACACCTTCTAAAGACCCTTTTTGTTTACAGAATATATGAGCATAAAATCGGTCACAAACAGGCATAGTATTTGCAGAGCTCTTAATCTTAGAGCTAAGGAGATGACTTTGAAACCATTGTAATTTATTTGTATAACTCTCAGGAAACTTGTTTGTATTTCAAAATTTATAGGAATGAATGCCATACCTCCTGCCTGCCAATAAATCCTTTCTGCTTGAGATCATATAGCTGGAAGGAAACTGCAACACAGGAAAAACAAAAAGCTTGATATGTTAATCTAAGAATATGGTATCCATGTTTATTTGTATTGAGAAAATGTTCCAGGCTTAGGACTGATATTTGGAGAAAACTTTCATATTTACTAAAATTTCTCTACCTTGCTAGAGAACATTTATTTGACTTGCAAAGCATGATTCCATTAAAATTTTCACAATCAATAAGCAGAAGTGCCTTTTATGACTAAATTACAATTGCCAATAAAAGTGCAAGCAAGCCACATCTTCTTTTATAATTGAAGGAAACCATTATGTCATAAACATTTCCATACTTCACCAATGAAACAGTACAATTCTAACCTTGCCAGAAGACTAACTAAAGTGGCATCATGCCCAGAAAATGAGCAAAATTTTGAAAGGCTTCAATTGAACCCATCCAGGTCCATGTTACCGGGTTCTTCAAAAAAGGACCCCGTGCCCGCTCCTGGAGCGTTTGGGTACAGGAGCGGCCTGGGGAACACCTGGGAGCGCCCAGGCAGCCCCGGGTTCTCTGTGGGTCCTTCTTGGGCACTCCCAGGGTGCTCCCAGGCAGAAAATGTTAATTTGAATCATTGAAATTAATATGCTTGTGCAAAAATTGTTAATTTCCTATGGTGCAATATTTTGTAACAATTTCTAGAAGAAGCATCTGAGTTTCTAGGAGGGTTGCAACCTATCATTGACTGATTTGATGCATCTAAACACCTCTCTACAACTTATTTGTCAGTTTGTTCAGGCCTTACCTATACTGAGTTTGAGCCATATATCAATCAGGATCATCCTTTTTTGTTGCAGCAGTTTGTGATCTGTTTTAGCTTGGGTTTCAGATTAATTTCAAAAGTATTATTTCATTATCAGCTTCTTAAATGCTGCTTGTCAATTTAGTGGTTTTATAAAATATTCATTTCAGTATAAACATTGACATTAATCCAATATTGTAATAACTAGATGGTTTACCGTCAGATCCCTATTATCATTGTAAGTTTGTAATTGTAATGATCTTCATTTGAATCGTGACTTTAGACATATATGATATATGACATAATATTGAAATTTTGAACTTTCAATTAGCAGTTATCTTTATCACTACCATTGATCAATGATTCAATGATGAATTGATGACTAATGATTGATGAAGTATACTATATCATACTATCAAATGTATTTACAATTTTGTATATTTTTTTTTTTTTTGCATATATATATATATATATACAGCCATACTGTACCCAAGGGAAAAAAAAATCACCATACCGGCGTACCTGTATCTCATACCCGTGCCCGGTCCCGTACCAGAACCAGCAACTTAGATCCAGGTACAAAAACAGAATGAAGGTCAAGAAAGAGTTTATTACTCAGGTCATTGATCCTAAGGCATAAGCCATAATCAGAAAGCATTTCCCTTTGAAGATGTTAGCATTTACAAGAGCAATATAAGCAACAAGAGAAGTATATTTCTGTAGGAAACAGGTCAGTTTATCAAAAAAAATTCCATCCTGTCACACTTACAGTCTTCAATAACACCATGACACCACAATACTTCTTCAATGGGATGAAAATCTCATAAAAACCATAATTCTCTATTAGATCAAACCTACAGCTCTCCTAAACCAAACAGGATCCTAACTATGCTCTGATTATGAATCTCATGGCCATTTTGTGACTGAGAAACAGAATGTAAAAACTACCATAAGCCATTGAGAGCAAGCATCAAGCTTGTAGAATTTCAGTTAAATACAAAGAGGATACTTCCTCTCATGTATAAAGTGCATTAAGAAAACAATAATCCTATATAACTCTAGAGCAACAAATCTCAAAAGAACAAAACAAATGACAAGACTGTAATGCAACCAAAGAGCACTCATGTAATTGGACTAAAAGTAGACTGTCAGGTAATTCTGCAAACAATATTCTATAATGATTAAAAATTATTGGACCCCACTAACCGAGCTAGAAAAGATATAGGGGCAAGGCACTTAACCACATGGAAGCCTCCAGCTCCCAGGCAGGCTTAACTTGATTTTGATGCACACTCTAAAGAGATCACTAGGTGTACCAGAACTGGGAAAATAGTGAGATAAAAATGGGACAGTGGTAGAAGCTTCTAACATACACCAAGTAACCAACAATGAAGGGGAGGCGATGGCTCTAGTTCAGAAACTAAAGTTAATACTCTCCTTGGGCATTTATAGTCAACTCCATGTTAATGATATTTGACATGAAGAAATGATCAACACTCAGTTGGAAGCTTGATAGTATTTTGAATGAAGAGTTATTGTCACTCCCCTCCTTTGATGCAATTTTGGAATTTTTTTACCCCACAAGGTACAATCAATGGCAAATAAAAATAGCCCAGCAGACCACCTAGCATAAGCAAATGTTTAAGTTAAGATGATGATGCAGGAGTATCTAGGTCCACAAGCAATCTTGCATCGCCCAAAACAGAATAAAGGTTGGTTGTGAGAATTTTGGTTTTGTGTGCGGGTTTTCAAAGGAAATGTCTTGAATGGATTAAGTCTAGGAGATCAAAGAATGTTCCAGGTGACTTCGGTAGCAACAGAAAAACATAATTGCATCTTCAACAGCAACTTGTCACTTTGACAACAGCCTGTTTCGACTTCAGCAGCACTGTCACTTCTGCAACATTGTCACTTCTGCAGCAGCCTGGGTAATATTCAGCATCAAAGCAACTTCTGCAGCATCTGAGATGACTTCAGCAGCAAGGCAGAAATGACAGTTTTTAATGATGACTTGTGAGGACTTTGAATTCAATGGACATCTGATGTGTTTTGTCTAAATTGACGCATTTTATGTCTCCAGCCTGTCATCATGGGTCATGTGATTTTTCTTAGTTGCATGTCTTCTTGTTGGTGTTCACCCAATAGTTGGCATGCATAAAAGTTAAAAAGTAGGATGATTAGGGTAAAATGTTGGCAGTCTTATTCCTTTTGGTAGCCATTTGTTTTCTTTAAGGGTCCATGCATTTATTTCCCATTTTGGGCAGCATTTTATCTTCAGCCTGTTATCATTTGGCAGTGTTTTCTTCTCCTTGGTCACAACTGTTCACTTTGTGATTGTTTGTATTTGTGCAGGTGGACATTTCGCTCAAGTGTTGTCCTTTGGCAGCCATTGGAGTGGCTGACTGTAATAACAGTAAGTAGGCAGAACAAAGAATATTCAAGCAAGAAAGAATAGGAAACAGTTGGCAATTTCTGTGGGGACTCAGAAAATAAAACTCATTGATTTTCCTGTATATAGCAGCCAATGTAGAAGCAGGAAGCAAGAGGGGTGGCAAGAGAGGCGCATAGAGAGTAAGCTCTGGAAGAAACCCTTCGAATATTCACTCATAAAAAAGTGAGTGGGAAAAGAGGGAAGACCCAAACTCGATGAGTTCTGTACCAAGCAGGCCCGGGGACTCGACCCCAGTACCCAGCAAGCCTGGTCAGATTGGCTGAACTCAATGAGTCCCAGTGGGTAGATTCAACCAAGTCCATGAAAACCAAGAAAAAAAACATTAAAATTTGAAAATGCTTAAATGTGAAAGCATGAAAGTCGAGCGTTTTTCTCAAGGGTTTGGAAGACTTGGAGGATGGTTTAATGTGATAAAATTATGAAAAATGGCATGCATGAGTGGTCTCAAAGGCTTTAATTTGGGCCTGGTGGCAGACTTGGACTTGGCACCTAGGATGAATCATAGTTACAAGGCTCGAACTCAGCAGACTCAGCATGTTGATTTTTGACCCGGACTTGGACTCAATGCCCAGACATGGTGCAAACTTATAAATAAAAACATATAAATATTATCAAGTGTTTAAGAAATACAAAACTAATGGATTATGATATCCATGTCATCAAAAAGAAAAATCACAATATGGAGTCGTGAACTATCGTAGAAAGGAGTTGCTTCCCTCTACCAAGCATTACTAGCTCTATGTGGAGTCATGTGCTTGTATCTCAGACAAGTCTACAAATGTTGCTATAGCCTTAGGAGCATTACTTAGGATAGCATTTGATTTAACAAACTAGATGCATAAATGTAATTTAATTACTAGGAATTTCATTGGGATAAGTCAAAAAAATAAAAAAATGTTGGTCTTCCATCCAACATGGCCCAAAAGACTTTGATTTTTTGGTTTCTTAAAACTAGAGCAAGGATTTGGGAGCAGCATCCCTAGTGGGGTCAACAAGCAATGTCCCTTGTGGGGGTCTATCTACAGGAAACTCAAAGCCTTTAAGACCACACAAACCATCATGGTGCATGCCATTTTCATAATTTTATCACTTTTAATCATCCTCCAAAAGTCTTCCACACCCTTCAAAAAACGTTTGACTTTCATGCTTCTATGTTTAAGCATTTTCAATTTTTTATTCTTTTTTTCTTATTTTGCATAGACTTGGCCAGGCCTACTTGTTAGGATTCGCCTAGTTTGACAAGCCTCACTGGGTACCCAAGTCGCATGTCCCCAAGCCTCATTTTGACCTACTCGCCTTGAGAGTCTCCAAATCTAGGCAAGTCCAGATGAGTCTTGTAAGATTATAATCAACAAAATAATTTAGTGTCTAGAGCAAAATGCTTGTCATATGTGTTGGTGATTTGAGTTGTAGACACCAAATCCCTAATGTCTAATAATCTCCATGTCTCGGGGGTGTCAAACTTGGGAAGATCACCAATAACTTGTCTTCAAGTTGGGAAAATTTGAACCAATTGTTAAGGTGGGTAAGACCTTCTTCACTTCTGGCTCTGCAAGACCAAGGGGGGTTCCCTAAGGTTCTATAATAGATTTTAATATAGTGACACAAAATTCACCTTGACACAAACCGTACCCATTGCATAGTGCACCCCAAATTCAGTTGTCACTTCATGCTTGTATGCTGGTTTGGAAAACTCAAGGTTAAATACCTTCATAACAAATAATCTTCCATATGAGTATTTGAGAATGTGTTTTGTGATAACTCCTTCAATTTTATAAACATTTAGACATGATAGTCGATACACACAAACTTGTAAAACTGAAAAGATGTTTAAGTTGAAATATTTTGAGTGTGTGAAGGATGATGGTAGAGAAAGCCAACCATAGACCAATGCCTTTATCCATTGGGCAACAGAGTCTTTGGATTCAATCAAACATGTAACAACTAAAAACAAGGCGATGCCTTAATCAAGTCACCACAAAAGACTATGCCTTTCAAAAAACACAAACAAGTCGGGCTCTACATATGCATTCAAAAAAACAATAAATGGTTGCAAAATATTAAGTGAGTCTACTTAGTAATCCATGAATATGCCCATCACTTCATTATGTTGAAAGGATACCTTACAAAAGCTTTGCAAGGATTTTACAGACTTCTGGTTGAAAAACTAAACAACATATATCAAGAAATGCATACCATACACAAGGAGACACTCAACTAAGGTTGATTATGCATTTAATCATTAGATCTTCAATGTTTACAAGATGCTATTACATGTTTGGAGTAAACCCAACTCATTACAATACAAAAATAGCCACCCAAAACTAGAAATTGAAACCCTAAGGCTTCCTTTGAATATCTCCCTTATGTTGGCTCTATCACTGCTCCTTTTTCCAAAATGTTATCCTCTCCCTCAAATATAATCGCCAAAGAAGATATACCCCAAGCAAGAAGGCATGTTGGCTGTCAGAAAGCCATATCGCACAAGTAACCCTAGTTGCGAGCATTTCCAACACCAAGACAACAAGTGTCATATGCAAACATGATCTAACCACCAAGAGGTGTGAAAAAAGCATTCTTTTGACCTCTTCCATACTCCTGCATTGATGATTTATGGGTTTGAGTGCAATAATGGATGAAAATGCTAATGAAATCTACTCAAATCACATATAAGAGGTGTTGTTCTAACAAAGAGGGGCTTGCAAATCATAAATGAGACATGAGCACCATTTTCCCCTCTTAGAATTCATGGAAAATAATTAAAGATCATTTCTAGAGCCTCCACAAAACAGATTTGGTAGTTGTATTAGTGGTTGCAGCATTGATGGCATTGAAGAGGGAGCTATTGCTCCATTCTAAACAATAGCGAAAACTCGACCCATATCTAGACGTGGGATCTTGGTCTGGATTCAAATGTATGCCACTTTGTCAGTATTTTTGTTGAAAAGCAAGAAATTGGTCAAGATGTGGATATATCGCGACCCCCTTAAAATTCCCGCAATATCCTACATTCCCTCGAATTTTCGCTAAAATTCACCTTGCATTGCTTTGGTTCTATGCAGGAAACTCATTGGCATTTGGACATGTGGGATTCCACCTTAATTAGGATCTTGCGAAAAGATCAAGCCCACGTGGACACATCCAAACATCATCACTTCCCCCACAAGGTCCCGTTGACCATCAGATCCCCGCAAAGCTAATACTTGAGGGAAAATAGCTCCCCACGAGATTATGCGGAACTTTGACTTGGGTCAGGAATATCTAGATGACCCTAGAAGCTTCGCAATGGCATAAGTTAGTCCTTTTTATCCCAATTTTCTCTAAATTTGAAATGGAGATACCCACTTGGACATTCTACAAAATGGCAGACTCAAAAAACCTTACACTTAGCCAATTTCAAGATTTCAATTTAGGCAACTAACTGAGGACAAGGGAAGGGAGAACCACAAACAAGAAGCACATTTTGCATGATAACCCTCATGAATTTCTTAGATCGATTATTGACAAAGGATGGACTAAAAACTGCGCCAACAATATGCAAGATTGAAAGACTAAAAATGTGGAGTGCAAGGGAATATATTTATAATCACAGTTAGGTATATAAGGACAACTCACAACTACATAGCCCACCACTTTAAATCTCATAATGTGCCTATTAGATATCTATATTTTGTAATTTGTAGGCATGAAAGGGATAGATGATGGTTGAGTTCAAATCATAGTATCAACAGTAAATATATACAACTACATTTGTGCTTTTTCATTAATGAAAAAATCTAGTGAGTCATTAGAAATCTGCAATTTGGCAATTATCTTGTGGAGTGAGAAATTAATATTAGTTGGTAGTGACAAGTTATTCCGAAAGATCAATAAGTCAAGATATTACCATGTGAGCAAAGAAAAATGTCTATTCTAAAATTCCTCTTCAAAAAACGAAACAATATCAATGCTCCACCTACAAACATAATACACACTCAACAAATGGTGCCTATAAAGCACTATCTATTACCTACATTTTTTTTCCTATCTCAAGATAAGATTTAATAGGGAAGAGGCAACGGCGAGAAAGTCTATGATTTTGGTTCGCTTTGGAATTTGGGTAGGAGACTATGCAATTGCAAAGACAAGCGACAAGTTGTTCCCATAATCGAGTGAGAGCAATCTCTTTGTCTTAAAATTCACTTCTTGATTTAGTTCATAGTCAAATCTTTTAGGCAATCTTTTTCCCAATAGTTTTGTGCCTCTACCACATGAAACTTACTCTTTTTCCAACTCTTTTGCCAACATCCAATTTATTCTAGCTCTTTCTTGGCATCCAACTATTTAATGGGATTAATGAATTCTTGGGCTTGAAATCCCACAAAGAAATCCTATCAACTAATTAGGACCATAACTAAGTTGTTCTCCTAGGTCCTTCAAACTCAATACAACCACTAGTTCATCAAGTGCACTTTTTTGGTTGGCCATTGTCTACTACACTAGCTCACATTGGATACTTGTCATTAGTCTGCCAATGAACCACCCCTTCTCAATAGCCACATCAATTGTATGTGAGATCTTGACAATTAGGGCTTTTAAGTGCTAGTTATATGGCTACACCGATTCTCCAAGTAACAACTAAATATCCTTCAATGCGGCAATATTTTGGCAAACCAACTTAGTGTAGTTGAACTCAGCTTGAAAGTTATCCTTAAACTCGATATTATTTTTTTGTCCATCAAGATCATATCACACATATAAATCCTACAGATAATGGGCAACTAGTGCTACAAATAAATGAATCGACTACAAAGCATTCGTAACATTCTTGGCATGCCATGCAATTTCACACTTTCCAATGATAAGATGCATCCTCCTCTCAAATGTAGCTCTTAGCTATAACATCAACATCGGTTTATAAATGATCCCAAATTTTGTATGTTTTGTTGTTGCGCCAACCTATCTAATTTTGCAATTAAAAAATTCTAGTATGCACTTGTCTTCCTTTTGAAATCTCCCTACCTAGTTTGTTGTCCTAGGTTGAACAATGAAAACCTCACTACCTCTTCACTATCACTTGATGAAAGTTGCTTATAAAAAGAATTTGGATTGGTCAGTTTTATGACATAGTTGGGTTCATCATTGTTCGAGTGCACATAGTTTGTATCTTCAACTTCCTGATGTGGGCAATCAATGGCTCTCCCTTCCGTGTTTGACCAATCTCCTCGTGCTCTCTCTTTGTCTCACACATGATCCATCCTCCGTTAACATCCACAAGCACATGCTGTCATGCACTAGTTCTTCTTCCTCCACTATGTTGCTTCCTTGGCATGCATTGTGTCCATCAAGATCACTGCAGATCTGCACACCTCTGTGTTCATCTTTCTAATCATTTCGTTGAACTAGGAACTTATGCATCACTATTTTACTTGAACTATGGATGGATACAACAAATTCCAAGATATAATTGTCAATGGCACCTTTCACAAAAGTGTCAACAACACATCCAAATAGTATCCAACTATTGCAACTATGCAAGGGTCACACATGTCCACTCCATTGTACCCAGATATTCAAACTTGTTCATTTTAACCCATACTAACAGCCAATCAAATAGATGCCCTAGCAACTCCACCCAAAACACTGCGTCCAATAGATCAAATAGCACCATCTCACACTAGCCTCCTTATGCACAAACTCCTCAACCTTACTTATAAACCACCAATGGATGTCAATGTGTGTGACTTGCTGCGTCCAATAGATCAAATAGCACCATCTCACACTAGCCTCCTTATGCACAAACTCCTCAACCTTACTTATAAACCACCAATGGATGTCAATGTGTGTGACTTGCTGGGGCATAACTAACAAACAACATACAATTCATGAGAGGGTCCCAGAAATGGAACCAAAATTTAGCCAAAATTCACATGCACGCGTTAAGACCTATTGACTTAACACTTGATTACTGTTGTGCAGTGGCATATCAGTTCTAAGACTAATCAGCTGAGCCATGCAAGAGTCTCAGTACCCTCAAACAGACCTGCCCACTTGTTGATGCGTGTTTTGTGACACACCCAACACTTTAGAATAAAGAAACAAGAAGAATGCCCAAAGGCAGCTTTATCCTCTCTTGAAAAATTACCTCTTATGCTAAGATTGCTAGAAAGATCATACGGTAATTCCAATGTTCCGGTTTGGGGGATGGACAAGCTCAATGGATGATGTGATATGCTGGTTTCACAAAGGGACCTTGTAATGAGGAACTTACTCAAAGTAGGGAGTTGGATTGATGTAACGTTGAACGCTCTTATGTTTTTTGGAATTTTCAGTTTAGGATAAAATAAATAAAAAAAGGATGAGGGTAAAGGAACTAGACTTATGCAGAACTAATCCTATGAACTTCGGAGACAAATGCTGGATAATGGAATTTAAACCAATCTTTGCTTCGCCAAGCACGGCACTACAACTAGACAAAGACGGTGCAATCTTCAAGGGTTTACGAAAGATATCCTATTACACTATATCACCATCAATTCGACCAATGCATATAGATAATAGAACTCAAATTAAGCAATTTTAATGTTCAGACTAACCTTACACATCAAATTGAAAATCATCCAATTGAAAAAGGTATGAACTAATTCCACTTTTCCAACACTATCAATCTTTCATTCATCTAAAATACTTGAAAACAAATTTACTCTATTTTGAAGAAATCAATGAAACCATGCGGGCTCATAGAAATAATAAATGCTCAACTCTGAATCCACTTATTATTTAAACAGCAATATTGCAACAATCTCATCAGTCTCTCCCTGAATAAATGAAATGAATGGGGTTTATATAGGCACCCCAATTACAAAGCAACGGCCAAGATTAAATTTGAAATCAACGGCCAAGATCAATCTTGACAAACCCTAACCCTAAAAGCATAACAAACTCAAAGACACGTGGCACAAGCAGAACACGCCATTTGGAGCATGGCAAATGATGACACCTTGCACTTCATTCGAGCAAGTAGGAATCCAGAATGCAATTCCCTTTGGATCGCTCCCTAGCTGCAAATGCAAGAAATTTGGCTAACACAGAATCAAGTTCCTCCATTGAGATATTCGGCACAGAATCCAGTTGCATTCCAATCACGTCCAAGGTCTCCAGGCACTGAGTAAAAGTTCCTTCCCATCTAGCCTCCTGCTTCTGAAAGTTCTCCATGAAGGTCAAAAGGGAAGACATATCATCAAGCTGATTCTCTGTAATAATTTGCACTTCCTTGAAGTAAATGCTCATCACACTTTTCTTCAATCCTTCTAAATCTAAGCCATTCGTATCATGATGTTCTTGTCCTGTTAATCCTTCAAGAGAAGTAAGGATTTTGAACTGAATTTTCTCCATCGTGCTCCGTATAGCAGCACATTCTTCCTTTATTCCATCATATGTCTTCTTTTTGGCCAACAAGGAATAATACCACCTGCTGAAATCATATGAGGCTCCTTCTTCGACAACACCTTCCTGAATCAATACATGCATGGAAACTTCTTTTAGAACTCTCAAACGAGGTATCACTTTGTCCTGTACATACTGGAAATCTTCCCAATGGTCCTCAACTTGACTCACTTCAGTTATCAGCAGTGCAGATCTGTCATAAGTTTGGGCGCACTTCTCCAAGAATTGCTCCATTTGTTTTGAAATATTGGTAACCCAACTCCTGGTTGCTTGACTCGTAATCCTCATAGCCTCAAGGACATCAACGGACTCCGGAGTAAGAGATGACGGTGGAATAAAGGCTGCATTTTCCTGACGCAAAGGGGCTGTTAGCTGCTGAATGAACTCTATCAGCCTTAGATTTTCTAATTCCAACCTTTCCTTCTTCTCTTCTGTTTTATCAAACTTCTCCCTGATGGCTTTGGAAGTGTCTGCCAACTCATGGAAATCCTGATCTATTGTCGTTGGCCCAATGTCCAATGTTGTAACTTCGTAATCCATAGGAGCAATCTGATCTCTTGGCTTATCAACTTTCGGGACTGCCACCTGCAAGATCCTGGATCCTGTATCGTTCCTGGTAATCTGAGAATATTTCCTAGGCCTCTTTGGCGTTTTAGCCTTGCCAATCCTTTCTAGGAAGTCCTGTATGCTCTCAACTGGTTGAACCTCATCCAGTGGTCTGGACTTCTTCTTCAAACTTTCAGTTAGCCAATCCGGGATTGTGGATAATTCCATTCCATCTTCTAACTGAACATCATCATTAATCCCTTTAAGAGCAGAAATTACCTCATCTCCTAGTTCTTCATTGTCCTCAAGGATCTCAGTATCTCCTGCACCTTCAATCATCAAAGTATCATTTCCTTCCAAACACTCCGTGGAGGCTTGATTTTGGAAAGAATCTACCTGTTCTAACTCTTGAAACTGAATTTCTTGCTCATAGCTTGGCTCGATATCAACAATGGATACATTTTCGATTACTCCAATTGACAAAGTCCTTGAAGATGAGGGATTTTCAGTCACCTTTTGCTTCTTACTCTCCAATTCCTCATTAGCTGACTCCTTTTCCTCTAGTTGAAGGTTTCCACTTAATACCTTCCTCTTGCTAGGATATTAAGATTCATCAGGATTTTCGCCAATTGCTTCCTCCTGGCCATCCTTATTGTTTAATGTGGCGTAAGTAAGAGAAATTCCTTCCTTCCTCAACTTGCTGATCTGACCATCGACCCATTCCCTTGAGTAAGCAAAAATGTCCTTCATCAATGTGTTCAAATTAGCCATCTCAGGTTGTGTCCAGTTAGGCAATAAAATAGGCTTATCTTTTTCTTGTTCAAACTGAGGGTGAATGTAGTCCCCGTTGTCTTTCACTTGGTCAGGTATAGGAAACAAATCGCACCTTTTCACAAGTTCAACTGGAATTCTTGACCAAGCCTTCTTCCTTACTCCATACTCGTCCATCAGGTTAGACCAGTAATCTTCGATCTGCATAACATGAAGGGACTTCTTCCCACGCATTCTCAGGTATGGGTCATAATCGGACCTTGGATTATAGGTGCTGAATTTGTAAAATTGCAACTCTACCCCTGCTGTTTTGGCTGATTGTAACGAAGGACAGACTTCTAGCATTTTTCCAATTGCAACCGGAAAATCCACTCCTTGTTTGTTCTTCTTCGCCTGAATGGAGTCTACACATGCTAGTTGCCTTGCTACCTCAAGCATAACAATTTTGTCTGTTGGGTATCGAGGAAGTCTGTACGGAGCATCAGAGAATCCATGAATTCTTATATAAGTAAATGTCGGAAACTGGATAAACCAAGACCCGAACTTGTCAAGCATTGCCATAGCTTCTTTAGATAGCCTTCTCTGCACTGTTCCTTGAAGAACTCGTGTGATGTACATGAGGAAGGCGTCATTTGTTATTTTGAAGTTGTCCCTGTAATGCAGTTGGAGCTGCGGGTAACAATCATATGATTTGAGTTGATCTTTCCGAAGTCCCACTTCGCCTTTACAAATCAGTCCTCTGTACTTAGTGAATCTTGCCAGAATATAAACCACATAAGAACTCATGTAAAAGGTTTTAGTTTTTTCAAGATTTCTCAACTGGAAATCGATATTATCACTTATCAACTTGGCCCAATTTACAGCCTCCATTCCCAATACGATTTCCTCCACGTATGAAAACATCCATACCTCAAAGAAGGCTCCCTGAGACGTTCCCATAACTCTGTTCAGCATGTGAATCATATCACTGTATTCTATCTTAAAATCTGTGCAAATTAGTCTCTTTGGCAACTTGGAGCGATGTCTTTTGGGTTCTTTAATCCAGTTGGAATTGATGATGTCCATACAGGATTCCTTGGCTTGATCGAACATGGCCTGTGATTCTTGCTGAGTCCTGTTCAACATTTTCCGGCGATGGGGAATACCAAATACTTCCCTGATTGAATCCTCTGTGAAATAGGCCAAGGTGATTCCATTGGGAGTTTTAACTGATCTTGTTTGAGGATTGTACCTTCTGGCGCATTCAACCATTAACTCATTGCACTGAACTGCAGGCGGAAATCCTGCTGCTTGATGGAGTCCAGACTTAACAATATTTGAGGCGATAGGTGTAGGCATTTCGTTTTCTGTGCCAAACATCCTTCTCTTGTGCTGAATCGCATTAAATTGTTCAAAGTTTGTATCTGTCACTTTCTTCCACTTCGAGGATAACTGGGATTCTGGATAGAATTCTTTCAGGACTTCCTTGACTTGAGCTTTTCTGACTCCACCTCCCACGTTCTTTGGAGAAGACATTGCGCCTGTAAGAAACTCGAAGTTAGAGAATTTTTTAATAAATTTGCAAAAAGGCGATTTCTTGGCTGGAGAATTTTTGAAAAATTAATTAAAAATCCAGAACTTGATTAAAGGCTGCATGAAGAATAAATTCTTAAATGAAATCGATTTGCCTTTATTATTCTCAAAGAGCATTCGTGGAATTTTAAATAATCTTTTGGATTTTCTATGGTTTGTACTTGAAGTTTTCTCAAATCTTTAATGAAAAATCCAATTCCCCTTTCAAAATCGCCAAAGGTAACCTGCAGTTGTTTGAAGAAAATCTGGAAATGAAGAGAAAAAATCCAATTCAATGTTCTGGAACTCAAGAAAAATCCACTTGCAGTTGAAAAAAGACGTCTTTTCTTGGGAGAGCTTTGCCTGTGAAGAAAGTCGACTTTGTAAATAATAAAATAATGAGCTCACTAGATTGTCTTTTATAATAAAAACCTTCCCAAATTGTTTTAGGTCGATTTCTTTCTCTCATTGGTTGCATTTTGCTTTAAAAACGAAAAAGCAATCTTATCCTGATCTTTGACTTTTCAAACAAGGCGTCCCTTTTGGCTTGGTGATTAAGTTTTAAAATAAAACTTAAGTTTTTCTTTTATTTTTGCCTTTAGCAAAATTCGACCTTCAACTGGACTCCTTGACTTTTCAACTGGAATTTTGACTTCTCAAAGTGACTTTGCCTTAGAAAAAATTCGATTCCACCTTGAGAAAATTCGACTTCCAACTGGATTTTTCACTTCCCAACTGGAATTTTCACTTCACTCAATTTCCTAAAGTCCAGTTCAATAATTTTTTATGCCTTAGTCGATTTTTACTTTGTCCAACTGGAATTTTCACTTTGTCCAACTGGATTTTCTTGAAGAATGCGAATTTCCTCAAATAGATGAATTTTACTTGGATTTTCCCTTTGATCAATGGATTTTCGAACTGGATTTTCTAAAGTTTCAACTGGATTTTCTCAAGGGCGTACCTCTTCCAGACTTAGGCGAATTTTGCCATGATCTACTTGCTTTTTAGTTGATTTTTCAGTGATTTTCCCTCAAAGGCGTGATCTTATCCAGTTGATTTTTTGACTTTGCATGCGCTTTTTCCTCGCTTTTCTCATCTTGCATGCGCCTTTCTCTGCTTTGCATGCGCTTTTCAGTTGCTTTTCTCATGATTTTCCGATTTTTGCTTTATTTTTGCCCGCTTTTTAGTTCCAAAAATGGAAACTTTTGACTCAAATGCTAATGACACCCTGTACTTTCTAAAAATAGAAACTTACTAAAAATAGAAAAAAACAAAAAGCAACTTTCTAAAAATAGTAAATTCCAGATTGGGCTAGAAATGCCAAAAACGAAAAAAGCAAAAAAGCAAAAAAGCAGAATCCCTAAAAAATAGGAAGTGTCAGAATTGAGCGAAAGCACAGGCGATCCTCGTCTGCAGGGCCTTCTAAGCACTCCCATGACGTTTACGTTCAGTTTCGGGCTCAAACACCCAACTTGGCTCGGATGATGACTCCAGACCTTGACATGAAATTCTCAGATATCAGAGACTTATGAAATTGCCACTCAACGCTAAACCCTAAGAGCAAACCAGTGAGGGTCCCCATTTGCAATGGGGCGATGTGTGAAAAAGGTCACAACACCACTATTAATCAAAACCTAAATAGTGTTCATAAACATATATGCACAAGACATAAGCATTGCATGCCAAATCTAGCATAGATTCACTATATGAATTCTTCCATATCAAACTATTACACTCATGGAGTTTGTGAAGGATTTGTCCCCAACATTGACTCAACTATTCATCAACTACTTTTAATCTATTTTGGCTTTAATATATCTTCAGTTTCATGCAACTGTACCTTGGAAGCCCTTAAGAAGCATGCAAGCTAAAAATTTCAATTGTTTCTCCTAAAAGCTAGTTACAGATGTTACCTACGCAATCCATACTTACGTCTTGCTCAAAATATCAACTTCCACTTCCAGAAACCCTATTCTATTTTGTGCTTTCAGCTATTTGTGGTGCAACTAAATACAAACTACTTATATTTGGTACGAAATACAAACTATTAAAAAATTGGTGCAAACATTCAAATTGATTTCCCATCAATTAAGGCATTGTGGAAAGTCATATATAACACTTTTATCGCTAATTTTGCAACATCATATTTTCCTAATAGTAGTAAATCCCACTCCTCAATTGATTTTTGTATTTGTTTTGGTAGTTGTGTTATTTGAGCTTGATCCATCAAATTTTTTTCCAGTATAATGACCATAAGTCTATATGCATCAACCATATTGGCTGTTATGTTGGACTGTTTTCTTTTTTTTCTTCAATTTTCTCGTTATATCTTGTTTGTGATCATTGGAGTCTTGTTTCAGGTAGAAGGGCAGGTTTATACACCCACACTGCAAGGATCAGATTGACTATTTATATCCTTAGCTGCTTTTATAGCATCTTGCATGCGTCAATTCTCAACTTGCATGTCAAGTTCTCTTTTCTCTGCTGCCCAGTGAAAGCTAACAAATATTTTTCTTCTTCCTCTTGTTTAATTTCAACTTGGGCAATTGTCATCACCAGGATCACTAAAGCAGCTTTCTGTGTATTACACTAAGAATTGTGCTGAATTTTGTGAAATGTCCCCCTTAACACATTTTCTTCATTGTATGACAGGTCTACTCTTTTTATTCCTCGTTATTGGGATTCATAATCAGTCATTGAACCCTGCTACTACCATTGCATGACAATCTACGATTTCTTTTGCTTTTTTTGCCTCCACTTAATGGGATTTGTTGAAGCATTATGCAATGTTCATCAGGTTCATTACTATTTAGCTTAAATGAACACTCCCTTTTCATGGGTCCTCAGATTACAGATTACACAATATTTTTATAAGACATTTTCAAACTCATTTCTTCTCACTTTCCCAACTTGTACCTTTTAGTCACCATTTTTTTTTATCAATTTTGTAACTTCTTCTAATTTAGACTCAGTTCCATCTTTGCCTTTGTCTCTCTTCCGTAAAAAGTGTTTTTGTTCAACATCTAAAATGTTGTTAGATATAATTATATTTCTATGTTGTTACTACCTTAGACATCTCATTAACAAGATTTAGAACCCATTCACAATATATTGCTGTTTCAAATTATTACAAATGGGGTTGTCTAACATTTGTACTATGTTTAACACTCTTCTATTATAATCCTTGATGGATTTGTCCTTTACTTGCTTGATACCAGACAATTCATTAAGAATTTGAGCATCTGTCTGTCATTTTTTAATTTCACTTTCTGCCATGCCTATTTGTCATCCCGTTTCACTTGATATCTTGTTGATCAATTAATGTCCCTTGACACTCTACTGCTGTTTACAAACAGTGATAGATTTTACTCATGCTTGTATGCTAGTGAGCAATGAGATTTCAACTAGTTTGTTCTTACAGGTAAGCTGGGAAGTAAAGTAAGATAATGAATCTAGTATATCAGTTCAACCATCTATTGCAATACCATACCCATCAATTAACCATGTTACCTTGATTAGTAACATGCTTTCTCCAAAACAGATTTCACTAAAAAACCAAGACAATTTTGATGGCTTTCTCCAAGCATGTTTCCTCCTCACAACCATGAAAATTCAGAGCTTCTTAAACCCCCAACAATGTCAAAAGTTAAAAACCATTGGTCCATGATAAGGGGAGAGCTATCTACATATTGTATCTCATTTGCATGAAAACCAATGGTATAGAAATACAAATACCTTCTCTACCTTTGACAAGTGCATTTTCTCTCACAAGATGTTTCTTTTTGAAAGAACTCAATCCACACCCCTTTTAGTGAAAGACACATCAATTTTGAGTCATAATTCATGTAGGTTGCTAAACATTCAACTATATTTTAAGACCAAACACTCTTTTTTCTACCTATTTTGTTAAATTGACCTTCACATTTGTGTAAGTCCCCATTATATTGTTTCACACAATTTCAAATGTCAAGTGTCATCCCCTAAGTTCACTCAGGTCCCCTTTCTTGCATATGATACTTGAATAGAAACTATAGGGAAATTTAACCTTTAGCCATTGTCAATAACGTGAAATTCAAATGAGCAATAAAAACTAGCATATCTGCACAGTGGAAACAACAAAAGCAGGATGGACATAAACATCCACATGCCCACAGTGATAACAATTGATTATGAATGAATATATGTTAAAAGATAACTACATGAATGATGATATTTATACAAATGGTAAATAAATATTTTTTTAAAAAACTAATAATTTATCAGTGTTTCTCTGAGTTTCTGAAATGGGGAGACATGGGCATAACTTAAACACACTAAAAGCAGCTTAAAAAAATTGAAGTAAATACAATGTGCTGAATTTTCAATGGAAATCCTTCCTCTTTGAGCTATTTAGGGTTTTTAGTAGTATTTTCCTCAAAAGTTACCTTTTTTTTATTTTTATACACAAATGGAGCAGTCTGCGCAGTCCTGAATATAGGGGATGTCCATTCCAAGTCCCAAGGGCGTCAGGAAAATCACCCAGACCCTAAGGAACATGTCCCTGTGGAACATTGCCATTACTTCTCTATTCAACTCCATATTGAGTATATACTACATCCTCCCTTGTTGAGAAGCTCAAGTAGAAGCATTGATAAATAAGAATGATGTCAAGAAGGATGATATCAATCAGTACCAAAGTTATGAGGATTCAAATTGTGAAATTGAAACTGAGCTGTGTGGATATAGAAAATAAAATAGCAATAAAAAATACTATATTTGGCATCACAAATTATTGCTTTTAGAATATAATAAGTGTTATGTAATGTCTGGGTGAGTAATTTTTTACTTCCAAGACCACATACAGGTGCTTCTGTTTGGGTATCAAACAGTTGTCCGATGCTCCTGATGTGCCCAACCATACAATAATGTTTAGTGAGCTTTTCAAAGTTCTCTCAAGAGTCTCCACGAGTCATAATGTTCTTCATTTTTGGAGAAAGAATGTGAATTGCATGTGTTATGATAAGAACATATGCCATGTTTCTATCCTGTATTTTAAAAAATGTTCTTTGTTTTATAGGTGTTTCTATCCTGTGAATACATGCTCGGTTTCTATTGTATATATTATATTATTAAGTATCATGGAATAGTTTTTGTAACATTTCCTATGCTACAAAATGAGAATATTTCAGAAACTCTAAGATACGATACAACTTAAATATTTCCATTAAAAATATATATATATTACAACAACATTAGGCCTAAAATTATTTGGGTTCCTCCTAAGAAAGGAGGCATGAAAAGTAACTTTCATGAGGACACCAAGCAAAATCTTGGTCCTGCTGAAGGTAGAGGTGTACTGTATTGGAATAAGGCTCTGTCTTCTATGCAGAGATTCTAAAGACTCTGACAAATAACATGGCAAAACTGAAGCACTATTGTAAGGTCTTTGCAGAGCTCTGACTAACAATTGATTAATTTTGGGTGTTAATAGTGACTCTGAATTAGATGTCAGCACAATAGTCAGAGTTGGTTGTTCAAATTGGAGGACAATCTAAATTTTTCAAGACATCGTCTCTCTTGTAGTTATTCAGAAGTATCTCTGGTAAATATATATCTATACAGTTGAATATGAAGGCAGATTTAGTTGTTGAAATTGGAGGATAATCTAAATTTTTCAAGACATTGTCTCTCTTGTGGTTATTCAGAAATATCTCTGATACATATATATTTATAAAGTTGAATATTAAGGCAGATTTGAATCCAATGAGCTTAATTGCTTTAATAGCCTTGAAGTTGACAATGTTTTACTTTTATTTGTTTCCAAAGAAGACACTTTTAATTTTCTCCCTATGGCTAATAATCATGATGATTAATTAAGTGTGGGCATTTTAAGGAGGTGAGATAAGTGTGGAGATATTAAGAGAGGTGAGTGATGTAATGATTAATTTATTAGTGCCTAAATTATTCCTAAGTCTCAAAGATGAGGCTTACACGCAAAACTAAGAAAAAGAAAAAATGAAATGATAAAAAAGCACATCAAAGTTTGCATATATATAAATAATAGCTATACTACCTTCATTTAGAAGAAAAACTTTGGTGTCCCAAAAGATTATGGGATAACAAAAGGTAAAATAATATGTATAGTGCCTCCATTATATATATAGGTCTAAAGGTTCACTCCTTAGGCATAGCTATAGTACTCATTTTTAACCTTCATACCAAATTAAAATAACTGAATTTATAACAATGCCAACATAATGTTACACGCACAACCATAAGAACAATAATTTGTCTGACTGCCCATCACATTAAAAATGAAATAATCATTTATATTTTAATAATGTCTCATATCATGCTGATGCCTCACTATGATAATACCCTGTTATCAAATTAACTAGTAATTCAGTGAGAAATTTTCAAGGAGTATATTTATTTTGAAATATAATTTACACTGAAGAAAAAAAATTGCATTCAACCATGTTTTACTTACAATCTATTTTGTCATCTATTGGAGCATTTGGATGAAACACTGACAGAGCACATGCAAACTCCTCAAACCCTAACAAGCCATTGCGCTTTGTATCGAACAAGTCAAAGACCTTCAAAAACAAATATTGGCAAACATCAGTCTTCATTTACATGTTAACAGTATCAACACAAATCTGCAAAACTATCTCAACCTGCAGAACTGTGATCAATATCTGCAGAGTCGAGGATTATATTTACATCATCATATGCTATAACCTTGAAGTACTAGGAAATGATAACACACACACATCAACATTACCAGAGGTGTTGCAGACAGAAATAAATCTTTGATTCTTTAGAGCATTGTAATGTGTATGAAAAATAAAATCTCAAATAGTTAAGAGTATACAATAAAAATGTTTCCCTTACAAGAACAAACTAGTGAACGTCCCAAAACTCTCTCTCTCTCTCTCTCTCTCTCTCTCTCTCTCTCTCTCTCTCTCATATGTTGCCATCCCCCCAAAATCTCCAAAAAAAAGGCCCTCAGACTGCCATCCCTGAAATGCATCTCCTGCCGTCCCACCGACCCCATCATGGAAACACTGTGGAACATAGCATATAATGCATGCAATCTGTTACTCTGTAGACTCGACAAATGAAGCACACAATTAACACTGTGGAACATAGCACACAATATGTTGCCATCCCCCCAAAATCTCCAAAAAAAAGGCCCTCGGACTGCCATCCCTGAAATGCATCTCCTGCCGTCCCACCGACCCCATCGTGGAAACACTGTGGAACATAGCATATAATGCACGCAATCTGTTACTCTGTAGACTCGACAAATGAAGCACACAAATAGCTTCTGACTAGTGACTTTATGCCTTCAAGCCTCAATATGTTTTCTCAACTGCCTGGCAGTTAAGGAAGCCTTTTTCGTAAACAGATTATTATTTTAGCATACAGTCCATTTGAAAAGATTTAAAGTCCCCATAAATTGTACATTTTGATTCTTCAGAAGCAATCAAGCATGGGACCATGTGCCCCTTTGTCCTTCCAAAAATTACAACTTTGAAATGTAATGGTGGAACACACAAACCTTGAAAGTTTGTGTATGTGTGCAGAATGTCACAAACAAAAGCCTTACTTCTATTCATTCCATTATGGTGTATCAGTGTATGCATGGAATTGTGCATGAATGAGGAATTTCTTCTTTGTGAATTTCAGATGCATAAATAACGGAACAGCAGACATCATTTATTGATGACTGGATAGATGGAACTCCTACAAAATTTCCATAAGGAGTTGTAACTGTATCATGTGAATGAATTTTATTGAATTTGTTGGGTGAATGCCATGCTCACCATGGTGTGTTGATTCCATTCTACCATAGAAGTTAGACCATAAAGCTGAAACTTTTAGAGACGGTCAATTAGATTAGGAATCCCGATCAATAACAAACAAAATACAAAGGATCAACTCAGGACTGAGAAATTCTACCCAAAGTAAATAGGACTGTTCCTTTCCAAAGCTTGGAATCCAATGTAACTCATTAGCATAGGTTCACAGTTGTTATGCTATAAGTCATGAACATCAAAGCAATTGTATTCTTCGACAACTGTCCTTAGGAATTACTTACATGAAACTATTTGCTTGCAGTGCCATCTCAATTCTCAACTAACTGGATATAGAATAAAGACTTTGAAAATAGGAATCCATATCAAAAATCATTAAAATGACAAAGTGAGGGCTTCAGAACCACTTAAAAACATATCTGACAAAGAAATGCCCCTTGTCACCAACACACAACTAAGTACCATCACAATCTTCTATGATTTTAAGAATAGTCCTGAAGCCCCATTCCTAATAAGCAGGTCAACTAGATATTGGCAAGCTATCTGGGCCAAAACCACAGCATTCAACAATGTCCCAAGCATATGAAGCATATGGAGAGTTTCGCGACTCAATAAATTACAGGATGATCTCGAACAAAGCAAAGACAATCTGAAGACATTAGTCCAGACACATGATATGGGTTGGAATAAAACTTTAAATCCGACTCATTTCTTCTCTGTGGCAAGGGAAAATATTCTCCCATTTTGTTGGATTCATTCTCTGTGTTCTTTTAATAGGGAGTACTTTTTTACACAGGCTTCATTAGTCTATTAGAAAAGCAGTTAATCAGATCTTGGATTGAGCTATCCAACAATAACTACGAATATAATCTCCAAAACTATTTGGCATATGCTACCAGGCACACAAGCTTTTGCAAATTATGTATTTAAATACAAAATGCTTATTTTGAATTTTTCCTCCAAGCCAAAAAGCAATTTTCATAATAAATTATGCCTTCAGGAAGATTTTAGAAGCATGCAATTTACCATCATATGGATATGGATTCACTTTTACATATATTTGTATGAATATTTTCTTCATTGCATACAAAACTTTCAAAGAACAGCAGCATGCACAAATCATTTAACAATAATCATTTGCAATATATGAAATATCAGCAATAAAAACCAGAAGCACTAAAATCTATTCAAAATGAATGGATGAACTTTACCTCCACACTGACATTTCAAACTCAATTTAGACTGCAGTAAATATGTATTTCATGCTTTAAAGCTTTAACTCATTCAATTTGCTCAATTCAGACATATAATCAACAGAATAAAGTACACAACAAGGCCAATCCTTACAATATACCTTCTAGGCAATCTTTAAAGTATAGTCCAGAATACCAAAGCTCTATTAAGAAATATTCAAAAGCTATTGCTCTTTGCAAGTGTAAAATCATGCTTACCCTGTCTGCAAAAAGGCTCTCCTTTTTGTTTGTCTTGAACAATGCCAGCTGAAATTCCTCCTGCAAAAAATTGGAACATAACATTAGTAGTGGAAGCTAACATCCACAATTAAACACTGTTACATCATACACAAATAATTATGATGCTGGCCTTGACATTCATTTCCTACATCTGACATAGAGTTCACTGATCAATCCCTGAAGAACATATCCGCATCTATTTAACTCTAGAACTATCAAACAATAGAATGGCATGTTATTTTCAAATTGGATGCAGAAAGTTGAAATTAATGTATTTAGTTTGCAAAACAACAATATTTAAGATTGCATTTTAACTGTTTTTTTTATACAAACATGAGATACCTAGTTAAACTCGGAAAGATTGTCTGCCATAAAGCTTCACACCCCAACTACTGATGGACAATCTCAAGAACCGTGTAACCAGATAAAGATGTAATCAGCATAATATTACACAATGATAAATATTATTTTATTTTATTTTATTACCAGGTACCTACATAACCAGTTAACTAGTCTAAAACAAAGAAAGACTAGAATATAATGGTTCTTTTAACAATAATAAACGAGTTCCAAACATCATCCTCTGTGCACTAAAGAACTCCCATTTTATAAAATAACTACAATGTTGCAATGCATGCCTCACTTGCCCAAGATGGGCAAGGGAGCAACTACAACTCAGACTCCACTAGATACTACCGCACGCCTACAGTAAATCTCAGATCAACTACAAAGGAGAAAGATCGAAAAAACCAGATAATCATGAATACATACATCTTCATAGTTGTAACATAACTCCTCATCATACTTATGTGTCAAGAGTCTCATTAATCTACCTAACCCACCTAACACCTATTCTTATAATATTGTGGAACCCACTTCCACTTACTCCTCATCACATATGCATAATACAAAGACCCTAATGTGCACATTAATACATAAAAAAATAAATGGCCTCTAATGATCTTATGAAGATGTATTAATTGCATGGTATTATTATCACACCAAAAGGAATATTGTTTCTAACTTAATTATGACCATAAAGCCATTGACTTGTGTGGCACACATTTCAACCCACATTGTTTGGAAATTAATCACATTTTGCAACAGGGTTTTTGACCTTGCAATTGTTTATAAATGTGTAGGCAACAACAAGCATTGTATGATTGTCGCACTTTCTTCTGTCATTTGGTTATAGAATGATATTTTAGGAGCTTGGCAATCACACAATATTCTTTGCATCTTTCCTTATGTAATTAATGTAGTGGCTTATTACAATTTAATCCTTTTCAAATTGCCACTTATTTGTATCATGTCATTGAATCCTGGGTAACTCTTTTGTTATATCCCAAAATAGACATTCACAACTTTAAATAAGGTTTTTTGGGTGAGTGATGTCATTTTACCTCATACTTTACCCAACTAAATGCATTATTAACAGTTTGTTATTGAACACTTTAACACAATATAATAATATTATCCGTCTCATTAAAGTATGATATGAGGAATTTGTTTTGCTCTTCCAATGTACGCTAGGGCATAAATACATGATCTCTTTCATAGTCATCGCTTTAATATCTATTCTATGTCACTGAATGTATGGTATGATTATCTTTTACTAGATAAAGATTTGCCCCAGTTGTAGCCAGCTAGATATTACATGCGAAATCATTAAGCAAGTAGACGAAATCATATCATGGAAACATGCTAGCCTTCAATGAGGCAAAGAACTTTTTACTGTACCCAATGTGACATTAGAAACAATCAACTTTATGATGAGAATACACAATGCTAAGAGTGAAATGAAATAATAGTTTTTGGCCCCACAATGGCTGCTAAAAGCTGTTACCAGGTTCACTACGTATGGCACCTGTACCTGGCCCAAATAGGTCCAAGTCCAGGTCACTGCACAGGTCTCCCAAATTCACCCAAGGAAGGCACAACTCATGCAGCTCCAGTACCCACCAATATTACGGGCCTAGGGTTAAAGCCTAGTGGACAACCCAATCAAAGAGGTTCATATTAAAATAATATTTAGTAATTATTTAATGCTCAAATATCTTTTGTAACATATGTACATATCCTGTAACTTAGTTGTTTTCTGATTTCTTTCTATTTCCTTGGTTTGATGATGTTTCTATTCCTATCTGGGAAACATCTCTTTTGTAATCTATTTATGAAGCTAATTTGCTTCATTCTTTATACATCGAATATTTGAAATCTCTCATTGCTCTTTGTTTCATGGTATCAAAGCAGGTCTAGGGCGAGATTTTTTATTTTTGGCGACCATTCCTGATTTTTTTGTGAGCTCATGAAAAATCGAGTGTTTTTTTTTTGAGCAATCGGGAGTTTGTTTTCTGGGCGCCCTTTCTCTTAATCGCGTCAGTATTTTCGTGGTTTTTTTGAAGGGAGATTCGCGGATTCTGGAAAATTCGTGTTTTTTTTCTGAGCTTCTGTGAAATTGCAACGGACTCCTAGAAGTTTCCCGTGTGCGACTGAGCAAAATTATCGGCATTTCGCAATTTCTCTTAATCCGCCTGGCGTTTTTCGAAGTTTCTTCTGTGTGTGAAAATCACGTCTGGTATTGGCGTCTTCATTGTTTACACGATCAACCAAGTTCTAGTTCTATAAAATTGTGTTTTCTGGAAGACGTTTTTTTGCACGTGACTTTTCTGGTCTTTCTTGCACGTCTTGTTTGTTTCTCTGAGGGCAATTTCTCACCATTTCTAGCCGTCTTTCATTGCTTTTTGAGCAACTACTCTTACTCTCTGCACACGTCCGTTTTGTAACCCGGGTGACATCTTTTCAGGGCATTCTTTTTGTCGCGCGACCAAGGTTTTGGAAAAACCGTGACAAATTTCTTTTTACAACTTCTGTTTGCAAGCGATGTGGGCATTTCGTGCAATGTGGGCATTTTATTTGGTAGGATTTTGAATTTTTTAGTTCGTGGGTCTTTGTGCATTTTTCTGGCGTTTGTTTGTTTTTGGGCATCGGACCTTCCTGCATGCACGCTTTCTAAGCAATGATAGGTTTTTTGGGTGACATTTGTTTGTCTTCTGTGGGCATCAGCACTTTCAGGTTTCACACTTTGTGCATACGTCTCCTTCGTGCATGGTTGTGGTTTGTGTGTCTTGCCTTTGTAATTTCTAGCGATTTGAAGATTTAATCTTTTGAAGGCATATGTTTTGTGCATGTTTTTTGTCTATTCTCCTAGCCACGTGTACTTTCTTTGCTACTGCTTGTGAGGCCCTTTGCTCTCCAATCCAAGTGTTTTCTCTGCCATTGTTGGGCGAGTTTTTTCCTTGTGCCAAATTCAAGAAACCTCGGGTTTTGTGCCTTTATTTTTTGACAAATTTATGCATTTGTGGGGTTTCATTCCTCTTATTTGTCGGATTCTGTGACAAATGGCCAAGAGTCCTACAGATCCTGTTAAATACTCTTCCTGGTACGTTGATTTGGGTGCTTCTCAACACTTCACTCATCACTGGGATTGGTTCATTGAGTACACGCCATTCAAAGATTTTGTTATCTTTGGAGGAGGCGAGGAGTATACTATTAAAGGAAAGGGGCAACGTACAGATTAACTCTGGAGGGAGAAATTTAATATTTCTCAATGTATACTTCGTACCTGGCATGGAGTTGAACCTTCTTTCTGTCAATCAAATTATGACACACTCCCCTCAATTGGATATCATTTTCTACAGAATGTTCCACCACCCACCCCTCCTCCAAACAATCTGAATCTTGATCCAGCTAATTCTGTACCAGCCACACCTGGTGATGTTACTCCTGATTGAGATATTGGTACTTCTACTCTTCGACCTAAATGGTATGCTAAAACCATTAGTGATCTTCATGATGATGAGTTGATCAAGGGTAGAACTGCTAGGAAAAAGAGCAAGCAGCAGAATACTATTAATTTTGCTCTCATAGCCAATTTGCACAGCATCCCTGAGCCTCAATCATATTCAAAGGCTAAAGGCATACCTGAGTGGGAACAGGCTATGGAAATTGAACATAATAGCCTTCTGAAAAATAACACTTGGGTCCTTTCGGATCTTCCACCTGGGAAGAAGCCCATTGGCTGCAAATGGGTGTATAAAGTTAAGTATAAGGTTGACAGAACCCTTAACAAGTATAAGGCTCGATTAGTAGCCAAAGGGTTCTCACAAACAGAGGGCATTAACTATGAGGAGACTTTTGCTCCTAAAGCCAAAATGAGTAGTCCTCACTACAATAGCCCAGTTTGGTTGGAAAGTCCATCAAATGGAAGTCAGGAGTGCATTTCTCAATGGTGATCTACAGAAAGAAGTCTATATGACTCAGCCTCCCGGTTTCAAGGTTCCTGGTAAGGAACATCAAGTTTGCAGACTTGTGAAAGCACTCTATGGCCTTAAATAGGCTCCACAAGCATGGTACATGAAAATTGTTAAGTACCTTACTGATCGTGGTTCCCAAAAGAGCCCTTTCGATTCAAATTTGTATGTCAAATGTTTTGGTGATGATATTCTTGTATGGTTGTCTATGTTGATGACCTTATCATTACTGGCAGCTCAAAACATTTGATCGAGGAGATAAAACACAATCTCAGTCAATCATTTAACATGACAGATTTGGGACTTCTTCATTATTGTCTTGGTGTTGAGGTTTGTCAGACAGCTGACAACATTTTCATTCCTCAGTCTAAGTTTGATCACAGTTTGCTTGAAAAGTTCAGAATGAGTGACTGCAAACTTGCATCAACACCTACGGAGAAAGGGCTCAAACTGTAAGCGAAATCTGATTCAGCTATGGAAAATGAATCCGTAGTCAGGCAACTAGTAGGCAACCTCATTTATCTCACTACTACTAGATCTGATCTCAATTTTGCAATGAGCTACATTTCTCGCTTCATGACAGCCCCTAAAGTTGAACATTGGATTGCAGCAAAGCATGTGCTGAGATATGTGAAAGGCACTTCCGACTTTGGCATTTTGTATGGAAGGTGCAAAGATCCCAAGCTGATTCGTTATACAAACTCAGATTGGGTAGGTTTTGTTGATGACAGAAAGTCTACTTCAGGGTATGTATTTAGTTTGGGTACAAGTGCAGTTACATGCACCAACAAGAAGCAACAGGCAATGGCTCTTTCCTCGACTGAAGCCGAATATCGGGGAACTGTTAAAGCAGCTTGTGAGGCGGTTTGGCTTTGAAGGGTGCTTTTAGACATGCAAATGTCTCGAGCAAGGCCTTCCCCCTTGTACTGTGACAATCAAGGGGTGATGAAACTCGCCAAAAATTTAGTCTTCCATGAAAGGACAAAGCATGTTGAACTTCATTGTCATTTCATCTGCCAGCTTGTTGAAGATGGATCAGTAGTTTTGCAGTATGTTCCGACAGAGGATCAAACTGCTGATATTCTCACCAAGTCTCTCAGTCCAAATAAGTTTGTAAAATTCAGGGGGCATCTTGGTGTAATTGATAGATTGAGCATTAAGGGAGGGTATTAAAATAATATTTAGTAATTATTTAATGCTCAAATATCTCTTGTAACGTATGTACATATCTTGTAACTTAGCTGTTTTCTAATTTCTTTCTATTTCCTTGGTTTGGTGATGTTTCTATTCCTGTCTGGGAAACATCTCTTTTGTAATCTATTTATGAAGCTAATTTGCTTCATTCTTTATACATCGAATATTTGAAATCTCATTGTTCTTCGTTTTAGTTCAATCAAGATTAAGTATGGAAATTTTGTGTTATGATATGGATTCAAGAATATGCAAAGAAATATTGAACAACAGAAACAGAGAGAAGATAGTAAACAACCAAATTAGAACTGTAACAGCAAACTTGTATTATGGTTAATCTCCTCATACAAGCATTATTCCACCATCGTCCTACAAAGAATGGCTTTAAACATCATTGTACAAAGAATAGAGGAATATGATGCATCAGTTAGGACATGATGGTTCACATTCCCATTGCAATTGTCACAACCACGATGACAAGTGATTTGTGCAATAGTATTGACATGGAGTTATGACCTGCGGTTTGGAATATAGGTGTTGACTAGGACGAAGATCATATTGACAAAACCACAAAGGCTGCCAAGCAACACTGGAGATTTGTGGTATGTTCTAGTGACCCAAGTCCTCCTAGATCAGCTGCCCCTACTTAAAGTGCAGTGTTTCCATTGCACATAGGTGCAGCAAAAGATGTGCAGATAAATTTGCAGCCTATGCTTCTGTGAACCATTTGCCTTGCAAATGATATTACGATATTAACCTACTTTGACAATCTAGAAGAGAGGGATCTCTTATTGTTTTGTTCATTTGGCCTTGGCATCAATGACTTGATCCAATTCCACTAGAATGTTGCCTTTTAGATTGATCTCTATCTACAGAAGTGTGTCTACAACATTTGAAAAATTCAATACAAGGTGGAAAATATGGACACAAGAGTTCTACATTAAAGACTAAATGCATCCAAGGTAGGTAGGAAGATAAACCTCAAATGTGTTATCTCCTACTTGCTTGGTGATGGTATAGGACCCATATCGAAGTGGGCAATCTCTTATTGTTTTGTTCATTTGACCTTGGCATCAATGACTTGATCCAATTCCACTAGAATGTTGTTTTTTAGATTGATCTCTATCTACAAAAGTGTGTCTACAACATTTGAATAATTCAATATAAGGTGGAGAATATGGACACAAGAGTTCTACATTAAAGACTATATGCAATCCAAGGTAGGTAGGAAGATAAACCTCAAATGTGTTATCTCCTACTTGCTTGGTGATGGTATAGGGCCCATATCGAAGTGGGCAAAGCTTGCATTAAGGTCTTGCCAATCTCTCCTTTCACAAGTGTAGCAAGACTCAATCACCAACATAAAAGGTGTGCAGTGTCCTATGCTAGTCAAGCACTACTTGTATTTTGCATTATTGTGCTGCAAAGTGGTTTGCCCTTGTTGCTAAACCTGTTTGATGTAGTGAACAGCTTTGTCAACTTCTTTTTGAGTTAAAGGAGTTGCTACTGTTGATAGAGAAACAAGATAAGCTATGTCAATGGGTGCCAAAGAATGTAAACCCAAGCAAATCTGAAAAAAGTTGTGTTGTAGATTTGTGCAAAGCTCTGGTGTAGCTGTGTTGAATGAAAGCCGGACTTTCATCCCAAGTGTGATGCTTCTTTGAATTGTACACTTTGAGAAGACGCACTTAATCCTATTTGCTACTTCCATCAGTCCATCAATCTAGGATTGGGATGCAGTAGACTTGCTCAGCTCTGTATCTAGCATAGACCAAAGTGTGTTACAAAGACTACTCAAGAACCTGCTATCTCTATCTAAAATGATAGTTTGTTGGATTTCAACATTCTGAAAATACAAGTGAGCTATTCCCAAAATTGTTTTCTTGCAAGGAATCACAATTGCCATCTTTGAGAATCTATCAACCACTACAAAAACATAATCATCAACATGTTTTCTTTCTGTTGACTGGTTAGGAAATTGCACATGCAGTACAAGACCTAATGTATTTGTTGACATCTGCCCTAAGGTGTGGCCAAAAGAAGTACTTCTACAAAACCACAAGGGTTCTTTCACTCCACCATGTCCTCCAACCTTGCTGAAATGAGCATACCATATATAAATGTCTCTCTATCTCATGCAGAACTCACAAGTGCCCAAGGCAATAGAGAAGTCCATAATACAAATAGAAATTTGGAACTAGAGTACCACAATGCAACTTTTGATAGATGCCTGCAAAATCCTTGTCAAAAGGATACAATTATAACCATGCACTGACTTCATGTCCACAAGCATTAAGAACAAAGAGAAGAGCTTGATTCAAACAATCTACAACTGGATTGGCACTTCCCTTATTATGCTTGATGTTTATGTGGAATTGTTGAAGATAATAAGGCCACTTTTTATGCCACTCTTGCTGCAACTTGTGTTAAATTCTGCAAGTACTAAAGTGGCTTGTGATCTATGTGGATCATGGTCTTCTTGCCCAAGATATAATGCTTCCAATGTTTACATGCCTGAACAATGGCATAAAGCTCACAATCATATGTTAGGTAGTTTCTTACCAACAACGAATGTTTCACCGTGGTATGCAACTAAATGATCATGTTTAGTGAGAACTGCTCCAAGTGCATAGTTTAATGCATTAGTCTCAATATGAAACAGCCATTGAAGATCTAGTAATGCAAGAATGGCGTGAAACAACTTTTCATTTCAAATCCTTGAATGTTTTCTCTTGTGTTGTTGTCTAGATGAATCTTTTTTTTAATTACCAAGAGGAACAAGAGTTTAGCCCAGCGACCCAAAGCTTAGCTCTTTGTAAGGCGAACCTCCCCTATAACCTCTCAAGCAATGTGCAATGAACCCTTCTCCACACACCGCTAGCAAATTAGGTGTCAAACCCACCACCTAGGCTACCTAAAGCGGCAGCCAAGACCGAGTGAGCTGACCCCAAGGGTCAAATCTTGCTTTTGCCACCTCTAGTAACCTAGTTCAACAGCTAAGTCATGCAAAAAAACAAGTACAAATCTCCCATAGAAAATTGTCAATCCCAAGAAGTTGCAAAACTCTATGAGGTTCTTTGGTTGTGATCAAACTAGATGACTTAAATCTTGGTAAGGTCCACATGCACTCCCCATGCATCTACAATGTATCCCAAATACTATATCTCTTGCTTAGCAAATGAACACTTCTTCATGTTTGCATACACCTTATGTTTCCACAAAGTTTCATGCACTCACTCGATATGGCATAGATTTTCATCCCAAACTTGGTAAAGATCACAATGTCATCAAGGTTGAAAACAACAAAGTAGAAAATGGCTTCAAAACATCACTCATCATTTGCATGAATGTGTCAAGAGCACTGATTAGGCCAAAGGGCATGACTAACCACTTGACAAACCTTCTTTTGCCTTGAAGGTTGTCTTCTAGATGTATGTGGGCTCAATAGGAATCTAATGGTGGCCAAATTTTATGTCGATCTTGGTGAAGAACTTTGCACCAAGCCCAAAAGGTCCTCAATCCTTGGGAGAGAGTAGCGATTCTTCACAATGATCTTGCCGAGAGCCCTATAGTCAATGCACATCTTCCATGTGTTGTCCTTCTATGCAAGCATGATTGGACTACCACAAGGTGATGAGCTAGGCCTAATATGTTATTTTTCAACAAGTTTATGGATTTGTTGCTTGATCTTCTTAGTCTCTATAAAGCATTAGGTAAATCTAGTTCAAGAATCAAATCGATAGTATGCCTTTCTGCATAGTGTGTAGGCACTCCTCTGGTGCCTAAAAGACATCCTTGTACTCTAACAACCTATGGTTCAACTCTAATGTCTTTGTCGATGTTGCTAGAGGAGTTGTAATATGTTTTATCACCACAAGGATGTTCTTACATTTAATTTTTATCATCAAAAGCCCAAACTTCTTACTAGAACTATCCTTTTCCACTACTTGGCACTAATGAGTGAAAGTTTAGGTAATACCTCCAATATGTGATATCTCTACCAAGATCTATGACTACATTTCTTGGAATTGCCTCATATACTGCATATCAATGATAAAGATATGGTTGCCCAAGTAAAATATTACATACTTCTAATGATACAATGACACAAAGCACTATCTATTAAACAGGCCTAATGTTGTACACTAGTTGAGACTATTGAGTGGCATGCTTCTCAAAGCCTGCACTGAACCATCCAATGGAGTATGGTTGTGGATGAGACATTACTAGCAAGTTTAATCTCCAAACTGCTTAAGAGAAATTGAGTTCTTTGGATTTCTATTGTCCACAATGAAGTGCACTAGTTGTCTATTGATCCACATTTGAGAATGAAACTTTCAGCTACCTCAATGTTTAAAAGGGAAGTAGAGATGTTTGTAGTACCCAACATGGCACTAGGCTCAATCTACATGATTTCCTTACCTTTGTCTATGTTGTTGTTTTGGCATCTACTGTATCAAGTTGTGCAAGCAAAGTATACTAAGCATGACTATTATGGGACTGTTTTCCCATTCACATGATTAATCATAAAAAGGCTCTTGTAAATAATTGAAAAGAAAAGGAAAAGGAAAAGGAAAAGGAAAAGGAAAAGGAAAAGGAAAAGGAAAAGGAAAAGGAAAAGCAATAAAATATAAATAAAGGAGATGAAAAAGAAAATAAACTTTAAATTAAAAGAGGTTAAAAAGTGAAATAAGCCTTTAAACATTATAAATCCCTTTACCATCATAATTGCCTTTGTAAAGAGTGTGTATAAATGTAATTAAATATTTATTAAAGGTTGTGATGGTCGATTGCTACCCTTCAAGTTAATATATAAACCCATGCAATATATGTCCAACTCAAGGTACAACATATGGTTGGGATTGTGATGGTAGGAGATATATGTGTTTATGGAGATCACTCAAGGAAGAAGGTGATTTCGTGGGCTACAAGCATTGGAGAAGGAACATATAAGGTATGTCCAACTCAAGGTACAAGGTACAATTGGGATTGTCCTAGCCAAGGCTTGTTTTGAGCAAATGCTTTGTTGTGCATGTTTTGAATGTGTTCTAAATAAGAATGATTCCCCCCTGGAGTGTGCCATAGTTATGTCAACCAAGATCACTGAAATCTTCCTTGGGTGAGAGCGGTTGTTCCGAG
Source organism: Sequoia sempervirens (assembly GCA_007258455.2). Lineage (NCBI taxonomy): Eukaryota > Viridiplantae > Streptophyta > Pinopsida > Cupressales > Cupressaceae > Sequoia > Sequoia sempervirens. The sequence goes on from VDFB02373365.1 coordinate 144,339,273, forward strand.
AGATTTGAGTTAAATAGGTATTCAAATTATTATTAAAAGATATTCAAAATTTTACATAAATGAGTTGGAGCTAATTTGATTAAACTCTCTAAAAAGATATTATTTGTCCCATTATGTTAATATTAATATATATATATATATATATATATATTTATATATATATATAATTTGATTAAACTCTCTAAAAAGATATTATTTGCCCCATTATGTTCATATATATATGTTGCAAGAATATGGAAAGATTGAAGGTGTTGTCAATGATGTCAACTGGTTATCAATTAGGTGTTGTTGGTTGTATATGTCGAGGATATTGAGAAAATTGTAATGAAGATATGTTGCAGGTATTCAGTGGTTGCTCTGGGTTTTGATCTGGATTTGCTCATGTTTGTGCAGTTCAAACATGTTGTTCATGGTTGTTAGAAGATGCTATATACAGATTTTTGGTTGTTGATTTGTTGTACAATGCAAGTTGTGTTCACCAGTGGTGAACTGTGGTTTTCTATGTTTCTGGTTGAGGTCCGAGAGAAATGTTGTTGCTCCGGATTTCTCTTTGATGAAGTCTTATGACTTGCGGTTCTAGAGTTGAGTTGCCCTAATTCTATTGAAGATAGTTTTAGCATCTGGAAGATCCATGCTTAATGGTTTTATATGTTTTACACTGGTTTGGTCAGCCTTGTGTGAAATACTACTTTCGAGGTTGATGAAGCGTGTTGGATCTTTTTGGGTCCCTTGAAGCGTGTGTTTGGGTTGCCCTCATTCTAATTCCACCCTAGGATGTTTCAGCGCCGACCTAATTTGAATTTGAATTTGGATGGCCTACTTTGGATATGTTTCAAAGTTGAAGATCGTATAAATACAAGATGAGTTAGTGGTGAAGAAATATACAAGAGCGAAGAAGAAGAGTGATAAGAGAAAAGAGAAAGTGCAGTTGGATGCAACATTGATTCTATTCAGTGAGTGTGTGTGATGCGAGTGTGGCAAATCAATGCGAAGCTTAATGCTAAGTTTCCGAATGCAGTGAGCAGAAGGTGAACTCCATCATTCATGCATATCTGCAAGTGATTGTGGTGGAACCCTTTGCTGCATTGGGATTTTAGTCTCTCTATAAGAAGTCTTCTTTGTATCTCTATGGTAGTGAGCCCTCCGGGTTGTTAGCCTTGTTGGACAGTGAGCCTTATTTCAAGCAGTGAGCCTCTTGTAATCGGTTTTGATATTCTCTATAGTGTGAGTTAATCCTCACCGTGGTTTTTCCCTTATTGGGTTTTCCACGTAAATCTAGTGTTATTGTGTTTATGTGTTGGATTTGAGTTTCTGCATTGGCATTTAATGATTAATCATTTAAGCAGTATTATGAATTAGTTTCGGTGACTGAATTAAAGGTTTAATTTGTGACAACTGATTCAACCCCAACAGTTGTCCTATTCAACAATATATATATAGTGAACTTAATGTACTAAAGTCTTATACCAGCTAATTTTGATAACATGTATTTTTGTGCATTTCTTCTAAATTCTAGAAATACTTTATGTAATGTCCCCTTTTGGGAAATTCCTAGTTTTAGGTCTGCAAAACATTATTAATCACTAAAACTGATATTAGTAATAACAATTAACAAATTTATGATAATATTTAAATCCATCTAAGCATCATTCATATCAAAATACCTTAATATCATTAATAATTATTCCAACGCATATTCCTATAGTCAACCATATTAGGAATTCATTGGAAATGCTTGCAAACCACAATCTCAAGGGTGGTTGCCCTTGTATTGCGAGAGCATGGAAGGATTTTAAATCCATTCCATCCCTCAATTCGCCTTGGAGGTTGGTCGTCCTCCTCAATCAAGCCCACGAACACGGAAGTGGATTTCTGGTCCATTCGGCCTGCCGACCCACAAGTATGGCAAAACCTTCAATTCATCCATCTTAGGGTGGCGTGCTTGATAAGACGCATGAAGGCTGTCCTCTTCAACCAAGCCCAATAGCACAGAAATGGATTTTTAAATTTGGGTCCATTCAGCCTACCAGCCCATGAATATGGCAGAACCTCCAGTTCATCCATCTCAGGGTGGGGTGCTTAATATAAAGAATTTCTAGTCCTTCAGCTCTCATGACTCAAAAGGCTGAACAGCCTCCCTGTTTGCAAGACACTTCTATAAATTCAAAATAGATTGCTAAAGGAATTTTCTATATTAATTGTTAATAAAATATCATTATGGAAATGCAACAGATTTACTTACAAGTGGCTGTAATAACTTGATTTCTGCATTTAAGATATATATATATATATATATGGCAATTCCTAATTTATATTCTACGATTATTCTTTAAACTTACTTCAAAATAATATTTTTGCTGAAAGCAATATTTATTTCCAATAGACATCTTATATTTCAATTAATTATTTTCCTTTTTTTCCAGCTTGATGCCTTCCTCCAATAAAATATCCTCTCTTTAATATCTTCCCCTTGAGGGGGAAAGTCACATCCTTTCATAAATTATATCCTTGCAAAGAGTCTGCTGCCTTTATCTTTTAATTAATTTTATTTTCCTTGTTGCGATTCCTATGTTCTTTTAAACTTGATCGATCCCCCTTTTTTATTGCCTATGTTAAAGCCCCCTTATTTTTAGGAGGTTGCAAACCTCCTTGGGCATGGGCATGACACTTTATTATCTTTAAACTAGGTTATTAACATTAGAAAATTTGTTGTCAAACTAAATTAGCTTTGAGATACTAAATCTTTCTTTTGGAGAAAAATTACATTACAATGACATTCTTTTGCGGAATGAGTGCTAGAATTGCGAACTATGCACCAGTTGCCTACCTTGGACTGTTTACTGTTCTAATCATTTTGAGGTCAGTGCTTCTTCAACAAATAGCATTGAAAGCCATTTCTTAGTTTGGAATTTTGCTTGGATGGCATGATTGTGGCTTTTTCTATGACTTAGAATCTCCTATCTTAGTCTTGAATTTGGCCTTTGCTTCAAATTCGCAAGCAAATTTGTAGGCTTCTCTAATTGAAAAGATTTGCAAGAAATTCATATCAAATTTGATGTGGTCTCACACCTAACCGTTTTTATTTGAATCTTGAATTCCCAATGTAGACACCAAGTATTCTTGCGCTTTTTTATCTCGGCCTTGGCACTACTAAAAAAAAAATGATGTACTATTCATCATAGTTTCCTACAAGGTAGAAGGTTCCTTTGATGGTTGCAGCAAAGCCATTCCATGTGTCTATAGATGTGCCTAAGTCATCTTTATGTGTTGTACAGTAGTTACTCCACCATTTCCCTACTGAGAGAAACTTTCAAAAGAGCAAAAGTGATCTCTTGATCAAAAAATTGATTGACCACCTAGTAGGAACAGATTTGGTTGAGTCAATTATCTAGGGCATCCACATCTAACTTGCCTTCAAATATGGGGATGTCTCGATTGACTTGTACCTTGTATTCAGACCTTGTGTGAGTAGGCACATAAATAGAGATAGTTGTTTCAAATACCACTCCAATATCACTCAAAAAATGACAAAAAGTGAGATTGCTCAAATAGATACCAATGATCCAGGGCCCAAGGGAAAAGCCTAACGAGCAAACCAATCAAATAAGATTCAATTAGGCTATAACTGCAAAAGGTTTGTGCTACAATAAGGATTCAAGAATATGCAAAGAAATATTCAACAACAAAAATTGAATGAAGATTGTAAACAACAAACTTAGAACTATAATAACAAACTTGTATTATGCTTAGTTGAGTACATGATCTATAAGAATAGATGTGTTTATTTCCTAATACAAGCATTATCCACCACCATCCTACAAAGAATGGCCATATAAATTATTATAAAATGAAAGAAATATGAAGCAACAAGTAATGGTTCACACTCCCATTGCAATTATCACAACCACCAATGACAAGTCAAGCCATGCAATAGTGCTAACATGGATTTATGACTTGCAGTTTGGAATGCATGTGCTAACTAGGATGAAGATCCTACAGACAAAACTGTGAAGACCATTGACCAACACCCAAGAATTGTGGTATGCTCTGGTGACCCAAATCCTCCTAGATCAACCAAGTATGTCTCAAATGTACTTGGGGGTACCCAAGTCACCTAGGGTGTGCCTTGGGCAAATCCAAGTGAACCTAGAGGAACCTACATCAAATAGAACTTGATGTTTCACATCATGTTGCAATTATCACAAGACTCACAACCACTCACAATCGTTAATGACAAGTCAAGTGTGCAGTAGTGCTATCATGGAGTTACAACTTGTAGTTTGGAATACAAGTGTTGACTCGAATGAAGATCCTTCTGACAAAACCACAAAGGCCACTAAGCAACACCCAAGATTTGCAATATGTTCTAAAGACCTAGATCTTCCTAGATCAACTAGGTACATCTCGGATGTACTCAAAGGTGCCAAATTGCCTAGTTGTGCCCTAGGCAAATGCAAAGGGACTATACATATATATACATATTATATGTGATTGTGTGTCGTATGTATATATATACATACATATATATTTATATGTGCTTGTGTGTGTGTATACCAAATTTGCTAGAAAAAAAGATTTTCAAGGTATGAGTCATAATATTGGAATTGAGTACAAGTTCACGTTGCCTATGGAATTGGGCACAATGTGTTTTTTATTGGTCGGAATTGTGTGGAAACAGCCCAGGGCATACCCAAGCAATTCCGGGGTGAATGTGCCAATTCCAACCCTATTCCAGATTGATTCCAACATTTTTTTTGACCTTTTGGCCAGTAAAACCCTAAATGACCATCCCCAAACACTAGATGTCCAAGATTATTACACATTTCAAGAATATACGTATATACCTAATGACACCAAAAAAGAACTTCACTGTACTGGCAAGCCCATAGCTTAAACCAACAACTTAAGTTAAAATCATTCTTTGAGGGCCTTTCTCTTAAATTTACCTTTCTTCTTCTAATGCCATGATCAAAATCAACCATTGACCCAAAAAATCCTAGATCATTTTAAATTTCTGCTACAATATCCTAGATTTCTACTATTAAACTTCATTCTCATTATTCTAAAATGTAGTGTTCTGTTTTGAAATTTACTCTTCAAAGAAGGATTTCCCAATTTGCAGAAGTTAATGATGGGTTCCTAGATTCAACAGTTGGCAGCAACATTTTGGTCACATCTATCAGCTAATCACTCTATATAGAATTTAAACCTTGCTCCTGTAAATAGAAATAGATAATCTTTGAGTGTGCCATTTTAACCTTTTTTGGTTTCACCATTTTTGTTTTTTGCCCATGTGTGGTCACCATGATAGTGACTGCCATAGGAAGAGAACATAAGGAAAAATAAAATGGTGTTTTGTCAGCACAAAAAGATTTTTTTGTGATATTGTACTTATTTTATCCACAGATTAAAAATTTAAAAGTGTACAGACATCTGATTTTATGCTTTTTATTCATATCCTGAGTTGGCAAATTAATCTCAAATGATAAGCTAAAAGAACAATAAAGCATTCATGGTCATTATCTCTATTCAACATCAAATACCAGTTCCCCAAACATGTAATTGTAACATCAATTTCACAATGAGGTGTTCAAAGCAATGAGACGTGACAAACAAAAAAAAATGAACGAAGTGGTCCAAGAAATACTCTTGGAAAAAAATTATCACTGCAGAAGCCTGAAACAATTAATTGATTCCACAAGCTGCAATCATTATAAAAGAATAATGCAAAGCAAATAGCACACCTTATTGATTAGACCATCATCAATCACAGCACTGCTGATCTTCTTAAACAGCTCGTACAAAGCTTCTACTTCACTCACACTAACTGCAGGAACAGAATCTAAAAATGTTAGAAAAGCATTCTCATATTCAGAACAATATTTTAGTCATCTCTAAAAGTTGTCTCACCAAAAAGTTGTGTACAATGATTTATTATTCTTTTCCTGAGACAAAGCCAGCATATCCTATAGGAATTGAACATTGCCATTGAAAAGTGATAGCAGCAGACCACAAATGCCAGTACATGCACATAAACATTAAAATTTCTTTTTTGGCAAAGAAAAGATTTCCTTTTTGACAATTGATCAAAGTGGGATGGCAGTTAAGCATAACGCGAGGCCCTTATTCCACACTAAAACAAGCTTACACATTGATCTCAAAATATAGAAAGCAAATAAATCATGCATCCTGATCCTATAGCAGACAAGCACAGAAACTACCAGAAAGCAAGGAAACAAAATCAATAAGGAAGGAACCACATGAGAAAGCAGATGTATTCTGAAAAACCCACATAAAGTAACTTATCAAATATTTAAAACAGCGAGCAAACCATGTAAACCACTCAAACAAATAACCAAATCCATAAGCATTTTCTATGTTCTTGCCATTCTGAACAAAAAGAAAGTGTCAATAGAAATATAAGCATGCATATTTCGACAATGAAATCATTTATTGCTTAAAGCACCAAGTTATGTGCAATGGAGGAGAAGCCTGGACATAACAGAAAACAACAGATGTGAACACATGTCCAAGGCATAAGAGAATGCGACTTAATCAATAAATAAGGGAACGCAGGAGAAAGCATGCGTATTAAAAATCATCCATATTAAATAACTTGTCTTAGTTAGAACAGCATGCAAACAATGTAAACAAGTAAAACAACTCTAGATCCATAAGCATTTTCTATGTTATTGCTATTCTGAAAAATAGAGAAAGTGTGTAATGGAAATATAAGCCTGCATATTTCAAAAATGAAATACTTTTTTAAGTAGCAAGTTGTGTGCTCTGGAGGAGAAGCCTGGACATAAAAGAAAATAGCACGTGAACACATCTCCAAGATAATCCACCTGACGCATTGGTGGAGATTGATCCCTGCCTATCCTTGTGAGTGGGGGTGTAATTTCACCTCAGCCACTCCCCTAGATTCCTCTCAAGATGTCTGATACTTAAAGCAGACACTCTTATAATATATGTGATATAGTCCAATATTCATTTACTTTTCAAGGCAAAGAAGACTTTCTGCCCATGTTATATAATTACATTCAGTTCCTTGAATATTTTCATAAGAAATTCTCTTGTATATGCTTTTCCAATTTTCAACAAGTCATCATCTTTACTCACATAAGATCACTATCAGACAGTCCCAGACTCTCATAACATTCAGACAAATTATTTGACCTTGATTATCCAAAGTATACACAACCATAGAACAATTAATTCATCTTACAAGTACGTTTTCTTTCAATTTATTAACAGATATTGTTTTCTACAAAGTGGTTATTATGAAAAGCTTATGCTCATTTAAAAAATAATGTGCTGCAATTGGCCTCAATGTTTATAGATGTTTGGATTGCATAAGGTACATGATCTTTTGTTTTCTACAAGGACAACCAATCATAACTCTCAAATCAAAACCGAATTCAAGAAATAACTCAACTTCAACAGCAACTATTCTACAACCTATGAAGAGCCACAACATGAAAGTTATATGCTGCACAAGAATCAAACTAAAATATGAAACTAGATCAAATTACTACTTCCTGCAAACTGTAAGGACATCCTATAGAGCAAATAAGAAGGGAAGCTCTAAGCTTGTTAATGTATGTATCTGATGGAAGAAGATGAGCAAAAGGAGGATGTACTATATAAACATTGTGGATAAAGAGTAACCGAACCACTTCTGCTGAAATTCCCAAGAATCAAAAATGAAAAATTGATTGAACTTGTTAACATTTGACATAGTGCTATAATAACCACTCAAATGCATGGGTGTCCATACCCTACAAGCACTGATAAGTGATATGCCATTGTTGACACCTGGGTACAAGACAACATGGCTAGTTTGTGTGTAATAAAATAAGACTATACGTTGCCAGTTGTAAGAATACCATGGAATGGGATTATCATTTGGAACAGAGCTGTGAGATGGCCCAAATTCTTCAATGACAATGTAAATGGCATTCTTTATGCCAATGTTCATTTATAAAATTTTGTATATAATGACAGACATTGTTGCTACACACAACAATGACTTTCATATATCCGCTCTACATCCAAACAAATCCTATGTATTCCTTTTATCATGTTGGCATGCACAGAAGTCATGGACATTTTCCTATATTCAATGCACAGTGCACTATATAGGCACCTGACGGAAAAGAAGTAACCGAACCATTTCAGCTTAAAGTTCCCATATCTAAAGAAACTTATATTACATCCTTAAACGACAATACAACTCTTAAGACTATAACAGCTATGGTGCATGGGAGCGGGCATGCAATCTGGTTCTGATATGCCATTATCAAAACCTGGGTACAGACTACACGGCTATGTCTGTGTGGATGTCTAAATAAAATCATGTAAGTTGCCAGTGGTATAAAAACAGTAGAACTGGATCACCATTCAGGATGTAGCCATGACATAGCTAGCATTCAATGAAAACAATGAAAATGGCATTCTCTGCACCTGTATATATTTGTTAAATTATATATAAATACAGACACTGTCACCACACACAACAATGACACTTTATTTCATTTCATATGCTCTGCCTCTAAACAAAAAGTATCCATTCATTTAATTAGGTTGTCATGCAAAAAAGACATTTTTTCCTACAATAAAGACACAACTGAAATTTAAAACGTGAGATGTCAAAGACTCAAATGAGATGAGCTCAAGAAATAAATCATAGAGGCTTTCATAATGAAGACCCAAGTTCAATTCCCTGGGAAGCATGTTAAATGCTTCAAATGTAAAAATCTTAAATGTTGAATTGGGTAAACTAACACATCCGATTATTGGTGTGCTGTATCCCAACAGGTGAGGGCAGGTGCAATTCATGGATGAATATGACATCAGAGATAATCCTTGGTCATGGTATCTAAGCTGAAGTACATTAACCAATCAAAAAAAAATGAAATAACTTACAAACTGTTCCACTTGCTATTATCTCAGGATCTCTAAGGCCCTGCACATGTTTGAAGACCTTTACTTCGAAAGACCGAACAAGACAATCTAGTAAGTGGTTGAATCCCTCTAGGCACTGCAACATGATATTTTCAATTCGTCAGCACTCTCCATACCTGCAACATTGAAGAAAATTAGAATGGTTTACAGCTCGACCAAACATCAAAATCACTAATTCATACCCTAGAGAAAATGTTTCAAGTGCAAAAAATTATATTGATATTCTGATTGCTAAATTTAAACCTCTTGCAAAGAACAAAAGTGAAATGTGCAATATTTAAATCCAGAAGTGCATTAACCTTCTCATTACCCAAAGCTAATAAAGACCAAGTTCTTTCCATGCAATTTTAGGATTTCAACATGAGGTCAATCTTATTAAGCAACTTCTTCCATCACTCAAAAATACATTGACTAACAAAATTGAAAACAAATAGCTTTCCCACACATAATGAGTTTCTAAGACTTGAGGCAAGCATGATAATTGAGTTATCCGTATCATCAATGTGATGACATTAAATGTATCATGGGCAACACTTTTATAAGTACGTGTATGTCTTGATTAAATGACATAAATGTGTCATACACAACATTTTTTGTTAATGCACTGTATGTTATGATTTTGTAGGTGGTCCAGCCAATGATATTAACAATTGTTTTTAGAGTGACAGCCGCCTTTCAATTGGTTATTACTCAGTACTTAACTACATTTGTTAGAGTAGAAATTAATTATTGGTAGATGGTAATGCTAGTTTTATAGTGAAAGCCACCTTTCAATTGGTTATCACTCATTACATAACTACATTTGTTAGAGTAGAAATTAATTATTGGTAGATGGTAATGCTAGCTGAAATGTTTTACCCATTTACCACACACTCATTGCTTTATAATTTATGGTACAACCTCTTCCCTTTTGACATTGTCTTCCACCAAGGTGTACATGCTGAAATTTTACTCCACGTTCATTCATTCAATGGAAGAAATTTGTGTATATATCACTTTGATCTTTTATATCTACAAGTTTACTCTGCATTCATCCATGGGAAAGAAAGAACCTTACATATATACAATCCATAAGGATCGTGAAAAATGTATAAATGTAAATAGATTTGTGAATAGTAACTTGAATTCGTAAAAAGATGATCAACAAACACAGTCTAGAGTTCACAAGGGTCAATTTTGATTGTGCAGAACAAATCCATGCTGTGGGGTCAAACCAAACCTGCAAAACTTATCCAGGTTAAATCCACGGCTTCAGAAATGACCCCTAACTATGCAAAACAGAATTGAAAACAAAAAGGCAACGTTTTCACTCCCAGCTTGCCAGGGATCCTCCTTGGGTCCAAGACAGATGCTCCAACACGAACAACAATAATGAACGAATGTGGGAAGTATGTTTTTACACATGGGAGGACAAATAAAATGTTGTATTGATCAAAATAAAATAAAAGTTCAGTGGGTTCATTGGTGTAATAAAGGCTGACACCTGAGACAATTGTGTATGAAATTAAATAGAGCAAGGAACAGATTGCATCCATAGCTACTCCTTGTACTTGGTAATCTTTTAATATTGTTAGTAAAAGACCATTTGAAACTACTGAAGCTGGTTTTTCTCTCATTGAGGGTTTCTAGGTTAAAAATTCTTGTATTCATCGTATGAATTCTTCTATTTCCAGCATATTATTATTTTCCTATTTTAAAAGAACGTTACTCTCCCTTAAACACTGACATTTATGGGAGCAAGTAGAATAATAAATTTAAATTTATGGTTCTTAAATTCTACTTTAATCTAAGACTTACGGATCATCAGAGCAGTTTGGATAATTGTGGGATTTGTGGAAGGAATTTTTGTATGACAGTTACAAGGTCACAAAACGAAAAGGAACTTCCGAACTATCACAAGGTAAACCAGAAATGTCCACCTGAAGGTAGAACAAAGAGATGATAATGGAGAACCTCAAAAATGTAAACAAAGGAGTGATAGCCCTTGAAAGCAACATGGAGATTATAACTAAAAATCAGAATTGGATGAGGCAACAAAAAGAACATAGGAGCCAACAACAAAAGTGCATAAGCCAAGATCAGTCTTCTATGAGATTTGTAGTGAGAGCAATCGCCAAGAAATTTGGTATAGAAGATAATGACGAAAATTTTGAAGACCAAGGAACCTTGTGGGAAGGCAATAAAGAGATTCACATAAAATCTACCCCGTTTAAAATTGAAACAAAGGTAGAAATATCTTTTCAAGGGCAAGTAAATGTTGAGTTTTTAGATACTTTGATCAAACAAAGGGAAGTTTATTTCAGTATACAATATACATAAGGCTAGTGAGACACAGAAGATATATTTGGCATATTCCAAAATGACTGAACATGATCTTGTACAGTGGGAAAGTTATGTATCTTCTTTCGAAAAGAAAAGGAAACCAGCTTTGTCTAAATGGGAAGAATTTAAAGAACTGCTATGAAATAATTTATATCCTATTTGTCATAAAATTAACCAAAAAATTAAGTGGTTGTACCTAAAACAGGAAATCGGGCAAAGTGTGTAGGATTATACCATGCAATTCAGGAGACAAGCCATGTTAGTGGGTTTGGACTTGGAGAATGAGGACATGCATATTAAGTACCTCAGAGGTCTTCACACCAACATCAGATAAAGACCAATAACCACAACCCCCCAAGACTTGGATGAAGCTTATGCACAAGCATATTATGTGGAAAGCAAAGAAAAACAACAACCCTGCATGGATGAGGAAGTAGGGAAAACTTTTCCTTACTCAAAGTCTCAATAAGCTTTTGTGGGACTAAACACCTCTCCAATAAGGGAGGTCTGATCCGTAAGGATCATGAAAAAATGCAAATATTTAAATAGATTTGTGAACATTAAATTGAATCCATGAAACTATCATCAACAAACATGGTCTAGAGTTTGGTGAGGTCAAATCCAACTATGCAATACAAATCCACACTACAGGGTCAATCCTGCGCCTCTATGGAAATGACTCAGGCCAAATTCAAAACTGCAAAAATGACCCCCCACTATGAAAGGGCAACTTTTCCACTTCCAGCTTCCAAGGGACCCTCTTGGGCCCAAGAGGAATGCTCCATCACAAACACTATTAATAAATACAAGTGGGAAGCATGTTTTAACTTTTCAAATGCAGACAGACAAATAAAATATTGTATCAATCAAAATAAAGGAGAGGTCAGTCGGTTCATTGGTGTAACAAAAGGTTGAAGCCTAAGACAACTGTGTATGCAATTAAACGGAGCAAGGGGCAGATAGAATCCATAACAACTCATTGTTTGCCCCTACCAAAGCTAGTTGTTCCCTCACTGAGGTTTCCTGGGTAAAAATTATTGTTTTCATTGTGTGAATTCTTCTATTTCCAGCATGTTATTTTACTATTTTACAACAACATTTCTCTCTTTAGCATTGTGATTTGTTGGAGCAAGTAGAATAATAAAGTTAAATTTGTGGTTCTTAAGTTCTACTTTAATCTGAGAGTTGTTGATCATTTTGGTATTAAAGTGGTTTTGATCATTGTGGGACTTGTGGAAGGAACTTTTGTATGACAATTAGAAAAGAAAATTAGCTACTAGCAAGCAATCTGGAAATCTCTATCTGAAGGTGGAACAAAGAGGTGAAAATGGATAACCTCAAAAATCTAGACAAAAGAGTAATAACGCTCGAGAGCAACATAGAGATTATTATGAAAAAAATAAGAATTGGATGAAGCAACAACAAGAGTGCATAAGCAAAGGCCATTCTTCTATGGAAATAGTAGTGAAAGCACTTGACAAGAAATTTCTTATGGGAGATGATGGTGAAAACTAAGAAGAACAAGAAAGGTTATTGGAAGGTGATAAAGAGATTCAAGTAAAATCTACCCCATTTAAAAGTGAAACAAAGATAGAAATAAAATCTTTTGATAGACAAGTAAATGACAAGCAAGAGGCATTTCTAACAATGTATCAAATTATTACATTTTATCAAAACTAACTACATAGTCATTGAATCAAACTCATCAGCCCATATCTCATGAGTAGTGATACACACAAACCCATCTCCCATGGGCATGAATGGTCCACTTAGCACTTGTTGTATATAGGTGATACTCACAAGGATGAAGTATCTACACATACCAAGAGGTCACCCATCCCAGTACTACTGCAACTCAAGCACACTTTAATCATTGAGTTTCTCCCAAGATCAAGCCCACTTAGCTTGCTACCCCATTTGCAAAAAACCTTTAGCAATCAATGTGACTTATTAACCATTTAGTATAGAGCCCCTTTAGTTCATCCAATGACAAGCAAGAGGTATTTTCCGAGGTGTATCAAATTATGATTTTTTATCAGGATTCAACTACATAGTTTTGCAGTCAAACTCATTGAACCATATTTCATGAGTAGTGGTTCACATGAAACCATCTATCATGAGCACAAATGGTCCACTTAGCACTGATCGACTAAAAGAGGCCAGGAGCAGGTCACATACACAATAACGTGCTGATAGAAAATTTCCTGTCCCACATAGTGTTTTCGTTTGGGAAAAAAATGATAGTCAAGCTTATGGCGCAATATCTGAAAGATGTGTATGTGACGAAGCCATCAAGGCCATCTCAGCCTTTGACAAGAACCCAGACCAAGGCTTTATCTGCGACATGGTGGGCGCAGGTAAGGAAGAGAAGGAAAAAAAGCTGAAGTCTGCTGTAAACAAGTACAGAGAATGCCTCTTTAAGAAGGACCTGGAACCTTCTTAAACTTTGTAATAGAAAACAGAGCTCTGCTCACTAAGGCTCAAGTTAGTAGGATGACAGAACTGGGAACGGGATCGATAACTCTGTACACAAAAAAGCCTTGACAAGGCAAAATTTTGGGTCTGAAAATATGTAAATCCTGCTTTTCAATCTAATACAAAGAGTGCTACCCTCTCTGGTAGCAATTTGCCTAAAAAAACAAAGAAACCATCTATCATGAGCACAAATGGTCCACTTAGCACTCATTGCATCTAGATGATGGTTATAGGGGTGAAGCATTGAGATATCTTAGGAGGTCACCCATCCTAGTACTATTATGACTCAAGCACACATAACCATGCAGTTTCCGACAAGATCAAGCCCACTTAGCTTGCTACACCATTTGCAAAACCATCGACAAGTGTTGTGTTTTATGAACCATTCATTATAGAGCCCCTTTAGCTCATCCAATGACAAGCAAGCAAGAGGTATACTTCATAGCGTATCAAATTATGATCTTTTATTAGAATTCAACTATAAAGATTTTTAGTCAAGCACAAACCCATCTCCCATGAACATGAATGGTCCACTTAGCACTCACTGTATCTAGGAGATGCTAACAAGGGTGAAGCATTATGACATCCCAAGATGTTACCCATCCAAGTACTACTCAGACTCAAGCATACTCAACTATGGAGTTCCCCCCAATATCAAGCCCACTTAGCTTGCTACTCCATTTGCTCAAAGAAAGACTTGGTAGAGTACAAAACTTTTTTGGAGCATCTTAGTTGCAATTGCTTGAGGACAAGCAATCTTGGGAAGGGCAGACTGTAATGTCCCCTTTTTGAAGTGAGATTATAATAATAATAAATTAAAATATAATGTATAATAATTATAAAATATAAAATTAAAGTTTCATTTAATCAAAAGTCAAGGGTCATGTGAAGAATCGTGACTGTTGAAGGAAAAAAGATATATAAGAAACACCAAACAAGGAGGAGGGAACATGCGAAGAATACATCCTTTATCATCTGATAATTACTCCTTTAGAGCATGGAACAGCAGTTCATTTAACTTGAGGACAAAACCCCTCTAGGTCTGGAATTAGAGGATGAAAACCCCCTAATTTCCATCACTAGATTAGTGGACGAAAACCCCTGATTCAAACTGTTTGTATTTAGCCAATTACATTTGATTCTTATTGAAATATTACATAGTTGGGGCACCTAATATTGTGCCAAAATATTCAGAGTGCACTGCAAATCCCAAAGTGTAGAAATCTTGCACTCATTTATAGATATAGTTGTTGTCAAAGAGGTACAATCAAATACAATACCATTTATGCACCAAACTGTAATTTTGTGTGTGAGACAATTTAATTGGCTGAACCAATTATCTTCATCTGTATGGCATCATAAATCTGTTTGGAATTCAGTGATCTCATACCAGTTGTGGTTTGCATCAGCCAGGGCGAAGTGAGGGTTTGTGGCAGATTTTACAAACTAAATTACAGAGGTGCCTGACTGAAACTCGGCTGGCTAGTCAATATTATTCAGCAACTCACATTTCATATTGGAGAGTGTGTCGATTTATTCTAAAAAAAGTGGCAATTCATCTTATGCTTTAAGCACTGCATATTATAGCAATTCCTATTGAATTCAAAAAGGTTAAAGATTTTGTGGCAAAACTGGGCAATCAATGTATGATGCTGCTGTGATTTATTTCTGTTATTTATAAGAAACAAAGATCTTAAAAATTAGCTAACCCTTGTAAATTATTGAAGAAATTTAAAATTGATCAAATGTCATAAAATATTCCCTCTAGGATATTAAAAATGTAAACAGGACATTGCAAAGGATGTGACCACCCCAACAATGGGAAAACATTAATCTATGCATTGCAATTCCAATTAACTTTTTTTGTGAATTCAAAGTCACAGAAAGTTGTTGAGGTTCAAAGTTGTCCAAGAAAGCACAACCAACCTATAATGATAGACTTAAGAAGATTGTGACATTGAAAGGTGAGCTTTTAAACCTAATATGCCCTTTCTACTTTCACTTTTTCTTAAACAACCATTTCAAAAACTAGTACATTTTTTCTCCCTTTGAACACTTGCATCCACAACCTATATTCATACTTGATTTTTAATGTACTAATGATTGGGGGATTCAACTTTAGTTAGTGAGAGGTATCCATACTTATTTCTTTGTTCCTCTGAGCAAATTGTTTCATTGGGCTCCAATAGACACCAACATTTTTGGTACTCCATGACTAGCTTGCTCCTTTCTATTGGCATCTCTATTAAATGATTAATAGATGACATCATTTCATCTATTCCTTGAACACTCATGCCCGACTCCTTTCAAAGGAGACCATCACTAGAGCTACCAATGAGGGCATTTATGTACTAGTACACCCAAGTCACCTAGACCTCCCCTCCTATGTTGCTTAGTCTAAAGCTTGGTTTCTACACAATGCATTGATTTCAAGTGGAGGATGGTAACTTATGTTTTTCTCACTATCTCTAGCATCATTGGTCACACGGCTTAAGGTTTTCCCTTGACCAATTGAGAGTGTGTTCCACTAGTTACAAGTTGAGACAAGTCATCATATCCTTCACCAAGACTAGATCCTCTTTCTTTACTCCCTCTAGGAGGTGCAGACTAAGAAGCAATTCACATTAGATGCCCCATTTACTATTGAGATCTGGGGGAGATACTATTCCCTATATAGAGACTCAAGGAACTCTCTACTTTCTTTAGATATCCAAACCAGCAATGCTTGGCCCTTTATCTATAGGAGGCCATCACTCTTCGACACACATCCTTCAAGGAAGTCTCTTAGAATCCTCAAGCCCCCAAGTTGATCACCTCCTTCCAACTGATCCACAAGAACAACAACTCTAAATGACCTTTAGGTACCAATACTTCACACATTGTTGTGGATAGACTCATGAGACAATGTTTATCACAACTTATCAGTTATCACTTCTACTCAAATGCCCCATCAACTTCCCCTTTAACATGGTTTTCCTTCTTTTTGGTGGCATTGCTCAACTCCTCCTTGACAACATAGACATACTCCCCTCTAGCCACCCACCAAGCATAGGGATAGATGCATATTAAGAGCTTCTTCGTTACTACAAGAGATACATTGACCTTGGAAATGAGGTGAGATTCTAGAGGGAGTTTCTCGCTTCGTTTTAGAATCCCCTAGCTCAACCCTCCTCGCAATAGATACTCTCCTATGAGCAATATCAAACCTTGTATCAATCATTTGATCAACAATGACATCAATGACTCCTCCAATTCAAACCTAAATAGAGATATTCAAAGAGATTGGTATCTTATCTCTCCAGTACTCCTCAACTTTTTCTATTTAGGGATCTTTTTCCCCCTACTTGGCTATTTGTATTGATTTTTGACCACTTGTATTAGTGGTCTATAACTATATTGTACTTTTGTTTTTGTTTCTTCCCTTTTTAGGCCTCTCCTAACATTTTCACTTCCTAATATTTTCTATTGTATATTGTTGTACTCTCAAGTCCCATTGACCTACTTTTGGTCAATTGAGAACACTAACATAACTTCTTTATTTCTTTCTTTCAACTCCTAACTCCTACAAATGTTGCAGGTTGAATCCCATCAACACGAGGGCTTAGGGCTGTCTAAGTTTAGTAAACCTAGCTTTTGGGTCGGCAATATAATTACCATTTTCTTGCAATCATTTGTAAAGTAACATTATGAGATCATGAAATCCAATCCCCATTTTCTCAATTTTTAGGTCTTGATGCAAAGCACACAATACTGGATCTTAGGCATCTTGGCCTTGTACGACCAAATCATGTTTGAAAGCAAATTCAACACCAAGTTAAGATGCATCTCATTTCTCTTGTCTTCTTTATAAGCATCCTATGAAATCAAAATGTAATGAGCCTGCTCAAATCTGACCTCAAAGTGCAGATTGAAGACTCAAGGAATTTCGTCAAACACTTCAAATGAAAACCTTCAACTTGCTGGTCCGTGGTTACAGTCTGATGTTTGCTTGATAAATAACAAATGAAGACTTCCAATGATCACAATTCAACACTATGATGTCTAAACTATCATCTAGATGCATATGCAACCTCCCTTTAACATTTATAATGCTTATATATGAATTCTAATCCACCTACAGCCAACTGGTAATTTGACAAACAATTGGCATGCATGCTAATGCACTACTGTAGAAGACTATTTTAGCAACTATGTGACACCAACTTGCTGCTTTCTTATTGTATTTGCAAATTCCTATACAATGTAACATGAATTGTCCAAGACTCTTTGGCAAATATGAAGATGTAACAATAATGCCAAGTCTGAAATTTGATGACAAGTCTGAGTACAAAGATTAGCTACAGCTGCAACTTATGCACTTAAAAATGACAATGCAATTTATGCTTCTTTACAATGATATAACTATGACTGACCTTCCAAGACTGAAATTAATACAATGATAACAGCAGATGGCCAAGACTCTTGGCAAGTACAATATGAATAAATGCTTAAGACTGTCATCTACAGCCGTACCATCTCATTATGCAACTAAATTGACAACTAACATGCAAGGGACAAACAATGGAACCTGGAAATGAAGTCGCCTTGGTGCTGTGATGAGAAGCAAGCAATATCTGATTTTATTCATGACCTTTCAGCTCCAAATCGTGCCTCAGACCCAGCCGCCCCTGTCTGATATAAAGGAATTTATTATAAATAGTTCTCAGCCTCTACGCCCTCCAAAATGTATCCATGTTCATCTCCAAACCCTCCTATGAAGTGCGCCCAAGGAAGAAAGAGGAATCGAACCAAGATAGAGGAGTTGCAAGCAAATTCGTGGGTCTTCACTAGCTGGTAATGATGACTGGTAACAAAAACCAGAATGCTGGTATGATGACTCAAGCTCAAAAAAATATCTCCAACTCCCTAAATTCAAGCACTCCAAACCAAGACCCAAACCAATGGATATCGTGGCCACAACAAGCAATATCCTGGAAATGAAGGCGCCTTGAAGCTGTGATCAAAGTACTGTAGCACAGGGTACTATTCACGGAACTGTAGCGCGGTACTGTAGCGACTACTGTAGCGCGGCACTGTAGCAAATCGCGGCACTGTAGCATTACTGTAGCAGCCAGCAAATAAAAAATATTCCACAATAAATCTTTAATGCCAGCCAACTCCAAAATTGTATGTCTTCAAAATTGGCCTTAGGCCACAAATTTCTGCTCTAATGAAGTGACTGACTTATCACCTCCACAACTTGCAATAATTCAGGTGATATTTCACACCCTCAAAATTGCGTACCAATTGAGAGTTTTCGTTCTCAATGGCCAATGGTGACTACTGCAAAAACCCTAGGCTCCACAATGCACATCAACAACATCAACAACAACAGATCTGCCTGCCAGACAATGAGCCCTTGATGCCTATTTATTCTTTTTCCTCAATAGGTCGGCCTCCTTCTAGAACTTTCCCAAGTCACCTTCTAGAAGGAATATTATTTTATTATTTTATTATTTTAATATTGCACTTTATAATTAAAATATAACCCAACTCCTAAAGTGCAATATAATATTATAACATAAAATAAGGTTTCCAAAATTAGAAACATCCATGGTGATAATAGGAAAACCTTCATATGACCAAGAAATAAGCCAACCAAGCAACTGGGTATCTGCCAAATGACCCTCTAATCAAGCCCCATTAGCCTACGAAGGTCGAGAATAGGCTAATTCCTCCAAACGCCCATGCTCATGAAAAAGGGGACATTACACAAAAACATTTAAATTCAAACCTCGATATTATAGAAGAGATGTCCTCCTTGATTTCCAAAGATAAATACTCAAATGCCCAAGAATTCCATTTCCAAATTCACAATAGAGTTCTTTTTTGGGGGGTACAAGACCCCTCACGACTTAATTGCAAATATGGATTTCGTGTATTTCTAAAAACTCACAACATTATCTTTCAAAAATCATCTAAAACAATCAAATGGTAGTTAATTTTTGTTTATCATGCACAAAAAGTTCTCAAAACCCCAAATAAGTCAATATTGTTTGCGAGAGACCATTTTTAAAAGATGTAAAGTAGCTTGTCACTTGACCTGAAAATAAGACAAATCCAGCTCAACTGACCCATCAATTTTTCTCTTAATCTCTAGAGATGAATCATCATTTAGAATCTATAACAAAAACATGTCCACAAATACAAACATCCACAAGAAAAGGGAAAAAAAAAAACTTGAAAACTCAATGTATTTCATTCATTTTTTCCTGAACCAAGAAAGAAAAACAAATTTCACAATATGCTTTTTGATAATCTACACAATCTCAAAAGAGGTTTCAAGAGAAAACAAAGGATAAAAAGATTGAAACCACAAATGGATTAGGCAAGCCCAATGAAATTCATTTCTATTTGGATGTCTATGAGGGAAGAGGAAAATATGAAAGTTTTCTTTATACTCCTGTTTCTGGATTAAAGAATAACATGTAGTTTCTCAAAATACGAAAAAATAAAATAAAAAAGGAATTATGCAGTGCAAATCTTTTTTGATAAACAATCAAAAAGCCAACACAAGTATCTAAATTGCTGTACAAAAACTACAGACATCTCTGCAATAGGATAACAGGATGTTAAAACATCAATTGAATCTTTTTAATGCTTATATGTGCTATAAATACATTCAGACACCATTTAAAGTTACTGAAGCTTTATCATTCTTGATGTGTTCCCAATCAACTATTCATCAGGTGCATGAATTTAAATAATAAATTAAAAAGGTAATTTTTCATCATATTGAGTGGAAAGAAGTTAACGCCATCTTATTTGAAGAGTTAATGTCCAAAAACTGCAGTCATACATCTAGAGCTAGGTAACAGAGAGAGAATGAAAGGAAAAGCGTCTTATCTTGTTTCAAGAGCTTCCACAACATCAAGGTAAACTATTTCATGTTTTGGATGGTCTATATTTTATCTTGCATTACAAGTGAAAATTTTGGATGAGACAGTGATTTACGCTGATTTCAAAACAATCTTTGAAAAGAAACATAGGACGTCAACATCAAGAAGAGACTCAGAAATTAGGTGTCTTAAAAATTCAATTCATATGATTTCAAATGCTTGAATGGTACATTCTTATTTCCCACATATTGAGTTTAATTCCTTCATCACAATATTTAGGTGCGATAAGACGAAGAGTTCCAAATTTGGTGCCTGCAGCTAGTTTGTCAAATTGAAATTTCTGAGGGTGATGCAAATATTTGCAGGTTGGCTCTATGAATTGCAACGTGCTCATTTTTGTATAATTTTTAGCAATCCTGGTTGGTCATTTTCAGCATAAGTTTCTCGACTCTTTAAGTTCAGCCCAATCTAAAAATGTTTATCCATTGTCATTGCAATGCTTTATATATTCATTGGCAAAATAAGAACAGGAAAAACTGCTCTTTACAGAAATTAAAGTGAATCGTCATTACCAAATGACAAATATATTTGGGGAATCAGAAAAGGAGAGAGATAATGGGCTGCTGTCTAATAACTACTAGAATTTTATCGAAAGTTCACCATCGCTGTGAATTGAAACAGACAAATCCAAAACCAAGATACACTTCAATTTCTAAACGTGAAACAGAATACATCAACACAACAGCAGGCATAGGCTTAGCCAGTGAAAGCCATTAGGCATCCAATTAATATCTCTGAGGCAAATATTTATAACTCGTCGCCAAAGCAATACCTTGCAAAAATCACCAACACTGCTTACTGGGCTTGAAATATTACTTGAACATCAAAAGAGGGACAAATGGGGTTAACAAGAAAAAAAAATCATACAGAATGTAATAAAGACAAAGGCTTAATTAACATCCCACAGGCCAAACATAATGCATAATAACTTCTGATAACCGCAACCAGTCCGTTAATATTAAACCTCACCCCAGCCGCACTATTGCGAAGAATATAATTAAACAACATATTTCACAAAATTAAGCCCTAAATTTAAAGCAATTTACATACATACCGATACAAGAAAAACCTAGACATCCTTGAGAACGCTGTTTCTACCACGACATAGAGGCTCCGCTTGCCGGGGCCTGCAAATAAATTGTAACGCTACAGAAACAAATAAAAAGGGACCAATTCTAATCCATAAAACAACAGTTTTTTTAATAGAATAGAACAACAAGAGTTCCTTGAACTGTAAAATTCCCAAAGATCGGATCTTCTCGATAAAATTGATACGAATTAGGACTCGATCTAGGTGCGTCAATGACCTTAATAAATAGCTCTCTAGTCACCAAATGCTGCAGAGCAATTCCACCTTAAGATGCCTTTGCTCTGATCAAACCCTGAGAGACAGAAGAGACCCTCCTTGTCTGTTTTTTTAGGTATTAATATTATTATTATCTTGTTCGTTCTGTCCACCGCTGACCGCTTCCTACCGGTCATCGTCGGTGCTAATCTTATAGAAATATAATATTATTTTAATTTTTGATTGATAATCGAGGTAATTCTCCGGGCAATTATTGACCATTAGTTGCACGGCGTTCCAAAATAATTACCTAGGGAGCTAAGAGAGTGGATAAACGTGAGAGCCTTCTATAATTTGGATAAACGTGGGAGCCTTCTATAATGTTTGTACGGTACATGTGAAGTTAGGTGGACCATCATGCAACGACAGGTGGCATATGCCGTTTCACATTTGAACTTCGTTAAACATAAGACAAAAGTCCGTTTAACGTTTTGCTCCTCGAATGACCTCTTACTCGAGTGTAATTCTCAAAAGATAGGTTTTGTAAATTGGGGGTACCTAGTAAATTAAGTGAATTTAATTTTGAGGAAATTTTATAGTTTAAGCGAATTCCTAGTAGTATTAAGATATGTGATTTCTCAAGAAGTTTTGAATGTTTTGTGAGAGAGGTTATGTAAATTTTTGTTTGTGATTTAATTAAAAATTATCAATTAATTAATGGATTCTTGATCTATTGGTGAAGAATAATTTTGAATGAGTTTATTAGGGATCAAGTCTTGATGAGTGTAAAGCCCTAATATTGTAAGGAGGTCGTGATCGTGTCCTAGGTAAAGTTGGTAGAATGGACAACCCTCAATTCTTGACTCTCGAATGAAGAGGTTTCAGCTTAAGCCTAGCAATTGAATTCTAATAAAAAATCTATGTAAAAGACGCTGAGAGATATCATTATGGAGCAGCTATTTTATTCATCTATTATTCCAATTGAAACGAAGGAAAAAGGGGGGGAGATGGATAGGAGACCTAAAAATGAGATGCAAGATGAGGGACCTATGCCAAAAGCAAAAGGGGGTGTCCACCTAATCACAAATCCACCTTTTCCATGTTCATTAGGAAGAAGGATAGTGCCACAAATGAGATTATGGATGCACAGTCCTTGAAGCTGCAGTCTTCGATGGAGGACCTTTGAGCCAGGAAAGATGATCAACCACAAAGAAAGTGTTGCAACAATGGAATGCTAATTAAAGATTCTATTGATAATATATTGATATTGGATATGATATATTACAAATGAACAAGATGCCTGATTATATAGGCAAGAATGAAAACCTAAGATGCATGATATGTTGCCATATGTCTTAATCTAACATGTGACAACATGTGAACCCTATCTAGATGATCATTAAATGTTGAGATAAGTTTTAGAAGGACAACTCATCTTCTAGAAGGAATCTTATCTCTTACAAATAAAGAAGGGAATACTATCCCATTTATTAAATGATTTATCTAATAATGCAACCTAGGACTTAATTAATTAAATGCAAGACCTAAGTTAACTTATGCTAGTGTAATAATTAATTAATTAATTATACCAACACCCCCCATAAGTGTAACTTAGGGAGGAAAATGCAATGATTATGCAAGATGATGATGGGTCTCGGCTACGAGGCCATGTTAGGTACCCATGTACATGATAGATGCAAAAAATCTCCCACAACCGGAGAAAAGGGGAAAACCCCGTAGGAACAAAACCCCTCTCCAAAAAGGAGATGAAAATGTAGAAAAAAGTGAGATAGGATGGGAAGGATGGAGGACTCCCAAATACCCCCCAAGTACACCATCTGTCACATGGATACAATGCAATCAAAGGCCCCCCCATAGGAGGGAAAGAGAGAGACTATGTAGCCCCCCCAAAAGATGTGATCACCTGCAAAGAAGGGAAGTGTTTGAAGACAGAACAAGATCCAATGTCAACAAACAACTTGTCTCCCTTTCGGGAGAAACAAAAACAATTGCAAGTGGAGAGATGCTTCCCATTCTGGATAGGAATTAAAGGAAGGAAGGATGAAGGAGGATGATGGTGTCTCTGAACTCTGCTCAAATGTCTCCTTGCCTGATGAAGATGCCACAATCAATGAAGAGAGTGACAAACCAGGTTGATGCAGAAACTGATGCTAAACAATATCCAAAGACGAAGATAGGATGAGTATGATGGATGTGATGGAGACTTGATAGCCCCCCCTAAATGAAGTGTCCTCAAAACCGCTGAAAGAAGTTTGAAGCAAATCCAATGGTGGATGCTGAAGAAACCTCAAATCCTGAATTGAATAACAAGGAAGAAGTCTCGGATATGAAATATCTGAATAGAGGAGTGATACCCCCTCAAGAATGTTTTCCAAACCTGTAGAAGTAGCCAAGTCAATGATGCCTGAAACAAAGCCATCCTGTGATGCCAAGTCTGAAAAAACTGAATGTGTCCTGATGGATGATGATGGTGGAAGCCTTAATCAATGACTCTGGACAAGGAATCATTGAATGTGAAGGGATACCAACTGTCTTTGATGAAGAAGAAGCACCTGAAGCAACCTTGTCAACCTCTTCGGAAAGATCAAGGCAATCAACCTCCTGCACAACAATATCATCATAGGGAACCTGATCTGAAGAATGACATTCTGAATCATGATCATTGGGGAAGGGTGGAGTGGATGAATCTCCATATATATCCCAAAGCTTAATCTAAAGAATGTGAGGAAAATCACAATGATCAATAGATCGCAAAACATCACAATCAACTTGCATCTCAATGATCTCCAAAACAGTGTACCTGCCGCAACTCCAAGCAAGTTCTTGAATTCCTTCACTTGGATGAGGAACTATACCATATAGATGAGGTAATAGATCAAGTGATTGGAGATGGTGGCAGATCTCATCTTGCCATTGTGTATAGTTACCCTTGTGCAACATAACCAAAGGAGAATAATATGCAAGCCCCATAATGAAATTTCTCCACAAAAATACAAAGACACTGACCTTCAACAGCAAATAAGAACTTCCAAATATGATGTATAGCTGAAGTGATGCAACCCGGATCAAAAAATATTTTCCCAAGCTTCAGGATGTCCAGGGTATTGAACAAATGCACCAAACTGAAAAAAATCAATGCAAGAGTACCTGGAGCTGAAACTGATCAATGGGCTGGACTGATAAAAAAAAGCTCTGAATCACCTTCCTTATGCCACTGGATTCACAGAAATCCGATGAACGGTTGCGAAGATACAAGCCTTTATGTCCAAATTAGGGGTATTTGGGTGTCCTCCATCCTTCCCATCCTATCTCACTTTTTTCTGCATTTTCATCTCCTTTTTGGAGAGGGATTTTGTTCCTATTGGGTTTTCCCCTTTTCTCTGGTTGTGGGAGATTTTCTGCATCTATCATGTACATGGGTACCTAACATGGCCTCGTGGCCAGGACCCATCATCATCTTGCATAATCATTGCATTTTCCTCCCTAAGTTACACTTATGGGGGGGTGTTGGTGTAATTAATTAATTAATTATTACACTAGCACAAGTTAACTTGGGTCTTGCATTTAATTAATTAAGTCCTAGGTTGCATTATTAGATAAATCATTTAATAAATGGGATAATATTCCTTTCCTAGTTTGTGGGATAAGATTCCTTCTAGAACTTTACCATGTTGAGATTATGGATGCACAGTCCTTGAAGCTGTAGTCTTCGATGGAGGACCTTTGAGCCAGAAAAGATGATCAACCACAAAGAAAGTGTTGCAACAATGGAATGTTGATTAAAGATTCTATTGATAATATATTGATATTGGATATGATATATTACAAATGAACAAGATGCCTGATTATATAGGCAAGAATGAAAACCTAAGATGCATGAGATGTTGCCATGTGTCTTGATCTAACAACATGTGACAACATGTGAACCCTATCTAGATGATCATTAAATGTTGAGATAAGTTCTAGAAGGACAACTCATCTTCTAGAAGGAATCTTATCTCCTACAAATAAGGAAGGGAATATTATCCTATTTATTAAATGATTTATCTAATAATACAACCTAGGACTTAATTAATTAAATGCAAGACCTAAGTTAACTTATGCTAGTGTAATAATTAATTAATTAATTACACCAACAAGTCAATCCTAGGTTTGGACACTATGTTGCCTTAACTTCCTTATGACAAAAATGACTGAATAGTAGTTTTGGGAGAAGAATAAAAGTGCATTAACAATCAAACCTATGAGATCTAACACTTGAAATACGAAGTATTATGATAACACTATAAAAAACAACCATTAACTGACAGATCTGAGAAGGTTAGGATGGTGTTTACTCAGCCCATAAGTGGGTTTCAGGCTCTGTTGAAGGAAATATTCTCCCAGGGGCGAATGGGTCTTTGTACAGGGATCTAAAAATTATTTTGGCAGTTCACGGATCCCAAATCTAAGCTTTTGATTCCCCCAGGTTTGACTGTCGGAAAGCCAGAAACAAAACCTGTAGGTGAGTTTTCGTGTCTTAACAACATTGATGACAACTTTGCAAAATTGCACTTTTGATCCAACTTCAATCCTTCTACACCTACAAATTTGCAAACACAAAGAGAGGAGAAAAATGTTTGTTTTTGGTGGATAAGGTTTTGCCTTGGTCAAACCCTTGTTTGGTAATTAAACCTTGATAATGAAATGATAAAATGAAGGAATTGATGAATGAACAAGACTTGTTGCAACTCACCAAACCCTTTAATGGTTTCTCTTAGAGGACTCGAGTCTAACACATCTCTCTAAGGATTGGATCTTGCATGAAATGGCTTGATTGCTTAATATATCTTGATGCATGAATGCTTGCTTGAAACTTGAAACCTACATCACAATGTTAGCTCAAAAACATGCATGAACACACATAAATCTTGACATTGTGATAGGATCTTGAATGCTGCAATAAATGACTAATAAATCTGCTCTTTAATGCTCTTGACAATAATTTTTGCTCTTGTGAAACTTTCCTTAATGCTAGATGATGTTGCTTAGATTTGAATTGATAAAAAGACCTTGTATTTGTTATCACCTAGAATTGCACCCTGTGCAGAGTTTACAATAAACTAAGCATTCTAGAGCAACATGGGATCATCTCAAGGTTGTGGGTCACCTATAACTGAAATGAACCTCCGGAGAAGGCCGGCTTCCTTTGGGTATCACCTAAACTATTGATTCTTTGAGAGAAAACAGGAAGAAGGTGCATAAATTAAAGAACCACACTAGGATGATACACCAAATGATAAGAAATTATGAAATGAACACAAAAAGAACATACACTTGAAAGACCAATTGCTATTCTCAGAACAACATCTTTCAGATTTAATGCTTGTCTTTCTAACAGGTTTGGTCTACATACGCATCTCAGGAAGGAAAGATTGATTTTCACAACTCTAAGATATGAATACAGTATTATGGAAAACATAGTTAGAAACTTGCAAGCTCAAAAAAGAAAGATACAGAAATGAGAATCATACAAATATGAAGACAAAATTCCAAGGTAAACTCTGTGTTGTATTCGAGATTCCAGCTGAGTTACTGAAAACATACATTGACTGAGAAAGGATTAATGAAAATCACTAACTCTTCAGAGTGTGCAATCAGAATTACATACAAAAAGGCAAAAAATGCCTTATATACAAACTGATACGTTGGCCCCTTAGGGCTTACAAAAATATCTTGATTCGGAATAGAATTTCCCTGATATTTTATCGAATTAATGCTGAAGATCTTACGTGTCCCTGTTGTTGGTGTCGGTGTGAAACATTCTCGAAGAAGTCCTCCTCAGATATTCCTTTAGCTACCACATTTATTTGATCCATCGTGTCCAGTTGAGCTACTTTGGCCACACCATGAATGCTCTGATCCTGCAACAGATACACGTCGCCCTTCATCCTTTCGACGCTCTTTGGACTGCTACGGTTTACCTTTAGATATTTCTGATTGGCCGAGTGAAAACCACGCAGCCCTGCAGCCGGTCAAAAGTCCTTTGAATGGAAATGCATCTCAGCAAGACATACGCCGAGGTATGAACCCTCGACCAACTTCTTTTCTTTCGGCCTGACTCATTCCGATCGGAAAGAGGTTGCCCCGAGCTCATTATGTTATGCTGAAGACCTCCGTGTTTGGTGATATTCATGGCGGGACCGTTATCTTTCGGTGAGACTCCATGCATTCGCCGAGACTTCCTGGCGAAGGCATCTCCTCTTGGCAACCTCTTTCTTTGGATTGAAGGTTTCATTGTTCGGCAAGACTCCCACTGGTCGGGAAGAAGTCTTCCCAAGCCTCCTTGCGCTACGTCGAAGGCTCCTCCATAGTCGAAATGACCTTCGGGCGACATCATTAGTTGGCTAGTCCTTCATGTTTTGGTGGGGCCTCCTTGCAGTCGGCAAGATTGTCTCTGTTCATCGAGACACTATGTCAAGCTCCATTTGTTTACCCTGAGTTCATTTCTCTCCACCGGGCTCGAGCTTCCTATGGCCTTTGGCGAGATCTTACCAAGTCAGCAAGACCTCCTGTCGATGGCTTTATCTTGTGGCAAACTCCCTATCTCCTGGCCAACTTCTTTTCTTTGTTGAGACCTATGCCAAAACCAACATCATTTGCTGGCCATCCATTTACTGTCGGCTAGACATCACTTCGGTGAGACATTATACAAAATGCACCCCGCTATTCCGAAAGACCTTGCCTGCTCACGAGTCGTTGAAACCTAATGCATCCCCCATCGATGAGTCTATCTATTACAAGTATGTCGCTATAGCTTTCGCCCATCGGAGAGACCTCTCATAGACTATATCTGCTATGCCGAAAGGCCTCATACATTGAGAGTTGTCGAGACAAGGAAGTTGTTACGCCGACCAAGAGCCTTCATGTCTTCCATCAGCGAGACCAAAGGTCAGTCACCGAGACCTTATGGCGATTGCCCTGAATTACGCTGATGAGTAAATCCTTCCGCCACCGATCGACAAGACAAAAATGAACTCATGCCGATATGATATACGGCCACCCTGCACACTGTCGGTAAGACAAAGAAAAGTTGCCATGACATCCCCGCGAAAACTTAAATTCCTGCTGATATGATATATTCTGCTCCCCAGTCGGTGAAACAAGAAGACTTCGCTGAGACCCTATGCCGATAGAATAAGGCTCCGCCAATGAATCACCATATACCTAGTCGGGGAGAGATGATAAAATCGGTAAGACACAACCCTGACGGTGAAAACATATGCTGATAGAAACCCCACGGTCGCCAAAACAAACGAAG
Source organism: Sequoia sempervirens (assembly GCA_007258455.2). Classification (NCBI taxonomy): domain Eukaryota; kingdom Viridiplantae; phylum Streptophyta; class Pinopsida; order Cupressales; family Cupressaceae; genus Sequoia; species Sequoia sempervirens. Next base: position 144,368,581 of record VDFB02373365.1, read on the forward strand.
CGTCCCGCCGAATGAATTATGCATAAGCCTTTTGATTGCCGTGACGTCGGATGAGTCCTGCCAATAGGCAACACAGACTCATCCGATGTAGAAAACGTAACCTGAGTTGGGGAAACATTCATGGACCTATGCTGATAGGAACCAGGATACAGAGAATGCAAAAACTAAGGGAACAACCGATGCAACATGGTAAAAATGTGGGCATAAATTGTTCAAGAGGGAACCTAGCATGAAAAACCTTAAATTAAGAGATCCCATTTGACCCTTATGACACCTGTAACATAGATGCTTGCATGAATGAGCCTGAGGGTGTAAACCAGGTAACAATATTCATAGGTGTTTCCTAAATTACCCAATAATTAAACACCACAAGCCGACCTTTGCAATTTGAATTAAGGTCATTAAAATGCCACCAAAAACATATTAAAAAATAGGATCCAAGACTTAAGGAGGAGGGCGAATGGGTCCTAGGCCCTAAACCTAGGACACACATTTTTCAAGATGTGTAATTAAGTGTACAAATTGATTAAATGTGGGTTGCCCTTTTGGAAAACAAAATGAATTAGGCTTGTGAATGCATCATTGGGCCAATTGAAGGCTTAATTAAGTCCAATTAATTAAGGGGATGCAAACATAGTGTGAAAATATAAAGGAGTACATTTTTCATTACATTTAGCCCCCATTTTAGTGAGAGTATGAACTTGCACTCAAAATCACACTAAAGTAGACAAATAAGTCAAGAGAAGTCTAATTTTACAAGTGTTGGAAAAATAATATGACAAAGGTCAAAGAGGGTAATCAAGCCCCCAAGATCTAAGATCTCATGGCAAACCAACAAAGGCATAAAGAGACATGTGTCTGCAGTAGCGACACAAGATGCATAATCATACAATGTAAAAATTAATGTGAAAAGAAAGAAAAGGAAGAATGGACTAGATGTGATTGTGTTGTTGTCCATAAAATGTGTTCATAAGTGAAAACATGTTGTCCACTATACAAACAAAAGATACTCACGAGGGCTAGTGAAATCCGGTGTCCACTAGGTGAGCCCCAAGAAAGTGAGAAACACACATTACGTCGGTATGTACCCACCAAAAGGTGGTTGATGGGAAAGTCATGCCAGGTCTACAGGCTCCCATACGTCAACCATACCAAAAGTTATACCTCCTGATAACTTTGATAAGGCGCCACAAAAATAGTCAAAGGCTCCACAAGGCTAGCAAGTTGCATTATGCTAGACACTCATGAAAAATAAAAAGGCACCACTAGTAAGCAAGTTGTGTTATGCTTGGTGGCCATGACAAAGTTGTAAATGCAATAAGATGGGATAGTCAAAGGGGTTTTGCTTAATGCATGAAAGGTCTCACCTTAGGGAACATCGTGCTTAATGTCACCAAGAGAGGACTAGTTGAGGATAAAAAATTCACACCTTAGGTAATGTAAGCCATAGCATTACCACTAAGAGGAATGTCATATGCCAAGAAAGGTCACACTCTTGAAGGACATCAAACCCAGTGACCAAGAAGACACATCACATGAAGTAAGAAGACCACACTTTGAAGGGAATATGCAAACAATGAGTGGGGACGTGTATGCCCCCACTTCTAAAGAAATTGCTAAACACCATGCTGTGAGAAATTACTTTAAAGTAGAATATGATAAAGACCAATACATGAGAGCTTTATTCAGAAAGCCCTATGTAAAACATATGTTTATGTAGTGTAGAAAAATGTACTCCATTACATTTTCACACTTTGTTTGGGTCCCCTCAATTAAATTGGACTTAATTAAGCCTCTAATTTCCTAAAAATTGCATTTACAAGCCTAATTAATTGCAATTTTCAAAGAGGGAAGTGTGATTTAATTAATGCATTTATCATTATTAACACCCTGAAATTCACAAATCCTGATAACTTAGGTCATGGCCTATTTTCCCATGGGCGAAGGGGTCCCCTTTAAGTTAAAAATTCAAATTTTAAATATGTTTTTGGCAGTATTTTCATGATCCCAAAATCATATTCAAATGTCAGCTTAAAATGTTTAATTTTTGGGAAATTAGAAAATCATTTATAAAAGCAAGGTTATTTTATCAATTCAAAACATCTAGCAAGAGGTGAACTTTCATATGAGCAAATATTATTGTCAAGAGCATTGAAATTCAAATTTCTCAAGCATTTATTGCAACATTCAAGATCTCGAGCATCATGTCAAGGTTATTAAGCATCATGCATGTTTTTGGAGCTAACATTGTGATGTAGGTTTCAAAAACCGAAGTCAAGCATTTAAATAAAGATTCAAGTATCAAGATCCACATCTATTGAAGCCATTTCATGCAAGATCAAGATCAATATTTTAGTCTTCCAAAGGTTTATTCAAGGGTTTGGTGAGTTGCAACATACCGCTTGTTCATTCATCATTCCTTTCATGTTTCATTTCAATTCAAGGTTTAATTACCCAAATGGGCTTTGACCAAGGTAAACCCCCATTCACCAAAAACAAATATTTTTTCCCTCTTATGTTTGTGTTGTAGATCTTAGGTTGAAGAAGGATTGAAGATCTCTTGAAGAGCAATATTGGAAAAGTTGTCAAAGTTATCTCACCTACATATTTGATTTTCAACTTTTCGACACTGAAACCAAGATCAAACAAAAGCTACAAAATGACAACAGAGGCTCCTAAATGTTGGTTGAAGTCCCTGAAAAAAGACCCATTTGTGAATTAGTCCCAATTTGCCTCTAGAAACTGCATTTTGGTGATAGGTACACATCACTCTGCTCTTTCGAGATCTACCAAAACTTTGTTGTTTCTCATAGTTTTATGCTTCATCTACAAGATCCAAGTGTTTTTGAAAGAGGAAAAAATGGGTTTTACAGGGACCCGAAACCACAAAGTTTACAAACAAAAGATATAAATGATAAAGATTTCAAAAAAGGAAAGGTTGTAGAAAACAATAGCAATAAAAGTCCACAGCCACCAAAAAGGCCAGTGAAGGCCACAAAACCAAAAAGCCAGACAACATGCCAGCAACAATTAAATTTGGGTCTTTAATAAATCTATTGTCTCAGCTTCCAGCTCGTTCATATCCTGAACCCCCCATCTTTAAGATATGAGTCATCCGGGTAGTGGGAGGTGCTTTCCTTTTGAGATTGGCACGGGTTCTTTTCAAAATACCTTGGTCTTCACTCTTGCTTTCCTTGTTCTCTTCTAGATCAACAACCAACGAACCTTGTTGTGTTCTCTCCAACTTTTTAGACATGGCATTGATAATAATGGCATTGTGCCTAGCCATTTTATGGTTTTGTTCAACAACAGTTTTCATGTAATTTTTAAGTTTCACCATCTCAGCTTCCAGAGAATTGTACGTTTCCTCCATGTCACCTCCTTCCTTACCTATACTATTCTTTTGCCATTTCCCATCATCTTTACTAAGAGCAGCCAACTTCAATTCCAGCTCCTCCGACTTACTATACAAAGCCCTATTTCTTTGGTTAAGATCATTGATTTCTTGATAGGCCCCTTTTAGGACACTGAAAATGTCACTTATACCGTTTCTTGCAGAAGCGAGGATGTCACCAGAATGAACCTTCTCTGAGATGAGGTTAACTTCACCCGAATTAGGGGAGTTAGGAAGTCTGGTTCCTTCAAATCTGAGAGAGGTCGGATGGTCGAGCACAAAATTTCTACTAGCTTCAGGGTTCTTGGCTTTGTCTTCCAAGGAATCAACAGAGTAGGAAACCAATTTATTGGTCAAGGCACCCTTAAGAGCAAGAATTTTTAAAGGGACAAAGTAGTTGGGGTAGGTTTCAGGGTTAGCTTTAACAAGCTGGGGTGAAAACTGGGTTTTCTTGCCAGACATCTCATAGGACGGATGGGCTTCAACAATTTTCTCCTAGTTAGGCTTATACTCCAAACCCCCACTATCTGTGTCATAATTCTCAGACGCCGAGAAGGCCACAGGTTTAGATAAGGCCAACATACTTTGGAAGTGTTCATATATTAACCTAATAAGGCCAGGATGAAGAATAGGGTATCTCTTAGGATTTTTCTTATGATCCTCAAGGCTATTACTCAACGAGCATAACAGGTAGTGAGGCATAAAAATTTGTACCTTATGGCAGAAGTGGTTTAGAATGGCAAAATGATGACCATACACTCTGGTAAATCTCCTATCCAGGGTGATGTATTCCATAATAACTCGAAGCACCTTTCTCCACAGCGCCTTGATGGTATCAATTTCAAAATAGCTGCTAGAAATTTTAACTAGTTTCAATTTCTCCTGGTCCTTCTTAGGAAATCTGATGACCGCCTCGTCATAAAATCTTTTGTCACAATAAAAATTCACTCCCTCAGTGGACATACCAGTAACCTCCCCTCTAATTTTCTCATCTAGCTTCATCTTTCTCCCAAAGAGAATTATCTCACCGTTGTTCCAATTCTTCTCAAAGTATTTCATGGCCATGGAGTTAGGCCCATGAAGTTTTTCTAGAAATGGGACCATCCCACCTCTTTCAATCCGCTTTCACACCTTTTCATTCTTAGTATGCATCTCATAGATTTTATGCTCAACTCTTTTCCTATCCCCCCCATTTTCATTTACTTCTTTCTATTGACTCTACCAACATCGAGCTCCTGTTGCAGAATTATGCAGTTGTTCCAATGTACCCACAAAGCGTGCCACTTTTTCTTCATGTCTGAGTGATATGACGCGACCCCATAAAATATCTTGATTTCTATGTACTTGGCCCCTTTCCATTTAATCAATAAATGTATTTTCCTATTTCCCATGTGTAACATCATAATCTAATAAGGCCCTAACTTCAGTTCTCAAGTCCCTACAACTCTGCCATGTGTTCAAACCTTGCTTCCTAACCCCTTCATTTGCAAAGTAATCTGCCACGCTGTTAGCCTCCCTGTAGACATGTGAAACTTTTACTTTTTCAAACTTTTCTAAAATAGACTTAGCTTCTTCGATCCAATTCTTTATCGACCAAGAAGGAGGGGTGCTTTCTAAGAGATAATCAATGATGTATTTGGAATCCCTTTCAAGCCATAAATTTTTTATTTTCAAATTATGAGCTAGCTTTAAAACTTGAAAGGCTCCTATAGCCTCTACCTCGTGGTTGGTTTGGTGACCTAGGGATATGGCCACAACCGCCACAAAATTCCCATTTGAATCCCTTAACACACCTCCACTTTCAGCCAGGCCCGGGTTGCCCTTTGCAACCCCATCCAAGTTGGCCTTATACCAACCGTAAGGAGGAAATGTCCAGCACACGCCATCCCTGCTTTTCTTGGCAAGCTTGGAAGCTGAAGAAATATCCACTTTAATATTCCAATCTTTTGCTATCCTTAAGTCGTAGGGTGTGCACACCACAACTTCCAAGTTAAGAGCTTTTTGAGGAACCACATTAAAGTTTTCCTTTATAAGCCTAAATATTTTCTCAAAGACATTATTCTCTGACATCTCCTTATTCCTGAAAATTCTATTATTCTATTCTTTCCACACTCCCCAAGCAACAAAATTGAATAATAAATCCCATAACCTTTTGCATACATGTGTTGATTTACTACTTTATTTTTTCTCCCAAAAGTGTTATTCAGGTTGATACCCATGTCCTCAATCACAAGGAAACTAGTAGATTTCCCCATTGAGTTGACTCGCTTAAGACCTGTTTAAGTCAATTCTTTGTGGGGGTCTCTTTTCCTAATGAAAATAGGAAGACAGGTTCATCACACTCATTTTCCCCATTTCAAATTGGTAAACCCTATTTTTTTATGTTTCATTTTGGTGAACCTGACTTTGTACAACAAATTTTTTAAAATTAGAGTCTATTTCAACCCTATATCTAATTTTTGCATTAAGCTTGCATTAGATTTGCATTAGTTGCATTGCATTTAGGGTTTGTTAAACTTTCATTAGTGAACATTGTATTTAGGATTTAATTTTGCATGTTTGCATCACTTAAATTCATAAAAAATCAGAAAATTTGCATTAGGTTTGCATTCACCTTGCATTGTACTTGCATCAAGATCATTCTTTAATCATATAGGTTCAGATTTAGGTTCAAATTTCATTCCAAAAATAGTAACTTTGTTCATCATTTGACCTTATTTGCACTTATATTTAGACACCCTAATCTAGAAAAACCTGTCACAAAAATCTTTGTTTGCAACCAAAAACAAAAATCACATACAGGAGCCTAGAATTTGAAATTTGAAATTTTAAAACCTTGAGCAAGTAGGCATTCTAACCAATTTCTAAGTGCACTCAAATCTCTGTTTTAGCTTCCTATTTCTACTATTCAAACTGTATTTTGAAATTCTAAAAAATAGTTAGTATATGTGCAAGAAAAGGTGTTATTTTGTCTCATTTGTTGCAAAATCATAAACTTCTATTACATCTCAATATGCAAAATCATCAAACCTATAGGACAAGTGTTATATTTTGAAGCATTGCATAATTTGGATAGATTACTTTTCATTTTAGGCACACACTCAAAATTCACAATGTTAGTATCTTTCCTTTCCAAGTATGTCAAGAAAGAGCTCATTAACAAGAACGTTAGTCATTCTTCCAATATCTTTCCTAGTTATGAGAGTCTCTTAGTGCAAGAAAGTGAAATTGTTGACACATTCCTTAATTACACATCCCCTAATATATCTCATAAATGTGAGAATATTTTAGTGAAAGAGGATGTGAGCATAGATAATCATGACAACCATTGTTGCTCTTCTCCCAATATCTCTCCTACTTGTGACAAAGGTATTTTGGTGTTAGAAGATACACCCATTGAAATTCATGACAATCCTGAAAGACCCTCTTCTAAAAACTCTCCTACTTGGAAAGATATTATGGCACAAGAGAATGAGATCATTGATACATTTCCTAACATCACTTTACCTAGCCTCGATTAATCTCCCACTCATGAGAATGTTTTAGTGAAAGAGGATGCAATCATGGAGAATCATGGCAATCTCATTTGTTCTTCTCCTAATATATCTCCTATTTGTGAAGAAGATATTTTGGTGTTAGAAGATACACTCATTGAGAGTCATAGAATTTTGTTTCTCCCTCTCCTAATGCTTCTCTCACTTGGAAATATGTTGTCAAACAAGAGGATGTAATTATTGGTAACCAAGAAAATCATAGTTATTCTTCTCTTGACGCCTCCTATACTTGTGATGAAGTTATCTTACAACATATAACCATGGAATGTGATGAACATCTTGTTCGCTTGTCTCCTAAAAACTCTCCTACTAGGGAAGATATCATGGTGCAAGAGGATAGTAAAATTGATACATGTCTTTCAAACAATAGCAATGTGGATTCATTAGATAAAGATGACAAGGTGACATTAGACTCTCCTTCACCAATAGATCATCAAAATAAAGATAAATCTTTTGAGGTTATGAACATTAGATATCCCTTGAGTCCTCCTACAATTCCTCTAATTATTGGACCTCCTAAGTCATCTTCTGAGCCACTTCTTACCATCTACCCACCCTCATATCAATCGCAAGTTCAAAACAAACCTATTATAATCATAGGACCATCTAAAAAGAAACCATTATCCCTAGGAGATATCTTGAATTTTACAAGGCAACTTAATAGTAACAATGTTTTACAACAACCGAGTTCTAATACCATTGCTCACACATATAATACAAGGAATAATAGGCAACCACAAACCACTCCAACTTCATTACCATTTCCTCAACCTATCTTGCCTAGTACTCCTTGTTTTCCTTTACATAGTGGGAAGGAGTATGACCTTTTTGAACAACTTGAAAATACTCCTACTAAGATATCCTTATGGGATCTTATTCAAGCCTCACCTTACCATATCATGCTTCAAATAGCTTTGCAACAAGTTGTGGTTCCTCCTAGTGCAAATCCAAATGATGTAACAACCCTAATTCAGTTAATATAGACATTATTTTTCACCAAAGTGAGCTACCTCCTTTGGAAGTAAATAAACAACATGAAGCTTTCATGATAGTGGCTATCATTAATAGATGTGGGATAAAGTAAACCCTTGTCGACAATGGATCAGCCCTTAACATGTGTAGCATAACCCTTTTGGATAGACTTAAAGTAGAAAAAATCCAAATACAACCAGACTCTTTATCTATCTATGGATTTGATAATGTAGGAAAACAATAGCTTGGTGTGAACACATTACCTATTATAGATTCAAATGCCACATTGTAATCTCCTATTCATGTCATTCCTGATAATATTTCATATAATCTTCTATTGGGTAGACCTTGGATTGATGAAATGCATGTAGTGTTTTCAACTCTTTGTCATTTAATGAAGTATGTCTATAACAACAAAGTGTACACAATCAAAGGTAACCCTCAACCAGAAAGTTGTTTACACACTAAGAAAGACAAGGAAAGTCCTTTGAAAATATTGATACTGACTTTAAAAGTATAACTTGTGTAAGAGGAAGAAAAAGAAAAGAATATTGAGGAAGTCACAAAGTTATTAGAGGATGATTGGGGTTCCTTAGATTTTACACCTACATTGATGGGATAATATAAGATTGTAACAAAAGAGTTTGAAAAGAGAAAAGAACTAATGGTAATGTCAACACAAAATTCAAAAGAAAATTTGAAAGCATCGACTTCAACTACTTTAGAAGAAGAAATAAATTACACAAAAAAATTTGATGAAGTTGATTATGAACAACCACCAAATCCAAAAGAAATGGAAAAGTTTTATGGAAGAGGTTACAAACTTTTGAAACAACTTGGTTATAGTGGAAAAGGATGTGGTGTTATAAAACAAGGTATATGTGTCCCTATAGAGCCTAACACACAATAAACCACTAGTGGTCTTGGTTATTGTCCTTCAAAAAAAACAAAAGCATCAAAAAAGCCTTCACTCAATACCAACACTATTACAAAAGATTCTTCTAAGATAACTTTAACCTTGGTGCATCCTGAACTGATAGAAACAACTAGTGGTCTTGGTTATTTTCCTTTGAAAGAAATGAAAGAATCAAAGAAACCTTCGCTTAATATCAATGTCATCATGCAAAATACTCCTAGGAAATCTTCAACCATATGTCTTAGTAATGATTTGGTTCCTTAGATTTTACACCCTTTTTTATGGGAGAGTACAAAATCTCACAATCTAAAGAGTCTTGTGTATGTATGACACCTTGTACTAAGCAAGAGATATCTTTGTCATAAAATAAAGGAACATTTTCTACTATTGATCAAGATAGTACCTTGTTGAGGCTTCTCCAAGCTCACTTGATATCTCTCCCTCTAATAACACAAGAAATTTTACAACAAGAGTTTATTTTGTGCATATTATAGAGTTCATGGTCATTCAACTAATGAATGTAAGCCTTTGAGTAATAAAATTCAATACCTTAAGGATTGTGGTGCTCTTCCTTGTGTTGAGGCACCTATTTCTTATAATTGATATTGATTTTCATCCTATCATGTTTCTCATCACTATGTGGAATTAGTAGCTTTATGTGTCTTTCTCATTAACATTCGCGGTGGTACAATCTCAAGTGCAACCATATATTGGCAACAATATGAAAGTTCTTAGTGGTTGTCTTTGTCTCTGTAATTAGGGGGAAAGGACTAGTTTTTCAAGGTGTGCATTCTTTTCAAGGATCACCTCTTCCTCTCTTTCTACTTACAATACCACAATAGCAAGTATGTTGAAATTTTAAGTGGGGGGCATATTGTCCCCCGTTCATTGTTTGCATGTTCCCTTCTTAGTGATGATATTATACATCTTATTCAAAGTGTGGTTTTCTTACTTCAGTTTTATGTGATGTGTTTTCTTGGTGGTGTCATTGGGTTTGATTTCATTCAAGATTGTGACATTTTTGAGCATATAAAATTCATCTTAGTGGTGATGCTACAAATTGCATTCCCCAAGTTATGAATCTTTTATCCTCGATTAGTCCTCTCCTGGACACATTAATCACGATGTTCCCTAAGGTAATACCTTTCATGAACTAATCAAAACCCCCTTTGAATATCCTATTGCATGTATCAAGGCTACCAAGAATAACACAACTTGCTTGCCAATGGATCCTTTTTCATGAGTGCCTAGCATAATGTAGCATGCTAGCCTTGTGACCATTTTTGTGGTGTCTTATTAAAGTTATTGGGAGGTATAACTTTGGTATGGTTGATACATGGGAGCTTTTATACCTAGCATGAATTTCCCATTATCCACCTTTTTGTGAGTACATACCGACCTAGTGTGTGTTTCTCATTGTCTTGGGGGCTCACCTAGTGGACAACAGATTTCACTACCCTTGTGTGCATATTCTTCATGGACACTGAGAATAACACAACATGCTTTCATGTAGATCCATGTGTTTCATAAGTGATTTTTACATCCTTATGAGTGTATTTTATGGATGCAGCATAACACAACTTGATAGTCCATCTTTCTTTTCTCTTCTCATTAACTTCAACATTGTATGTTTGTGTATCTTGTCTTGCTTCTTCATATCATACCTTCATGTTTGTCCCTTTGTGCTTATGTTGGTTTTTCATGGGATCTTAGATCCTAGGGGCTTGCACAACCTCCTTGATCCTTGTCATCCTATTCGATCGACATTTGTGCACTTGGACCCCTCTTGAGACATATTTGTCTACTTTAGTGTGAGTTTGTGCTTGTGCTCATCCTCTCACTAAAGTGGGGGCTAAATGTAGTGTAGAAAAATGTACTCGTTTACATTTTCACACTTTTTTTGGGTCCTCTCAATTAAATTGGACTTGATTAAGCCTCTAATTTCCAAAAAATTGCATTTATAAGCCTAATTAATTGTAATTTCGAAAGGGGGAAGTGTGATTTAATTAATGCATTTATCATTATTAACACCCTGAAATTCACAAATCCTGATAACTTAGGTCAGGACGCATTTTCCCATGGGTGAATGGGTCCCCTTTAAGTTGAAAATTCAAAATTTAAATATGTTTTTGGCGGTATTTTCATGATCCCAAATTCATATTCAAATGTCGGCTTGTAATGTTTAATTTTCAAGAAATTAGAAAATCATCTATAAAAGCAAGGTTATTTTATCAATTCAAAACATCTAGCAAGAGGTGAACTTTCATATGAGAAAATATTATTGTCAAGAGCATTGAAGAGCATATTTCTCAAGCATCATGTCAAAGTTATCAAGCATCATGTGCATGTTTTTGGAGCTAACATTGTGATGTAGGTTTCAAAGATCCAAGTCAAGCATTCAAATCAAGATTCGAGTATCAAGATCCACATCCATTGAAGTCATTTCATGCAAGATCAAGATCAAAATTTTAGTCTTGCAAAGGTTTATTCAAGGGTTTGGTGAGTTGCAACATAGCACTTGTTCATTCATCATTCCTTTCATGTTTCATTTCAATTCAAGGTTTAATTACCCAAATGAGGTTTGACCAAGGAAAACCCCCATTCACCAAAAACAAACATTTTTTCCCTCTTATGTTTGTGTTACAAATCTTAGGTTGAAAGAATGAAGATCTCTTGAAGACAAAGATTGGAAAAGTAGTCAAAGTTATCCTCAATTCATGAAAGCTCACCTACAAATCTGATTTTTGACTTTTTGACACTGAAACTTAGATCAAACAAAAGCTACATATTGACATTAGAGGCTCTCGAAAGCTGGTTGAAATCCCTAACAAAAGACCCATTTGCCTATGGGAAAATTAGTCCTAGTTTGCCTCTTGAAACTATATTTTGGTGAAAAGTACACATAACTCTACTCTTTTCAGACATGCCAAAAGTTTGTTGTTTCTCATAGTTATATGCTTCATCTACAAGATCTAAGTGTTATCTTGCATAATTGTGTTGATTACTATTTTTAGCTTTTCTCCCAAAAGATTTATTCAGGCTGATACCCCTATCATCAATCATAAGGAAACCAATAGATTCCCCCATTGAGTTGACTCACTTAAGGGTTGTAAGTCAATTCTTTGTGGGGATCTCTTTTCCTAATGAAAATAGGAAGATAGGTTCATCGCCCTCATTTTCCCCATTTCAAATTGATAAACCCTATTTTTCTATGTTCTAGTTTCCAAGTAGAGCTACGTCATGGAAAGGAGGTTGCCCCCCATATGCAATCCTAAGATAACACATAAGGGATCCACGGATCTAGGGTCAGTGTTATGTCTTTGCTACAATGATATAATCAAGCTTGGAATCATCATCATTCCCCAAATAACTCATGGAACAATGAGCACAGAGGAAGAATGAAACATAGAGAGTGAAAAAAAAACTTTTGGGTCAACATGGAAGAGACCTAAATGTCTCAATGCAGGTTGTGTCATCCCCAAAAGGAAAACACAAGAAAATTGAAAAGATAATGGTTACGACAGATAGAAGAAGGTAGATACAAATAGAAGAATGTCACAATAGATTTGCTTCCTTTGTATCCTTGCACCAACAGAATGACAAGGGTCATCCAAAGTAGGCTCACAAGCATAAAGACACGCCAAGTAGCACGATATTGGGGATCACGTTATGCACATGCAATTACAAAGAACATGAAATGAAGAGAAAGAAAATACTAGTATGGCACATGTGATTCAACCTATAGCAGGTCATCAACATCCCAATCTTTTTCATCATAGGTGAAAGGTGGACAACTAACCAAAGGGATAACGACAAGTGTCATACTAGGAGCATCGCTAGGTTCAACACATGGTGAGTCACTCTTGTTAGGAGGATCATCATGGTTGTTATCATATAATCTCATGGAAGAGGAAAATAATAAATTTAGATCATTATCCACTTCCTCATCAATCTTAGCAATCTCATCATCATAATCATCCAAGTTAATCATAACACGAGGCCTAATGATGATGTACATTGAAGTTTCATGTTATTGTTGTGGTGAAGGTGGAGAATCATCATGTTATGCTTGAGTTAGAGTTTGATCTTAATTTTCTATTCTTTTCTTTCCTTCTAATTGATGAGCAATAGCACGACGTCTACGCCTACACTCTTTAGCATTTCGGTTTCTTCTTATACAATTTTCAAGTTGTGATTATGTAGGAGTGGGTTTATCAACCATTTTTTTATTTTCTTCCCACAAGGGAGGAGAAAAAGGAACCATGGAAGGTTGTTCAACCACTTTCTCTTTGGATTTATAAACTTGTTAGATCTTAGGAAGCACAACAGGAATTGTATAGTTATCTCTTGGTATCTTATAGGAAATAGGTGGAGGATTTGTCATGGATTTGTATTGCTTACTTGAAAGGGATTTTGGTTAAATCATGGATTCATCAATGATAAGAGGTTAAATCATGGGTTGAGGCATGTTGCTAAGGGACAATTTTGCTATGCGCTTTGCATTGAACTTTTGGTAAGATTTGAAAAAGAAGTTCTCATGAGGCTTAATAGGTTCCATGGGTTCAAGCCAAAATAAATGCAATGATAAATTCCCACGGGAAGACATAGGATTAAAGCCACTATGATGCATAGTAAAAATGTCAATGCCAATTGGAAATTTTAAGCATTTATGTATTACTGATGAGATGACATCCATGGAGCGTAAGCATGGATAACCAAGCTTCACATGGAATTGGCCTGATGATGGGATGATGGAGAATGAGACATTTCATTGCTTCAATCCAACTTTTAAAGGAAGAGTGATCAAACCTATTGTAGGGCAAGCAAAACCATTATGTGTTTTGATCCATGTTGTTGATTGTTCATAAAAATCTTGATAAAGTTCATGCAAAAACAAGAATTCCTTGGTAGTCACATTCTCTACACACATGGGATCAATTAATATCCCATTAGTAGGTTTGTCATTGATTCTTCCAGTGATGTAAGGAGGACTATTGGGTGCATGTTTGATTATATCATTTTGTGAGAAAGCAATTCTTATAGACAAGTTGGTTTGGCCTTTATGAGGTTGAACATCAATGAGGTTAACCATAATATCTATAGAATCATTCTCATTATCACTCATGTTATCATTAGTCATGTCAACATTCATCACATAATTCTTGGTATCACTAGTTTTCACAAAAGAGATGTTATGATTTGGCATGGGATTAGTAAAAAATTATAAATTTTGGTTGGGTGGGGCAACAAACTTATTTCCTTGATCATTAACACCACCAATCTGGATGTGATTAGAATCAATGAGGTCTTTCACTATACGTTTAAGATGCTTACAATGTTTTGTATCATGTTATTTTGTTGGTGGTAATGGAAAATGGCGTTAGCATTATAGTTCGGAGGTAAGGGATTAGTAGGATCATGGTTTCTAACAGGAGGTAAGGTAATTAGGTTTTAAGCAAAAATTGCAACATGATGGAATGGAGGGTATCAGGTAAATGGGTGAATTGTCTATTACGCTCTCTGAATTGATATGGAGTTTTTTTTTTTATGGTAGCCACTTGAGACTCAACATGTTGACTTGTTTGAGTGGGTTTATTTGTAAAAATATCTTTTTTGTTTCTTGAATGGTTGGAAATTGTTATGGGGAACAAACTCAAATTTCTTAGGACAATTAGAGGGAGTTTTTGCTTCACGATGACTAACCAAATTCTGATAGTCACGAAGGGTCATGTACAAAGTAAAGGAGGGAAATTTCATCATCCCAAGCTTGTATTGGATTTTTTTTATAAATTTTCAATGAACATTCTTTGAAGATCGACATCGAGAATCTTAATATTGATTTGTGAGTAAAGCAATTGGTATCGTGTTATAAAGTTAGTGATCTTTTCATCATCCTTTTGTTTTCACTTCATTAAATCAGCTAAGGTCATCTTGGGACCAATATGCACTTGGAAATGGTTAAGAAAGGCATCAACAAGTTCATTGAATGAACTAATCGAGTTATTCGGTAAAGAGAAAAACCATTCCAAGCCTGTATCTTTCAAAGGCCTAGGGAAAAGTTTAGCCAAGAGCTTATCTTCAAAAATTAAGTCACTACATAAGGTTGTGTATGCCAAGACATGGTTAATAGGATATCCTTTACCAACACATTTCTAAAATCTAGGAATCTCTATACCTTGTGGCATTTGTGCTCTCAATATCTCCAAGCATAATGGGTTTCTTTTGACATATTGTGAAAGTTGGCCGTTTTGATTTTGGTTCAATATGAAAATTTGTTGTTGGAAGGTTTAAACATTTTGCAAAAGTTGGTTAAAGATGGAATCATTGGTTGTGTTTTGTGATGGAGGTGAATAAGGTGGAGTTGTATATGTATTTGGAGGACAATTGAATTGCAAGTTTGTGAGAGGTGATGGGTTAGGAGACACGAGATTTAAATTCACAAAGCTAAAAGTATTCCTAGTGGAAATACCTAAAGTTGTATTGGCATTCCTAGTGGGTTGCCTACTTGTAGTAATAGTTGGATGAGTGTATGTAGGAATAGAGGCCATAGTTGTAGAAGGAGGAATTTGATTTCCTCCTTGAATTTGAGTGTACCCCAAAGCTTGAGCACAACTAGCCATTGTAGGAACATGATTCTCAATTGTATGGGCTAGGATACACACAATTTCTATTCCTTGTTCATTATCAAGCATCTTCCTTATGTTATCTATGAAAAGAACTATAGTACTAGCAATGTATTCAACACTCACAGATTTTTGCATTTTTTCTAAGGCTTCATCCATTTGTTTTAGCTTCTCTTGAGGGACATTAGCAACCATTGTGTCAACATCAATTACATTGGTTGTTGGTAAGGTATTCATGGGAAATGTGGTATCAAAGCTATGGTCCATAATGGGTTGACTAGTGTCAACACTATGAGTGAAGAGCTAGAAAAATCAATATCCACGACAAATGTACTAGCACGAGATGGCTTGAGTCTCAAATTACATCTCACTAAAGTACTGGCAATAGGACACTAGGTTGTGAAGCTCATACAAGTTTTAACAAACCAAAGTTTCCCCAAAATGGAGAAAAGGCACTAGACAAATGTAATAAACACCCAAACATAGGAATCACAATGCAATTATGTAAAAAGCTTTTACAATTTTCAGATTTGAAATATGATAATTTACTGATTATGCTATGTAAAAACCTAAAAACGATGTTCTTTTAAGCCAATTTTGATTTCAAACAATGCACTATATTTAACCAATTGAACTAAATGCAAGGAAGTACAAAATTTTCTATTTTCTAAAACTAAAACATAGATCTGATAGCAGAATGAAATGAAGCAAACAAAGACAAAATAATGCCCAAAATTTTGAAAAAGCACTTGTACAAGGATAGGTTTGTCTAAGGGTGAATGAGTCTTTGTACAGGGGTTGGAAAAATTAAAGTTTGTGTTTCTGGTTTGATGTTTGATTTCTCTGTTTTAGGTTGCATACTATGAATTCTATGACATTTTTTTCCAATTTTAGGTGTCTTAATGCAAGTGCAAGTAGTGACAATAAGTGAATAAAGTGACAAATTTTGAAATGAAAATTTGCTTAAATTTTTTGATGTAAATGACTGAAAGACACTCTTGATGCAACTATAATTCAAGATGTATGCTAAATTAATGCAAAATTTATATTTTTTTATGAATTTAAATGATGCAAACATGCAAAATTAAACCCTAAATGCAATATAAAGCACACTAATGCAAATATAGATCTAGGGTTTTGAATGTCTCCAAATCAGAATTTAGGATGTATAATGTTAGGTTCAACAAAAAGAAATGAAGGAAAAAGGGGGGGGAGATGGATAGGAGACCTAAAAATAGGATGCAAGATGAGGGACCTATGCCAAAAGAAAAAAGGGGGTGTCAACCTAATAACAAATACACATTTTCCATGTTCATTAGGAAGAGGGATAGTTCCAAAAATGATTAGAATTGAATTACAACCCTCAAGGTGAGTCAACCCTATGTTTGGATATTGTGTTACCTTAACTTCCTTATGACATAAATGATTGAACAACTTTGGGAGAAGAATAAAAGTGCATTAACAATCAAACCTATGAGATCTAACACTTGAAATACGAAGTATTTATAATAACACTATCATATACAATCATTAACCAACAAACCTAGGAAGGTTGGGATGGTGTTTACTTAGCTCCAAAAGTGGGTTTCAGGCTCTTTTGAAGGACATATTCACCCAGGGGCGAATGGGTCTCTGTACAAGGATCTAAAAATTCTTTTGTAGTCCTTGAATCCTAGATCTAAGCTTCTGATTCCCCCAAGTTTGACTATTAGAAATCCATAAATAAAACCTATAGGTGAGTTTTCGTGTCTTGACAACTTTGGTGACAACTTTGCAAAATTGCACTTTTGATCCAATTTCAATCCTTCATCACCTGCAAATCTCCAAACACAAAGAGAGGAGATTTTTTTTTGTTTTTGGTGGATAAAGGTTTGCCTTGTTCAAACCCTAGTCTCTTAATTGAACCTTGATAATGAAATAATGATAAAATAATGGAATTGATGAATGAACAAGACTTATTGCAACTCACCAAACCCTTTAATAGCTGCCCTTAGAGGACTGAAGTCTAACACATCTCTCTAAGGATTGGATCTTGCATGAAATGGCTTGATTGCTTGATAGATCTTGATGCTTGAATGCTTGCTTGAAACTTGAAACCTACATCACAATGTTAGCTCAAAAACATGCATGAACACACATAAATATTGACATCATAATAGGATCTTGAATGCTACAATAAATGACTGATAAATCTGCTCTCCAATGCTCTTGACAATAATCTTTGCTCTTGTGAAAATTTCCTTATTGCTAGATAATGTTGCTTAAATTTGAATTGATAAAAAGACATTGTATTTATAGATGTTTCCTTAATTACCTAACAATTAAACACCACAAGCCAACCTTTGCAATTTGAATTAAGGTCATTAAAATATCGCCAAAAACATATTAAAAAATGGGATCCAAGACTTAAGGAGGACCCATTCGCCCAAGCCTAAACCTAGGACACACATTTTCTAAGATGTTTAATTAAGTGTATGCATTGATTAAATATGGGTTCCCCTTTCAGAAAGAAAAATTAATTAGGCTTGTGAATGCATAATTGGGCCAATTAAAAGTTTAATTAAGTCCAATTAATTAAGGGGATGCAAACATAAAGTGAAAACGTAAAGGAGTACATTTTTCTACATTACACCACTTAAATTAAATTAAAAAATAAGTAGTAAAATGATAATTAGTAATAGTTGTAATTATAAATATATTATGATACATTATTGTATAATGATTGTTTTTTGTCATTATGACACATGATTCCATATAATTTAATATTGTCAATTATGATGATTCAAAGAGTAACGTAATTAATTTTTATATAAAAATTAATTGCATCTTAGGTACAATTGAAGGATATAGATTGATTGTAAAATTAAAAAACACAAAATAACTCATAATTTTTTTGTTTGTAATAATATTTTATGGAAGTGTCAATCTTCCATAGTTGGAAATTTTGTCTAATTAGTCAAAGAAGAATGTCTCGGGCCTAATTTTTTACAATATTTTGATTATGGTTCTCCTCTAAGAAATATTCCAACTTTATGACCTCAACATTTTTTTATATAACAAAAAGGTTATCTTGGTCAATAAAAATCAGAGACATTGATTGATTCATAAGAAAATGGATCAACTAACTTAGACACATCCACTGTTTATTTGAAATCTTTGAAAACCTTTTTAACAAGAAAGATATACATGTAATTTTTTAATTTTCCATATTATATAAAACAAATAATTAAAAAAGGCTTCAAATCCTAGTGACAAATATTTATTAGCTTGTTACTTTGCCACCAAAAATTAAAAAGTATTAACTATTTGTCAACTCTCCAATGTAGAGCTTAGTAATTGAATGTAACAAAACCTAGAGCTTAGAAATTGAAACTAATGAAACCTTGCTTTCATATGAATAATCAAATTTTTTTGTTCTCATGACAATGCACTTAACCCTCTATTCATCATTATAAATATGTTCTTTCACTTTAAGTTTAAAAATGTATTATTGAAAAGGATTGTTCGTATAATTTCTCCAAAATTAGCATCATCTTGTTGTTCATGCTACTATATGCTTAATTCCTTTGCCATAATAGCCATAATTTCTTCTCCCACTTCTTCAAAAGCAATAACCCAAGTCCAAGCGGGATAGTCTCACACTTGGAATTGAATCAAATATATATAATCACATTCAAGGAAACTCTTATCACATCTTTCATAATACCATTACCATTTCTATTATTTTTCACCTTCTTTTTTGCATTTCCTACCTTCAATCTTCAAGAGGAAAGCAGTGTAACAAAAAATTTCCACCTTTATGAAAGATAAGGTAGCTTTTATCACAATCCAATCAAGTTTATTAGATCTATGAAGTCCCTCATCCTTGATTTGTACCACACTTTTCAACATTCTAACTTGTCTAACGAATGCGATTTCTTTTTAATAGAATGAGAAGTGAGATTCTTCTCTTTTGTATCAAACTAGGATCTCAATCATTGTGACCCTAGAAAATATGGATTTATAAAAATTTGGGTTGTGGTAATTGTTCCCATAGATTTTCCATCGAAATCACTAATATATCCAACCTTTATAGCAAGAATGGGAAAGTTCTTAAATTTCACAATTCTTGGATTTGTTGGCCTTCCTCATTACAAAAACCACCCCACATTATCAACTCCACTTTGCAACCTGGAGTTGTTGGCCTTCCTTATTATAGAAACCACCCCACATTGTCAACTCTGCTCTATAACTTGACATATCATTTGGTTGAAGAGTTCTTTTTTTGATTCTTTGTGGCATTCTTTGCGAATATTGTATTTGATGGATTGATTGATAAAATAACACCAATGATATCAACTATAGAATTTCTTTCCATGTCCTCAAACTTCTTTTATTAGTCTAAAACTAAAGTGTTGCTTCGGTATCAATTTATCCTCTCCCAAAAATAACTCAATCGTGGAATTAGTTTCTAATAAAATTTCCCAATCATTCTTTAAATGGTTGAAATTATTTGTGAAGGTTTGAGGCTCCCTTTTGAGATTGTAATAACACTCTTAGTCTTTATGTGATCATAAAACTAATCTACAACAATATATATGTTACTCTTATTTTAGCACCATCAAAATCAACCAGTTCAAAACTAAAAAACTTTTCCATCTCCTTTTGCATTGTTGAAATGATGAAGTTGACCCTTTGTAGTAACTCTAGCTTTTATTGTCCATCTACCCTGGTAAGGATTCAGTGTTACAATAGGAATGATTCTTGTAGGAGCCTCATTTCTTGCAAGAATTGGGTGACCATATGGATTGTTTGGAGGATTTATGCATGACTTGTCAGAAACATAGAAAAAATGTTACTAAAAGTACCATTAAGGTACAAAAACAACCATAGAAAAGGTAAAATAAGTATAAAAGTATCTCCATTATAATTTTTCAGTGAAATTTAGATTTTCAAGCCATGGCTTAAGCTATAAACTAAAATGAAAACAAAGAGTGCAATAAAATGGATATATTCATGACAACCCACTGAACTATTATTCATTTTAGTTATAAAAACAAAAATATATGAACAATAAGTCATTTAATAGATATTTGATCACAACTGTAAAATAAATCCACCAAAATGTCAAATAGAGAAAAGTATGATGGAAAAATTTACTAATCTTTATTTAAATTAATAGAGATTTCACTAAAAAAGCCATGTAATGGGAAAATGGAGGGTGTGTGGGGTGTGAATGCGGAGGTTTGTGGCCTGTAGTAGGTCACAACCTATATGAAGCTTGTCCTTCTTGCATGTGAGCATGGAGTGTGTGGTTGAGGGGCTAGTGGTGTGTACAAGTTCAGGGTGGGTGTTGATGGCTTTCGGGTGGGGTTTTTTTGTTCGAGTCTTCACTGATTTTTGTGGTTTTTTGTGCTACTTGGTGTTTGAGAAAGGTGTTAGGGTTTTGGGGTGTTCAATGGTGCTAGTTCTTGGTATCCTTTTGCAGGTTTTGGCTTCAAGGGAAGCTATCAATTTTAATCAAAGAATGGGTTATAGGGCTTCTCTATGCGCTAATATCCCATCTTCATAAAGGATTTTTAATGCCAGTGATTTCATGAATAAATCTTCAAGGTTGGAGGGGATGGATCTACCTAGGGGTCCTTGCATTCTAAAAACTAATGGTTGTTGGGAGAGGAGCAGAGATAGGCCTATCCTAGTGATTAATCCTAAAGCTATTATGGAAGATGTAAAATAATACTTGAAACATGCTTTAATTTGTAAGTTTATGGGGTTGTGGGTTTCTCTTCCATTTTTGGAGTCTTGGGCTAGTTGAACATGGAGTCCTAAGGGTGAAATGGAGGTGATGTTGATGGCTAACAATTTCTTTATGGTTGTATTTATATGCATCACTGATTGAAACAATTTTTTTGAGGGGGTCCCTATTTTCATAATTAGATTAGTTTGTTCATCAAGCCATGGCATGTTAGTTTCAATCCTTCAAAGGAGCTCCTGAATTGTGTTCCTATCTGGTTACGTCTTCCATGGTTCCCAGTTGAATTTTGGAAGAATGATGTTTCTCACATGGTGGCTCTGTTGTTGGGGAAGTCAATGGGTCCTTCTCAACAAATGATGGATAAAAAGGTACTTACTTTTATGTGCATTTGTGTTGAAATTGATTTGAGTAACCCTCTTCCACATTCCTTGGAAATTCATGTGGGTTCATCTTCATGGGTGCAACACCTTGATTATGAGTCTCTCCCCTTCTAATGTCAACGGTATCATGAGTATGGTCATTTGAAGAGGTTTCCTAGGTATCGCTCTTTAGAGTCCTTTCCTAATCAGCCACAACATAACCCTTCTAAGGGGGACAAAGGTAAGGCTCCCATATTGGGTCCCATGGCAGATAAAGAGGATTTTACTCTTGCCAAACCCTATAATAGGAATCATGGGTAGAAAAGAACTTTTAAGGAGCGTCAAGGGGAGGAAGTTTTTAATTGATTTGAGGTGCTAGATGATCTTGGCCAATAGGAGGTGAACCCTGGTATGCTGGCCTTGGCGTCGAGTGCCTTGGTGGAGGATTAGGTAGGTCGTATGACTGTGGATTGTCAGAGCACTTAAATAGATGGATTGAATTTAGCTCAAATAGATACTAATCTAAATCTCATGGTTTTTGTTGATTCGATGACCCATGTAACTATGGATAGGCTTGGAGACTCAATCTTGGCTTAGAATGCATCCCCTATGGAGATGGTGGTGGTAGAATTAGAGAAAGGAAATAAAGCTTCTCCTTCCTTAGGGATTCTTCAAAAAATATCAAAGAAAGGGGGTCCTAAGAAACCCTTTAAGGTGGGGAGAAAAAAGGACTTGGATAAAATCAGGATGATGGGTGAGACATTGGTAGAATCGGGATCTGCTAAAACCCTTGACTCTCATTTTTCCAACTCTTGGAGATGATTACTTTTTCATGGAATGTAAGGGGATTGAATAGTGTCCCTCGACAAAAAGTTGTTCATGATTTGGTGTGAAGTCATTCACCTGATGTGGTGTTTATTCAGGAAACTAAACTCTCTGTATAGGGTATGTGTAGCTTGATGCCAAAAATTTAGCAATGGGGTCATTGTTAGTGTATTGATACTCAAGGTAGTGTTGGTGGTGTGGCTCGTTTATGGAATCCCTTGAAGATTCATCCTCTTTAGTGGGTTTCGAGTAAAATTTTTATCTTCATTGTTATGTCAAGTCTAGAATTTGGTGAGATAGTTCTTTTATCTAACATCTATGTGCCTACTGATATGCTTGGGAAGCAATGATTATGGTCTCATGTTCTATTTATTTGAAGCACTATTCCTCTATTTTCCCTAGATTGTTGTTGGAGACTTCAATGCTATCATTGAGTTGGAGGAAAAGTGGGGTGGAATGCTAGGGTTGGAGTCATCTTCTCTTCTCCTTAGAGATAATATTTCTTCCTTAAATTTAGTGGATATAAAACCTAGTAATGGCCTTTATACTTGAAATAATAGATGTAGTCAAGATTGTATTGTCTATAGGCTAGATAGATTCCTGGTTTCTTGCTTCTAGATTGGTGGATCCTGGTCTACTAGCTCTGAGATTTTGGATTGGCCAGGTTCAAATAATTGGCCAATCAAGCTATCTGCTTCTTCTCATATTTCCAGAAACCCCTCCTTTAAGTTTCAACTCATGTGACTACAAGAGCCCTCTCTACAAGATTGTATGGCAGATTGGCGACAATGGGTAGACCTTCTTTTGGCATGACAATGCGTTCTTTTTTCAAGCAATTACAATTTGTAAAGTACCAGCTCAAGAGATGGAATAGGTAGTGCTTTGGTAATATTTTCATGCAAAAGCGGTTGCACAGGTAAGTTTGGATGTTGTCACTCGAGAATTAGGGAGCATGGCCTTTCTAAGGAATCTCTTTTAGAAGAGTCAAAGGCTTTGAAATCTCTGGAGGAGTGTGAGTTACGGGAAGAGATTTATTGGAAACAAAAGGCACAAGTTGAGTGGCTGCAAGAGGGGGATAAAAATATTGCTTTTTTCTTCAACTCTATGAAGGCTAGGAGACATGGTAACTTGATCCCTTATCTTGTGAACACCAGGGGTGATCATTTGTCTTCTCTTGGGGATATTTCTAATGAGGCTTCTCAACAATTTGTCGCTTTGTTCCGGGAGGATTCACTCGATGTGATGGATAATGAAAATAAAATCCTTGCTTGTATCCCCTCTTTGGTTTCTTTGGAGATAAATGAGTATCTTATGAGCGTAATTTACTTGGAAGAAATGGAGGCCACTATTTTTTAGATGAAGAAATGGAAAGCTCTAGGGCCTGATGGGTTCCTAATTGAATTTTTTTAGGAGTTTTGGGAAATCATTAATTTGGATTTACTTGAAGTGGTTAGTGAATCTCAACAAAATAAGCATATGTTGAGGGCTTTGAACTCTACCTTCTTGGCTCTCATTCCTAAATGTGATGGGGATGATAGGTTGAGTCTATTTAGGCCTATATCTCTTTGTAATGTAGTCTACAAGATTCTTTCAAAGTTGATTATGGAAAGACTGAAGTGGTGGATTGGTAGGCTGATTTTTTAGGAATAGGGGGCTTTGTGGTTGATAGGAAAATCTTGGACAATGTGGCTATTGCAATGGAAACTATTCATTCCATGGTTATTTATAAATAAAAATAAATGTTTATCAAATTGGACATGGCAAAAGCTTATGACAAGGTCAAATGTTCTTTTTTACAAAAAGTGCTTGGTGCATTCGATTTTGTTGAGGAGTGGATTTCGTGGGTGATCAGTTGTATCATGACCACTTACTTTTTTGTGCTTGTTAATGGGAGTCTTCCACCTTGTTTGGGGCTTCAAGAGGGCTTCATCAAGGGGATCCTCTATCTCCTTATTTATCCTTTTGGCTGAGGATTTTGGGAGACTTATTAAGAGCTATATTAATTAGGGTCTGATTCATGGGTGGAATTGGGGTAGTGGCCTGCCTCCCTAGTCGCACCTACAATTTGTTGATGATACCGCTCTGATGGGAATGGCCATTTTCAAAGAGGCTACTAATTTTTGCAAAGTTTTGGATATCTACCTTGCTGCTTTAGGTCAACGAATCAATTCAAAGGTAAATCTTCCATCTTTTTTAACACTCTTGTGTTTATTCAATGATGAATTGCTCATATCTTAAGGTTTCAGATTGGTCAACTATCTTTGAGCTATCTTAGCATTCCTCTCTCTATTGGTACCCTTCCCAGAGGCTCTTGGAAAAGTATTTTAGACAAGTTTCGGGTGAAAGTGAAACATTGGATCCACAAGTGGTTATCATTTGTAGGTCGATTGTTGCTTCTTAAGTTTGTGGTGTGGACTCTGCCCAAGTACAAGTGTATGCTTCAGGTGGACCCCACAAGCTTTATTAAAGATTTGGACTCTCAAGCTAGGCAATTTTTATGTGCTGGTAGTTTGCAATCCTCAAAGTGGAGTCTGGTGAAGTGGGAGATTGTTTGTAGACCAAAATAGTTTGGAGGCCTTAAACTACAAAAAGCTAGTTTTACGGGTTTAGCTTTATTAGCTAAGCTATATTGGAGATGGTGTATTGAACGAGATCATGTTTGGGCCAAGATTAATTCTAATAAATACCTGAAGAGGGTGGTGAAGGAGGAGGTCCCTCAGTTTTCACTTTTGGGTAAGGGTTCTGTGATTTGAAAAACTCTTAAAAAGGGTACCAAATTGATTAAGGATGGCTTATTCTGTATTTGTAAAAGGGGTTCTGATGCCCTCTTTTGGTATGATTCTTGGGATGATTTTTTACCTATCATGTCCAAGTATCCTAATCTATAGGATCGTTGTCACCCCTTTTTGGAGGTTGGCTAGTCCTGGGTTGACCTGCCCATAGGACCCCAATGTGTGGCCTGTTGGGGGACTGGAAGAGGATCACTTTGAGCTTAGGAATATTCTTGATGGAAGAATGTGCAACTCAATCAGGGAGAGATATTTTGGCTTGGATCTATGGGGAGTTTATACGGTGGCCATTGGCTACCAAGAGTTGATTTCTCAGAAGTATGGGGGGAGGGAAGTCCCCTGGTGGAAAAATGTTTGGAAAAAGTTTTCTTAGCCCAAGTGTAATTATTTCTTGTGGAATCTTGCCTATAATAGATGTTGACTTGGAATAATCTTTAGAAGTGGGGTTTTCAGAATCCTTCTGTATGTGTTCTTTATGGTTGTTGTGAGGACTCATCCTACTTGTTCTTTTGCTATCCTTTTTGTAAGCCGATTTGGCACCTTTGGTGGGGTATTTAGAGACATACTTATGTGTATGCCTCCTCTTTGATTGAATTTTAGAGTATCTTGGGGAGACCTCTGACACAAGCTACTTTTATCTAGATTGTTTGGAACATTGAACTGGCTTTCATCCTCTCATAGATTTGGTTTGAGAGGAATCATAAGATCTTCCATGGAAGTAAGCTGACGAGTCAATAGGTTTTACAGAGATATGTTAGCATGATTCGGTAGACTGTGGAGGCTAAATGTGGGGTGGCATTCCCTTTGGATAAGGGAGATGAAGAGATTGCAAATAGCTTGGGTTTGCATGGGAAGGTGTTTGGATCTTTTTGTGTGTAAAGGGCTTGTCATGTCAAAAATAAGGTTCAGAGGGATGGCAGTTGGTCCCCTCCTCTTGAGAATGTTTTAAAAATTAATACAAATGGCTCTTCTCATGGTAATTCTAGACTTGCTATGATTGGTGGAATTGGTAGGGATAGCTCTGGTAAGGCCATCTTCTTTTTTAACATGCATAAGGGGTAGAAAACTAATAACTTCATGGAAGGTTTGGTGATTCTTTTTTCCATTGAGAGAGCTTGTGCTCTTGGTTGGCATAAGATCATCTATGAATTTGACTACCAATTCATTATGAATTTATTGACTAAGAAAAAGTTAGAGGTGGCTAATTGGCATTTGGCTTCAGTTGTTAGGCATATTCTTCATATGAGCTCTAGGATTGCGTCTTTTTCCTTTACTCACATCCCATGTGAGTGGAACAGGGTGGCTGATTGTTTGGATAGATGGGATTTTGAGCATGTTGATGGCTAACAGGTTGAAGGTTGGGAGCAATTACCCTAGGATCATTTTCAAAAGTTAGAGAGGCTTATTTTGGAGGATGTGGTTGTGTGATGCTTTTGTTTGTTGGGATTGTTGTGTGCTTTATTCTTTTGTAGTTGTTTGTTGGTTCTGGTTGTTTTGTTTTTCTCTGGAGCTTGTTTTGAGCCCTGACTGCTTTGTACTGGTATTTTTCTAGATGAAATAAATTTTCACCCTTTTTTATTATAAAAAAATAGAGCTTTCACTAGAAATTAACAAGTTCAAATCTATCCTAGATATGGTAATTGTTGGAATAGCAATTCAAAGTTGGAGAACTTTACACCTCTACGCATTAATAATAAAGATAATATTTGTATAAATATTATCTTAAAAAATGGTTATAAAGTTTACTGTTAGATGATCATGCCATAAGTATAGGATTGAGCTCATCCCATTTTAGTTAATATTTGGTGGTTTTGTTGGTGGGTGAATGGTACTATGTTGGAATAAATTTTTATTTTCCTAGTGGGTTAATTTATTTCTCCTTAGTTATAGTTTTTTCTTGCACTTTTATTAAGTTTAAACTTAAGATAATAAAGTGAGTTTATTATTTAATAACTAGGAGATAAAGTGGTTGTTGGTGTAATTAATTATTTAATTACACTTACATAAGCTTGCTTAGGCATTTAATTATATTCCTAAGTATCATTTACTAGGTGATAGGTTCACATGTTTGCTTTCCTTCTAGAAGTCTTAGTTGGCTTTTCTAGAAGCCTTATCTTATCCATACATCATTTCCTAGGTAGTTAGTTAGTTGTCACATGTGATAAGATTAAGACACTTTACATGATCTTGTCTAATCCTATCACTCCTTACCTATATAAGCAAGGCTTCATATGTACTTTTCCATATTCAGTTTGAAATTATTGCATCTAAGTGATAGCATAATATTTCTGCCATTTCTCTCTTGTGGAAGTTATGTTGTCTTGCAAGTGATTCTGGGGTGTTTGAGGAGTTCACCATAAACTCCTACATGGTATCAAAGCTTCAGTGCTGCAAACTTTTTTGCAGATCTGAGGGACCAATCTTGGTGTGAAATTTTTGTTGGGTGTGAGTTGAGAACCTCACCATTGAATCCAAGGCATGAAAGAAAGTCAAGATTGGCTTTCATTTCGTCAAAATTTGACATATTTTGTTAAGGGTTTGAAGAAAACCCGTTTTCATTGGAACCATTTTGCTTTTTGCTTTAGAAACTCAACTTCCACTCATTTTTGAGAAAAATGATTCTTGGGTTTTGTAGCTAGGGTCAAAATTTCAATTGGGTATCTTTTAGATTTTGCATATCTTGCATAAATTTGGAGAAAATTTTTGTACAAGAATTGCATGTCATTTTTCTCCTAGTTTAAGGTTAAAAAATTCATTTTCTCTTCTTTTGCTTGCTGGATCAAAAAACCATTTTTGGTTTTTGTTCTTAGCTTCAAAATATTTCTAGGTTTTTGTTATTGTCTATAAACAATAAGTAGATTTTCCAAAAATCAAATTAGAAGTGTTGTGTCTACATTGTCAGCTGGCATAATTTATCCCTTTTTTCAAAAATTCATAACTTGAGCATATGACATCCGTTTTTCAAAAACTTTATATCATTGGAAAGCTGATTTTGTCCTCTACACAAACTTGAGGTTATTTTTCATCATGGAGGTAGATGTGAACAATCATCAGTGCATGCACTATTTCATTTTTTGTGTGCATTAGGTTTGCATTTTCTTTGCAATTCATTTCAATTCCAGATCATTTATCAATCAATTATTGCTTCATAGATTCTAGAGTTGTGCCAGTTTGTGAGTTTTCCAATGTTCCTTGGCATCGGGTCTGCTATTGCTTTTCATGATTTTGACTTGAGTCCTTAGTGACTCTAATATGGTTTCTAGCAAATAGAAGTATCTTTCCTTGCTTGCTAAATTGAGGATTCCAATGTTACTCCATAGCACGTACTTCCAGTGCTTCTCTTGTAGCAAGTTATCTCA
This sequence comes from Sequoia sempervirens, assembly GCA_007258455.2. Taxonomy (NCBI): domain Eukaryota; kingdom Viridiplantae; phylum Streptophyta; class Pinopsida; order Cupressales; family Cupressaceae; genus Sequoia; species Sequoia sempervirens. The sequence goes on from VDFB02373365.1 coordinate 144,397,106, forward strand.
TTATGGGGGGACTGAATGGTCTCTCTTTTTATTCTTTTTGTGGATGGAGATTGATTGGATTTGTGATGGATATCATTATTGTTTTGTATTTCATCTCTCTTTTGGAGAAGAGTTTTGTCCCACTGGGTTTTCTCCTTTGCTCTATTTGTGAGAGATTTCTTTGTATTGCATTTGTATATGGGTACCTAACATAGCCTCATAGTTGAGACCCATCATTGCATCTTTTCATCATTTACATAATAATTTCCTCCTTAAGTTGCACTTATGGGGGGTGTTGGTGTAATTAATTATTTAATTACACTTACATAAGTTTACTTAGGCATTTAATTATATTCCTAGGTATTATTTACTAGGTGATAGGTTCACATGTTTTCTTAGGATATAAGATTCCTTCTAGAAGTCTTAGTTGGCTTTTCTAGAAGCCTTATCTTATCTATGCATCATTTCCTAGGTAGTTAGTTAGTTATCACATGTGATAGGATTAAGACACTTATCATGATCTTGTCTAATCCTATCTCACTCCTTGCCTATATAAGCAAGGCTTCATATGTACTTTGCCATTCTTGCATCTTAATGATAGCATGATATTTCTGCCATTTCTCTCTTGTGGAAGTTATTTTGTCTTGCAGGTGATTCTGGGGTGTTTGAGGAGTTCGCCATCAACTCCTATAGTGATGAGGTGTCTCCACCCTTTAAGGGTGGAGTATTTACTTTTTCATAACTTTATTTAATGTTGGTGGTTATTGATGGTAAATTCCTATTGGTTGATTTGTCACCTCCATCATCTCCTTAGTTCTATATAAACTCACTACCTAGCTTTTATTTATCATCTTGGAACCTCTTAATATAATTCTATCATCCTGACATTGCATATATCTTGGGGTTGCTAGTTTACATTGTTTCTATTTTTTTAGTTTATGTAGCTTTGAATTTCTTTTATAAAGTTCCTTCATTTATTCAATCCATTTCATATTTCTAACATGGTATCAGAGCTTTGTTTTGAGAAATATAAGTTCTTAGATTCTTAATTGAGAGATTGAGTTTTTCATGTAAGATCTTGTAAATTCTCTTATGCTCTTCTCTTACATTTTCAACAATTTGGAGAATCGGAAAGGGTTTATAAAGATCTAATAACCTCTTCATATTGCATATGTTTTTTGTGAGATCTAGATGATTGTAGCATATATGATTATACTGGCAGTATCTTTTATTATTCTAATGCACCTAGGAGGCTCAAGAAAGTCAATATTGACTTTCATTTCTTTTTATTTTTAGAGCATTTTACATAGTTCCAAACAAGGGTTTCAAGCTTAGATATGGTGAACATATTTTTGCAAGACCATTTTTTGGCTAAAAAGGACCTTGTCATTGTGTTCAGGAGGCCGAGGGATGAAATTTGACATAATATTTTCCCATATTCAGTGTTGGGAGTTGCAAGACGAAAAAAATTCTAGGAGCATTGTACACCCCCAATGCTAGATTCATATGTTTTTTATTAAAAAAATAAATATATGTATTTGTATATATATAATATATATATAAAAGGGTACTTGAAAAAGTGATACAATCACATACTGCTTGCATCTTAACCACAACGGCCTTTAAAGCCACTAGCAATAGTTTAAGTTGTCGCAACCTTAAAAGGTCACTTGTAGGTGGTAAACCACCCACAATGATTTAAAATAACCTCACGAATAAAATTTAACTGCAATGGTTTTCAAAATAGCAACCTAACCATTGATAAATTGCTAGAATATCCACCCGATCACCACCCACAATGCCACCTAGCGATGTTGCACAAGGGCTGCCAAGGGGCCACCAGGGCCCTCCAATAGGCCAAATTGGGCCATTTTTCAATCTTGCATAACTTTTCACCACGATGTTCATTTTTAAAAAATGAGATATCATCGAAAATCTAGAGACAAGCACTTTCCATCCACAAAGGTATTGGAAAGATTTTTTACTATTTTTTGCTAGATATTTTAGTTGAATTTTTTTGTTGCTAATTTCTTCAACATATCATAAATTTCACCTCGGTGCTCCATTTTTTGGAAATGAATAGGCATTGGAAATATGGTGAAGAGCACTACACAATTATAGGACTAATTTTTCTAGAATTTATTTTAGGTTCTTTTTGTATCAAAATTTATAATTTTGGCTATTGTGAACCTATTGAGCATTGTATTTTGGAAAAGGCTTCGTAAACGCACTAAACTATAAAGTACCAACCTTATAATTTTTTTTGGGGGGGGGGTTTGATACAAGTGAAAAGGGTGGTGGAATTTTAGCGCTTTTGTGTTCACTTATTTTCAAAACTTATTTTTGCTTCTCTTCATCCTAGCTCACACAATAGTTCCTACTTTAACTGCATACAACTATTTTGAGTGGAAGTCTAAATGTAAATTCACTTAATAAGTCTTGGTCTGCATAGAATAACAATGGGACTAAAATTTGAACCTGCTAAAGATGAAGAAAATCCTAAGTGGTTTAATAGATGTGATGAAGCATATGGATCATTGTGTTTGTTTGTATCTCCTTATTTTCTCTTTCATATTGAATCTTTGAATACTCCAAATGAAATATGGAAAAACTTAGAATCTCTATTTGGTACTTAGGACTATGAGTAGTCATATATTGGAAAATTAACTAATCATTTTAAGTCCAGGAAACTTCAACATAGTTCAATATTTCTTCACCAAATTGAAATCACTAAGGCTACAATTAAAGGAATGTGAAATTGATAAGAAAGATGAACACTTGATTCTAAGTATTCTTTCTAAGCTAAATTCTAAATATTTAGTATTTGTTTCAACCTTCTATGCTACTATGGATGCACTTGGGTTTCAATTCACCATGCCATTTTTGGATGATTTTGCTACTTATCTCACACTGGAGCAAGATGAGCTAATCTAGATGGGCACTCTAAAGTCTTCTAAGTCACATGCCTTGGTCACCAACCATGGCACAAATGAACAACGAGGACAAAGTGGCAATAAGGGTAAGAAACAAAAGAATAAAAAAGAGAGGAAGGATCATAAATTAATTTCTCCAAAAGTAGCTAATGAGACCTTATCTTCAAAAGGCGACAACCCTAAGAAAGAGAAGGTCAAATGTGCCTATTGTAAAAGACCTGGTCATGATGAGCATAATTTTTTGAAGAAACAAGTTGATCGCTTGACACACATTCTTGAAAAGAATAATCTCAATGTTCCTAATTCCATCAAATAGAGTTCATATGAGGGGTCTCGCAAGGCTAAAGACAACAAGGGGAAAGGAAAGGGAAAGGCCCTTATAGAAATTGCTTCTACACCATCCATTTGGGTTCTTGATTCAAGTTCCTCACATCAAATGGCTTCATCTGAGGATGAACTTGTATCTTTGGAGCTATGTACTATGCCTTCCATTTTGAAGGGTGATGTAACTCTTGTTGAGGTGTGTGGGAGAGGGTCTATTGATATGGGAGATGGCACATTTTAGGATGTTCTTTGTGTGCCCTCATTATCAACTAATCTCCTATTGATCTACCAAATTGCTCACATAGGTACAAGCAAGGAAGTTGAGTTTTCTCTTGATTCAGTGGTGATTCATGAGTCGTACAATACTTCTATAATTGTAGTTGGGAGAGTAGATTATCAATCTCACTTTATTTTTTCTCTCACTTTATTCCCAATCCATCTTCATCTGTTCTACTCAATCATTTTGATGATGTGAGAAATTTGTGGCATCAACGGTTTGGCCACTTGAACTACCTCTATTTACAACAACTCAGTCAATAGGACATGGTTATAGGATTGCCTATAATTTATTTTTTGATGATGTTTTTCAAGGATGCATTCTTGGAAAGAATTTTGAAGAAATTTTTGGCAAAAGTAAAGCTTAGAGAGCCTCACATCTTTTGGAGTTGATACATAGTGATTTGGCAAGGATATTTCCACAACCATCATTCAGTAGAGCTTGATATGTTTTTCCATTCACTGATGACTTTTCTAGGTACACCTTTGTGTATTTTCTCAAACAAAAGTCTGAAGTCTTCGATTCATTCTTAGAATTCAAGGATTTTGCTGAGAAACAAACTAATAACTCCATCAAAGTTCTACATACAAATAATGGGGGGGAATATGTCAACCACAGGTTTCTGTGGTATTGTGTAGTAGAAGACATTGATTTGCAACATACAATTCCCTACAGTTCTCAACAAAATGGAGTTGTATAATGAAAGAATTGATCTTTGAAAGAGATGGTCCAATTGTATGATTCACTTCAAGTCTTTGGCACCACCTTTCTAGGCATAAGCCATTAACTATGCATGCTATATTCATAATTGAGTTCCTCATAAAGTTGTGAAGGGGGTAACTCCTTTTCAAGATTGGAATAGTTGAAAACCCTTAGTTAAGCACTTTCAAGTGTTTGGATATGGAGCATGTGCCCACATTCCAACAAAGAAACAAAGGGAAATGGATCCATAGAGCAAGCCTTGCATATTTGTTGGATACCTAAATGATGTTAAAGGCTTCAGGATTCTCCATCCTACCACACATGAATTGTCTATTGAGAGGAGTGTTTGTTTTGAGGAGATTCCTAGTTCTTCTCTTACCACTTCTCCAACCACCATCAGTTTGGAGTCCTTGTATCATGATGATAGTTCTTCAAAGGATCATAATCCTTTTTATCTTGATGAGGAGGCTCCACTTCAAATGATAATAGTGATAATGAGGGTTTACATAGCCCACCTTTAGAGGTTGATTATTCTCCACTTGACTCTCCTCCTTCTCTAGTTGTAGGGCCTCTGTGGGCTCAACAGACATTGCAGTTGGTAGAGGATTGGGTAGGGGATCCTTCAGATCACATAAGAACATGATCACAATTTTAGAAGGCTCCACATCTCTTCCTTGCCATGCAACTTTTGATCCATAGTCCTTTTGAAAAGCTTCAAATTTCCCTAAGTGGGATGCAGTGATGTAGGAAGAGTTTAATTCCTTGGAGAGGAATCACACTTGGGATCTTGTTGTTGGGAATAATTACAATCCTAAACGTCAAATATTAATCTATTCCTAATCCTATTGTTGATGAACACATTCCAAGGACTTAGGAGATACATGAAGATACCAAATGTTGAAAATTGAGGTGTTTTCTTAGCTTAATACTTTGTAAAACTTTAATATTGCTGATCTAAATAAGCTTTTCCTTTGTTACAGATTCTTTGTGGGTGATTATCTTGATTAATCCATTTTACTATTGTAGAATGTAGATAGAAGTTGATAGAAGAAGTAGACAGGATATTAGAAAAATTACACAAGCATATACCATGGAGAAACCCTTTCGGAAAAAAAATCCACCAAGAATTAATCTATTATTCAATCTTTGAAGTAGATTACAATAGCTCCAATTCTTTCTTGAGAATGCCTCTTTTGGCTTCACCAAAACTTCTTCACACTTGAAATAAAAACTGATAATAACTCTATTCAACTTGCTTGAGATAAATAGGCTTTAATCACCTTTGTAAACTCAACATGAGTTACAATTACAATGCTCAAGCCATATCCTTAAAAGGTACGCCTATCTCATGCAAATAGGGTTATTTCATGAAGAACAATGTCAAATGGTCATCTTCGTGCATTTGGGCGTCCCAAATTGAAGTGGCAATTGAACCTTTGTTCTGTAAATATCTCCCAGGCTTCATCCTCAAAGTAGGCGCCCAAAAGTGGTCCCACTTAACTGAGCCTTCAAAAATATCTCAACATGCAAAGGAGGTAATTCCAAGAAGACAACTTGGGTGCCCAAGTTGGCTCCAAGTCATTTCTTGTTAACTGAAACATTTACTCAACACCATTCATGCAAGAATGGTCTTCTCTTGTTAACTGGAGGTAGTCCCTATTATCTGTCATGCAAATCAAGTTGTTAGCCATGCATTCCAAGTTAACGAAAGTCAACTAGCATTCAACTAAAACTAACTAAAGATAACTGAACCATAATTGAACTGAACTGAATTGAACTGAATTGATGAACTAAACTGATTCTGAACTGAATTGAACTGAATTGAACTGATCTGAACTGAACTAAACTAAACTACACATCAAACCTTAACTCCTAGGATCTTTACATGCATTCAAAAGTGTTATCTCTTACTTTGAATAGTTAATTGAACTCAAGGTGAGTTCCACCTTCCATGTGGGTGCCCCATGTGCTCCTATTATTTAGGAACTCATCTTGGACACCCTCACATGCTCCTATTATTTAGAATTAATTACAAATGTCAATTAACATGATTATTTCATCAAATATTAATCTCTTCCTAATCCTAGTGTTGATGAACACATTCCAAGGACTTAAGAGATACATGAAATAAATAATGTTTAGGATTGCAATTAAATGACATCCTATTCCCAACATTCTCCCACTTGACATTATACATTGCAATTATTCTAAACAAGGAATACTAATTTTAAATCAAGTACAGGACTCAAGGCCAATGGCCTTCCTACACCTAACTAATCAATCCATGCCAACTTCAAATGCAACTTGCATAATCATGAAGCTTCCAAGCAAATGATTAAAACCAAGAGAAATTAGCTGGTTTCATAAGATAATTTGTAACATTAATTAAAGTGTTAACTTTCCTAATTAATACCTTCCCATTATCAACCAAACCAATACCTTTCCCAAGCCTTTGTATCCAAACTACCTCTTTGGAATCATGTTAAACCACCAAGTGTGTTGAACTCACATTCAACCAAGGTGTAGGCTCCTTGGTCTTTTCTGTTGATTTTTTTTTTCTTACAAGTAACCATTCCAACAAATATCTCTTACCTTAAGAGAAATCCAGCCTTGCCTATTTCACCAAGTATCCATGAGGACCTGTAACCAACCAATCCATGCTAAACTCCAAATGCAACACAACATTTTCATGAAGTAATCAAGCAAATGATTAATGTACCCAATACTTAAGAAAATTACACAAGATCAATGTTAAAGCTCCAATCATGAATCAGGAACATAAACATGACATCCATGATCTAACCATCTCCTCTTAGGAGATCACATGCACCATAACATACATCTTGGTCTCAAGAAAACATGTAATATGCCAAACTCTAAATGCATATCAAGAGTAAACCATGACATAATAGCAACCACTCTAAACCAATAAAAAACCATATCCCCAATCACATGAAGATAACCTTACCAATGATGCATCCATGTCACTCCGAACAACTCCCACTAAACCATGGTACCGAGTTACACATGGCATCGCGACTACCATCCTCTCCATGAAGATTACTATGAAACATGAAGCAAAGAGTTATCACAAACAATATTAGCTGAAGTAACCAATGCATCATTACTATCATTCGAGGACTCCTCTATAGAAGAATAAAAACTTTCTTTATTGTTCTTACAATCCTTCTTCACATGTCTTGGTTTCCCACAATTCCAACAAATTACCTTACTCTTACTAGGGGTTTTAGATCGTCCTTTAGACTTACCCATTCCTTCCTTGTCTCCCTTAGGTCCCTTTTTCTTAGGCCTACCTTTTACAAACAAGGCATCTTGGATTTCCTCTTTAGAATTCCTCCTCATCTCCTCTGATAGGAGAGTAGGAATTATATTTTCCATCTTAGGATCTGCACCATTACCACTAATTACAACAATTAGATTTTCCCAAGAATCTGGTAAAGAACAAAGTAGCAAAATGCATTTATCCTCATCTTCTAGCTTTACATCTATAGATGCTAACTGACTAAGAATTAAATTAAAAGCATTTAAATTTTGTGCAACAGATTCACCATCTTTCATTTTTAATGAATACAACTTCCTTTTCAGATACAACTTTTTGGTGAGACACTTAGTTTGATAAATATCCCCTATTCTCTTCCATAATTTATATGCAATAGTTTCATCTGAAACATTCAAGAGAGCAACATCAACAAGACATAATCTAATTGTTCCTCTTGCCTTCTTATCTAACTTAGCCTAATCTTCATTTGAAATAGTTGTAGGCGTCTTTGTCTAATTATTAACCGCTAACCACTGATCTCTTTCTTCAAGAAGATCTTCCATTTTTAATTTCCACATTTCATAGTTAGAACGATTGAACCTTTCAATATCTAAATGATAATTCATCGTAACAAACTTATTTCCAAAATCAGAAAATAACAAAAATAATAAAAGCTCCCACTAAGCCAAAAAACCTCCAATCTTTTAGGAGAAAGGCGTCCCAATACTCTACCCAACCTCGACTCTGATACCATATGTTGAAAAATGAGGTGTTTTCTTAGCTTAATACTTTGTAAAACTTTAATATTGCTGATCTAAATAAGCTTTTCCTTTGTTACATATTCTTTGTGGTTTCTCCATGGTACATCTTGTGTAATCTTTCTAATATCTTGTCTACTTATACTATCAACTTTTGTCTACATTCTACAATAGTAAAATGGATTAATCAAGATAATCACCCACAAAGTATATGTAACAAAGGAAAAGCTTATTTAGATCAGCAATATTAAAGTTTTATAGAGTATTAAGCTAATAAAACACCTCATTTTTCAACACTTGTCCCACTTCCTAAGGGAAGGAAACTTGTTCGATGCAAGTGGCTCTATCAAACCAAATTTGTAGCAAATGGGTCAATTGAAAGGTATAAGGCTCACTTGGTTGCCAAATGATTCTCCCAAGTCCTTGGGATTTACTACTCTGAGACTTTTACACTAATCACCAAAATGAATTCCATCTGACTTGTCCTTGCTATCGTTACAACACATAGATGGGAAGTTCATCAGATGGATGTGAAGAGAGTTTTTCTTCATGGAAATCTTTAAGAGGAGATATACATGGAGAAACCACAAGGTTCATTTAGGATCCTTCACTCGTGTGTCATCTTTAGCAGTCTCTCTATGGCCTCAAATAGGCCCTTCAAGCTTGGAATGCCAAGATGGACTCCTTCCTTTTGAAAGTTGGGTTCACTCGATGATTTTTTGATCCTAATGTTTATATTTTGTAGTAGGATGATACTCACACCTTATTTCTCTACATTGATGACTTGTTGATCACAAGAAGTCACTCATCCACCATTCGGGCAGTGAAAACTACCCTTCATGATCAATTTTTGATGTCAGACTTGGGCTTATTGTACTACTTCTTGGGGATTGAGATCACTTAGTATTCTTCAAGTATCTCTCTTGCACAACCTAAGTACACACTTGATATGCTCCAAAAGTTTCACATGGCCGATTGTAAGCCTGCACCAACTCCATTTCTATTAGGGGTCAAATTTGAGGCTAAGTGTTCTTCACCTTTGGTGGATGGCATTTTGTATCAATATCTTGTTGTTAGTCTTGTCTATTTGACTTACAAAAGACTCGATATTTCATATATTGTAGGTATGGTTTCTTGATTCATGTAGGAGACACATGAGTTGCACTAGAAAGCAACTAAGCATATTCTTCACTACATCAAGGGAACTCACAATTATGGGATTCACTATGAAGAAGGTGTGGATTTTGGCTTGATGGGACACACAAGGTGATTCTCAAGATTGAAAAACTACTTCAGGGTATTGCTTCTCCCTTGATTCTAATCTAGTTTGTTGGTCGAGCAAGAAGCAATCTGCTATTTCTCTTTCATCTATAGAGGTTTAAATATTGAGGAGCAGTTAATGCTACTACTAAGGCCATTTGGCTTCAGAACATTCTCATTGAGTTTTGTATTCCCTTTCAGAAGCCAACAATCTTCTTTTGTGACAACTAGAGTGCAATTTAGATCTCTCACTGTAACATCATGAATTACAATGAAAGGTTAAAAGCACACACTCAAATGCAATTTAAGCTCTAATGCAATCTAAGCTAAACAATAGAGAATAAAGGAAAGCTAAAACATAAATAAACTGAACAATATCACCCAATATCTACTTAGTTCCATGCTTGACCTCGATTGCCCTTCTCCATTTCACCGTGTTGGTATAATTGCCCTTAGATTTCTTTGTGCAAGTATAGCCTGTGATAGTGATTTAGCAAAACATCGAAGATTCAGATAATAGATATGCTTCCAAAAGTCATAAGATTTCGGGAGAGATTGAAATAATGAAAGACAAATCAATTTATAGAAAATTGATCATTCAAATGATAGGTCAAGATCAAAAGATAGACGAATGATTGAAATTAAAAGATTGGACATGCATTGAGATAACTGTTAGTGCTGACATAAGTGATAAAAACTAAGAATAGAGATAAATATTAAATAATGATTTAATCTTTGAGTTTGGTATTTGAAAATAGAAGAATTATCTTTTCATGAAAAAGATAAAGATAGATTAAAAGCAACGTTTTGTTCAAATGCACGCACAAGATTTAATTAATTAATTAAAGATATTTATTTAATAAGCATCTGCATGCATATGAGTGAGAACTAGATATCTGACTAATGGTGACAAAGAGTTTATTCGTGAAAGACACTCAGACATCAAATCATGAGATAACTGATTGATTTAAATAGATCTTGAGTTGAGTAAGAATGAATACTTAGATAACTTAAGCGTTTATCCAAATATAAACGAATGTGTTCGAAATAGACTTTCATGAATTAAATGATTATTTAATTCAAGATTTGACATTTATGGATTAATTAAATAAATAAGATTTATTTAATTGAGTGGTGAAACGGTTAAATGAATAATTAAATAATTAAAGTATTTATTTAATTATAGTCAGAAATATGATAAAGATAAATTAAATAAGAATTTATTTAATTCAAGGAGGATAAAGTTAATTAGTGACGTAATTAAATAAAGAACATTTATTTAATTAATCAGGATAAAATAAAGATAAAGTGAACTAATTAAATAATTAAGATTATTTAATTAATAGTTGAATAAATGTTAAAGTGAATTAATTAATAATTAAGTTTATTTAATTAATAGAAGAATTAAGGACTTTAGAGAATAATTAAATAATTAACATTATTTAATCATGACCACGAAGATATGAATTATGAAGAAATTGAAGTCACAGGCTTAGACCAAATTTCAATGTCTACATTTTGCCCCTCTTTGATACAATGTCATTTTGGTGTTCTGTCAAAGAAAATCAATCAAAAACATGCCCTAGTCCTACCCCAGTGTAAAAGTGGTGAAGGTATGCCCCCTCGGGAAAATTAACAAATTTTCTAAAAATTTCAAAATTTTTGGAAATAGTCCTAATTAGTCAATTTGATAGCTAGAAATACAATGGAGTTGATGGAAATGAATTTGGAGGTGTTAGGGATGTGTACGGGTCGATTGAAGTTGGAAGTTTACGTGACCAGTAGAAAAGGTTAGAGGAAATGCCACCCAAAACCCTAGGTATAAATAGAAAAGGGGTGAAAAAACCAATTCATTTTCACCCACCTAGTTTTGAAAATTGAGATTTTGCTTTGGTCTCCTAGCAAGAATGTCTCCAGTTCGACACATTCACCATCGCGCATATCGCATTCAGACATTTCGGCGACTTGCAAACTCGGACCCCCCGGTATGTTGCTTGAAACCGACTCTTGAAAATTTTCCTTGCACGCATTTTAATATATTTAATTCATTTTTTCTTTATGCGTTACTTTTCTAAAATTTCGCATTTGTTTTCGTTATTGACGCATATGTATGCGCAATGACGCAATTGTAAATTCATGTTTGTGCTTAGCGTAGGATTTTGAAATTTACACGCATTTGGAATTTTCTTCGATGCATTTGTTAAATAGCTACACAGTTGAGTTTTGCATAGACGCATATAGCCTTTTGTTACGCAATTGAAAATGTTTCAACGCATCTACATATAGGATATTTGTTTGGTATGCGTGACTATGAAAATACGCATGTGCATTGTTTTATGCATTTGCATTGTGGAATGACATAGTTGACATTGTATGACACATTTGCTAATGAAAATAAGGCTATTGACTTTTTGAAACGCTTTTGCAAAGAAAATGACACATTTGACTATCATGATTTTTTTAATTTTTTTTGACTAGGATATATCATTGTTGCTAACATGAGGCATGCACAATGCCATTGCAGGTTGTATTATATCTCGTTTATACTAGAGAGTCTAGAATATTGACTTTCCGCTTCCGTGATAGTCTATGGAGCGGGGAGAAACAATTTTTGTGGCACTTGGGATTACATCATGTGATGTTCATGCCCACCATTCGGGCGAATCGAGGGCTACTGACTGTGTTGTGTGAGCGGTGGCACTCAGAGACATTGTTGTTTCACCTGCCTACTGGTGAGGTGATAATGACTTTAAAGGATGTATATAGGATTTTGCGATTACCCATTAGAGGTGTGAGAGTTATGTATGATACACAGAGGGGTTTTTCTGAGATTTGTAGATACTACCCCATTGAGGACATTAGACAGTTAGGTATTGATCACTATGAGATTAGGTGGCATGTCCTAGCATAGAGGTATAGGAAATTAGATTGTCTTTTGTGTACCTTGATTGGTGGGATAATCCTCCCTAACCCTCGAGGCCATGGATTTCCTATTGGATGGGGAGAGATGTTAGTAGGCATGCTAGAGAGACGAGTAGTTTATGCCTAGGGCCCTTGTCTGTTATCAATGTTGTATTTTCATTTTCACAATATAGCATACATAGATGGTTAGTCTATGAGTTGTGGTACTATGCTCCTAATGGTATGGGTGTGGGAACACATTGCCATTTTCTGTCCACCAGTGACAGTAGATGTTCAACAGGGATCACCATATGCCTTTCATTATGTGGGGGCTAACACTCAGCATCATGTTGGGGATACCAGATATTACAAAAATGTCATTGACACGATGGTTCAATTCATTTGGAGGCCCTATATGGATTGTCCACAGTGGTCAGATGAGGATGAGCATCTGACTTATTGCCAGCAAACACAGTATTTGATTGGTTGGATAGTTTCACATGTCCATATTATCGAGAGACATTTTCCAGATCGGGTATTATGATAGTTTGGAGAGGTTCAGGATGAGCCTCGAGGATGAGCCAAGTTTTCTAGATTTTCTAGAGAGATTACACTTTGGGGTGTTGAGATTCCAGTGGCAACTGTAGAGGTAGATATTGATGCACTACAACTAGTATAGTGGGTTTGGAGAGGCAGGTTAGCATATCTAGGTACTACAAAGGCATATGATCGGTGGTGGGTTGTTCACAAGTCGATACGTCTTATAGATCTAGATTAGGATGCACCAGTAGAGCGGCGAGGGATAGGGCTGTGTGATAGGCATGGAAGAGGTAGAGATTAGAGGGGTGGAGGTGGTCGTGGTGATGATGGAGATGGTCGTGGAGGTGGTGGGAGGGGTGGTGGGAGAGGGAGGCATGGTTGGAGAGGATGAGGTCCACATTTTTCACCTATTCGTGAGGAGGTACAGGATGGAGAGGATGTTCACATGTTAGATATTGGTGGAGGTGAGGAGGAGGTGCATGTTGGGGTTGGGGGAGAGGAGATTCCTATTGCAGAGAGAGAGATTGGTGGAGAGGAGCATGTAGGGGAGGATATTCTAGAGGAGCATGTGGAGGAGGAGGTGAGCAAAGAAGAGGCTGAGATGGATGCTCTTGGTCTACTTGCTATGTATCAGGATGATGAGGAGGATGAGGAGGATGATCAGGAGCATGAGCTCCGTGACAGGATTTTGGAGGAGATGGAGGATGAGGATGATGGGATGGAGAGAGTTCGATAGGATGATATAAAGGCCATTGAAATGGATACTGTGACCCTACGTTCTCATATTGCATTCTTAGAGGAGAGGATGAGGGTTTTGATGTCCGAGCGAGATGCATTGCAGATGGAGAGAGACATGACCTATATGGACAGAGACCAGGCTATAGCTTAGAGACAGGAGACCAAGCAACAGTTTATAGAGATTAGAGCTCTTTACAGTGGACTAGCTGATGCCTTCACTAGAGAGTTAGTTAGATTTGGTGAGAGAGATTCCTATTATCAGGACCTATGTGAGGTAGAGGTTCCTCTAGAGAGACAGGCACCCAATTTTTCACAGGCATTTAGCGGTAGGTCTCAGGGTGGGACACACACCAAGACCCATACCAGGATAGTGGGCACAAAGGGGGTTGAGGGACCATGCAGATTTGGACCATATGATAGGCCTCCTGTTGCACATAGGTCATCAGGATCTCGACATCATTCACCTTCACAGTCTAGTCATGGTAGCAGTGGTAGTTCCAGATAGGGACATGTATTGATATTTATTGATGGACATTGTACTTTGATCATTTAGCCTGTGGGCTTCATATTATTGATACATTATGACATTGTGTGTGACACTTTTTGAGCGATATATATATATATATATATATATATATATATATATGATTTTGGCAGAAATTCTCATGATATGTAGTCTTTTATTTATGCACATGTTCTATATGATATGCCTATGTGATGGATGATTATATTTACTTTATGATATGTTTATGTAATTTATGATTGTGAGATGCAATGTGATGTTTACATATACAATGCTATCTACATGTGATTCTATATGTCTGATAATGATGGATGTAATGTGATGCATATATTTTCACTTGCTATGTACATGTGATGCGTTTATTATGCAATCTCTGATAATGAATTCCTATTATGCCATGATTTCCTAGATATGCTAAATGCCTATATTTTTTTTGTGTTTTTGTAATGCAAGATATATAGATGATTTATGATGTATAATATTTACATGATGTTCCTAACATGAATGCATATGCAAGATAATTTATATTTTTATGTGTCATAGGACTTCATCATAATGTAAGAAAGGAGAAATGTTAGTGCATAAAGAAGATGAATAATAAAAGAGATTGATGTTAGGATTAGCAATCTTCGATATTTTTCCATATCACAAAAGGCTTTTCACTTTATCATCATTGGGTGGTAATGAATACAAATGGAGATAAACACCATGATATGACATAGATCAAGGTGTGCAAGGTCATCCACTTGCTAACAACAGACAGTCGTAGACAAGGATTGTCGTAACTCATACTAAGGGCACAATTGCCCCAGTCTTTTTGTCCGAACAAACCACATACAACAACAAAATAAAAGACAGGTCATGAGACGTCATCACTTCTCTAAATCCTTCATGGGACATCCTTGAGGAAACTAGTAACATGACTCAAAATCAAATTTAAAAGATAGTCGACAGACAACAATCAAAGAAAATAGAATTCTGATACACCGTTGCTTCTCTAAATCCTTCATGGGAAATCCTTGAGAAAGCTAGTAACATAATTCCTACCATAAAATGAAAAGACAATTAACAAATAGCAGTCAAAGAAAATAGAATTATGATACATCGTTGCTTCTCTAAATCCTTCACGAGACATCCTTGAGAAAGCTAGTAACATAATTCCCATCATAAAGTCAAATGAAATGACAAGATAAATAAGCCATAAAATCAAAAGCTAGTAAAATATTTGCCAAAACTTGATCTGTTTGTTTGATTGTTTTGATTGATAAGATGATTGATTGATAGAGCTTGATTTCAAGAGATACACATACTAGATAAGACCTTGAGTCTAGTTTCGATGTTATGTCTATTTGTATAAGGCATGACAAAGGTTTCAGAAAGACATGTATCGTATAAGACGTTGACTCTGATGCCGTTGATGTGATAACCTATGTAAGGTTTTGTTATTTTTTTGATAGTGTCTATACTTAGGAAGGACTCATCCTATATAAGACATGAGTTGATTGTTTTGATACTATATGTTTTCAGGAAGGACACATCTTGTAGCATATATAAGTTGATTTGTTTTGGTTGTTGCTTTGGAAATTTGTTTGATTTTGACTTAGAGACATTGTTGACTTGTTCACTAGATTGATGCATGACTTGATATGATGTGTTGACAATTGACTGTGTGTGAGGACAAACCCTAAAGGATAGACCTAGTACGGTCTTGGGGGCTCATCGATTGATGGCCTTGCCTATGTTATACACGCAAAGATCTTGTAGTTCGACTAGATTTTGAATGACAAAACTGACTATGAAAAGCTTGAATTGTATGAAAATGTCTAATGTGTGTGGTAGTGCATGTGACGAACCCTAATGGACTGACCTAGTGTGGCCTCGGGGGCTCATTGATTGATAGCCTTGCCTACGTTATACATGCAGAGACCTCGTAGTTCGACACGACCAATGACCTTGTCTTAGAGACAAATGGATTGAATCATGATTTTATGCAAACAAACCTAAAAGGACTGACCTAATTCCTTGGGAGCACATCGGCTGATGGCCTTGCCTATGTCTAGTTGTAGAGGCAATGTAGTTTGACAAATGACAAAGACTGACAAGTACGACTGACTCTAACTCTATTTTTTTTTATTTTTGACATGTTTTGATTTTTTTTGTCTTTTTGACGTTTTCTAATGTTTTTGTATTTCTTCAGGACATTTTGTGATGTTTTTGGATTTTTCGATGGTTTTACGTCTTCAACACAACCAATGTAAGAACCAATATGACACACGTCAAGTGTTTTCCCCCAGTTGAGTATAAGACCAATTGATTATGAATAGGATAAAATGGAGGATATGAAATGCACTCGATGTCAATCATTCCAAGTTATGGAAAAGACTACCACTTATTATGAATGGTATGTACAAGCGATGGATGGGAAAAAAAAGGTGATATGTACAAGGATAGATAGTATGTACATGGAAGTGGACTATGTACAGGGATAGATAGTATGTATAGGGAAGTTAGATTAGAATGATAGTAGACAAAGGAGCAGAGTCAACTACACATGGCACCTGTTTTCCAGGTTTTCACCATGGTACTTATCCAAAGCACCCCCAAAGTGGTTTTCACTATTGGATGACTTATTTCTCTTTACTATTTTTTGATTTTTTTTATGTTACCAAGATGCCTGTTTGCCAGGTTTTCACCTAAGTAATGATTTTTTTTTTTTTTGGTACTTTTGAGAATTAAGACAAGGCTCTTAGAAGCTATGCGTAGAACTTCTTCAAATGAAGACTGTTGATAGGAGCTGACAATGGTTCTCCTTCAAGAGTAGAGAGTTGATATGTTCTTGATCCAAAGGCTTTTGTGACAATGTAGGGTCCTAACTAGTTAGGTTCAAAATTTCTTGGTTTCTCTCTGTTAGCTTGATTCTTAGGATTATCTATTAAGACCAGGTCACCAATGTTAAAGTTTCTATTCAAGACTTTCCTATTGTAGCTACATAAAGATGATTCTGATATGCTTGGAGATGATCTAATGCCTTCTGTCTTCGTTCATCTAGGAATTCTAGTTCATGTAGTCTTGAAACTCGGTACTCTTCATCGTCAATGTGCCCTTTCAAGGATACCCTTAGGGAAGGAATCTCAACCTCAATAGGCAGAATTGCCTTAGAACCAAATACTAGGGAACATGGAGTGGCGCCAGTGGGAGTGCAGATACTTGTGCGATAAGCCCATAAGGCGGGATTAAGCTGTAAATTCCAATCACAACCAACATCATTAATAGTCTTTTTGAGGATTCTAATGATAGTTTTGTTAGATGCCTCTGCTTGACCATTACCTTGTGGGTAATATGGGATGGAAAAATGATGTTGGATATGGAACTCTTCATAGAGATGATGGAATTCTTGGTTCTTGAATGGACGACCATTATTTGTGATTATGGACTGAGGCACACCATACCGACATATGATATAGTTTAGGATAAACTTAGAGATCTATGTGTCAATGATGTAGGTCATGGGAATAGCTTCAATCCACTTGGTGAAGTACTCGATCACAGTGATAATGAACTTATGGCCGTTGGATGATGTGGGATGTATCTTACCTATGAGGTCGAGTCCCCATTGGGAAAAAGGCCATGGTGACATTATGGGATGGAGCTCTTGCGCTGGTGCATGTATCAAATCTCTATGTACCTGACATTGGAGACATTTCTTGAAAAAGATGTATGAGTCCTTTTCCATGGTAGGCCAATAGTAACCTAGTCTCATAATATTTTTAGCTAAGGTAAGACTGCTAGAATGCGATCCACATATACCCTCATGCACCCCACGCAAGGTTGCTTGTGCTTCGTCTGTATCGAGACATCTCAATAGGGTATTATCTAAGGCACATCTATAAAGGGTGTCTCTGACGATGGTGTATTTGGCTGACTTGCGAAGGAATGTCCTACGTTGGTTATTAGAAAGGTCAGGGGGTATGATTTCAGCATGGAGGTAGTCATAGATATTTTTATACCATGGGGAATCGGGACCAACAATCTCACACACCATCTCTGAATCGGGAATGTTGTAGGCAGGGACCAAAAGCTATTCCACCAAAAACTCAAACCTAGGCACGTTGCTTGGTATGTCAAGGAGTGAAGCAATAGTAGCCATGGCATCTGCTGCCCTGTTTAGAACATGTGGTATTTGATGAAAGTCAACCTTGTCAAAGTACTCCTTAAAACTATCTGCCATGCGTTTGTAGGGAGCAAGCTTCTCATCCTTAGTTTCATAGTCATCATTTACCTATCAGATTACTAGTTGAGAATCACCATAAACTTGTAGGTTCTTGATTTTCCATTTGAATGCCATGCATAATCTTGTCACAAGAGCTTCATATTCTGCTATGTTGTTGGTACATGGAAATGCAATCCTAAATGACTTAGGGATAGAATCACCCTGTGGTGTGATAAATAGGATACTAGCCCCTGAGCCATGATTTGTATGAGAGCCATCTAAGTATAGTTTCCATGTGTTTGTGTCAATGGTAAATATAAAATCGTTAGGAAAATCTACAACTAAAGGGTGATCTGCTTGTATTGGTGCATCAACTAATTGATTAGGAATGACTTGTCCTTTGATAGCTTTTCTCTCTACGTACAAGATGTCATACTCACTAAGTATCATTACCCATTTGGCCATTCGCCGTGTTAATGTTGCTTTGCTTAGAATATATTTCAGAGGATCTATCTTGGCAATCAACATTGTTTGATGGTTTAGCATATAGTGCCTTAGTTTTTGAGTAGAAAATACTACCGCAAGAAAAACACATTCAATGTTACTGTAGTTGAGCTCATAAGCTACCAAAGTATGACTGATATAGTATACTGCCATTTCATGACCTTCATCGTCATTCTATGCAAGCAATGCTCCTAGTGATGAATGGGTTGCTGAAATATAGAGAATCAATGGTCGTCCCTCAACAGGTGGCATTAATACTGGTGGAGTAAGTAGATATTCTTTGATTAGTTGAAAAGCTTCTTGGCACCTAACTATCCATGTAAAGGGTACTCCTTTCTTAAGTAAATGTTGAAAGGGATGTGTCTTATCTGCTAATTGCACTATAAATCTTCTGATGGATTGCAATCTCCCTTGTAATGTCCTTAGTTGACTGAGATTAGTTGGTGGAGGCATGTCTATGATTGCTTTTTCCTTGGCTGGATCCACTTCAATGCCTCTTCTAGAAATGATATAACCCAAAAGGTTTCTTGATTTCACTCCAAACACACATTTCTTGGGATTTAGTCTCACTTTATACTTTTTTGGCCTTTGAAATATCTTGTCTAAAACCTGTAAATGATCTGCCCTTGTCTTGGATTTAACAATAAGGTCATTGACATAATCCTCCATAAGAGTGTGTATAAGGTCATGAAAAATAGTAGTCATGGCATGCTGATAGGTTGCTCTAGCGTTCTTGAGTCTAAAGGGTATATCATTCTAGCAATACGTTCCCCATGGACATGTGAAAGATTTTTTAGGTTGGTCTTTAGTTGCAATTCTGATTTGATTATACCCTGAAAATCCATCCATAAGGGAAAACATCTCATATCTAGTTGTCATGTCTACTATCATGTCAATGTTGGGCAGAGGGAAGTCATCCTTAGGGCAAGCCTTGTTGATATCTCTGAAATTTGTGTAGATGTGGATGCCCCCTATTGGTGTAGTGATTGGTAGAAGATTGGAAATCCAATCTGCATAGTCAATTGATCTAATGAAAGCAACATCTAATATTTTCTTGAGTTCTGCCTTGACTAGTAAAGCAATTTGTGGGTGCATTTTCCTCAATTTCTATTTCATTGGTTTTACACTTGGTTGTAAGGGCAAGTGATGTAGAACAAGTTTAGGATCCAACCCAGGCATGTCTACATAGGACCATAATTTTTTTTGTCTATCTTTGTGTAAAGAAGTTGTGGAATTCCGACTGCTCTTCTTTTGTCAATTATGTTGCAAAATATACCAGTCAGGGATTCTCTTTTGTACCTATGTTGACTTCCATTGATTCTTCAACTAGCATGGGTAAATTCTCTAGTGCAATAGGGGGAATGTTCAAACCTCCATCCTTAGGTGCCTCAAAGAGGTTTTTTTACTTTGGATGCATCCTTTATTTTTACTTTTTCATTGTCTAGAGGCGCCTTGCAATTTTCACCTAGAGACTCATCATTTTTTTCTTTTTCATTCATTTTCTTATTTTTGTGACTGGAGGGTTGAAAAAATTCCATAAAATATGCTTTGTTGTCCAAGTCAATGGTGAAGCCAGCCTTGTGATCACCACTAGGTATGCCTTCTCTTAGTCCTAGGAACTCAACAATCGCTTCGTCGTTCTCAAAAATGTCTAAGACAGGTGTGTCTTGTTGGTCCCAATCAATGAGTTGGGGATAAACTAAGGGCATGCTATCATCAGAGTTTTCAAAGTTCAAAGGAGTCAAGGTAAGGATTGAGTTGTTCATATAGTCACAAAAGTTTTGTACCAAGTCCTCTTTGCCCTTTTGCTTAGATCTAGGTGGATTCTGAGGTGGGACTAATGCCAAGGTTTGGTTATCTAAAATGGATTTATCAGGTTGCCAAGAGGTAGGATCAAGAGATTCCCAATAGTAATGTTTAAACCATTCCTCTTTTTTCATATTCTTTGGTGGACAAGAATTCAATGGATTTGGTGAGAATTTCAACATTAAGTCAAGTTCTCCAAAATTTTATCAAGGTCCATGGAAGAGGTGAAGGATAGGGAATCCCACTCATATTCGTTTGAGTCAGGGGAGTCACAGTAGTGTTGGTCAGATGGTTTGTGAGATGTTTCAATATCTTCTAAAGAACTTACTTCCTTGATTAAGGGTGATGTGGTACTAGGAATGAAAATCTGAATCGGTTCAAACCCAAGCCCTAAACCTTTCAACCACTTTGAAACAATGATTGGTTCAATCCTCCCATCTTGATGTAATCCTAAACCACTATGTCCATTATATCCCTTGCTCTGCATTATGGTATAACCCTTTCCATACTAATGTGTAGGTATCTGAGCAAGTGGGGGAGGTTCTTCATTATCTTCTCTATACAACTAGGAGGTGAGATCTTCTGCATTTATGGCTTCCTTGCTTAATTCTCCCCATTTAATGAAAGTTGTTGTGGGAGTAATGTGTATAGTGGCCACAAACTGTCTCCTATCTGGTGTAGGTAAACCATATGATTTAGGAGGAATCAAGTGACTAACACAATAAGATGTCTTCATGTAATATTCTCCACAACCCTTGTCTTGGATCTCGACCCTAGGAGTGGAAGGTAGTGATGATGGAGTGAATGTTTTTGTGAGAGTGGATGGATTGACATAATGAGATGAATTAGATGATGAGGCTTCTTGGTTTACTGGCACTTGGCGTTGAGGTGTCTCTCATAGACTGATACAATATTGAAATGGATCTGGGTCACGATCTATTGTTATTCCAGTGCCATTGTAAGGGAATTTAAGACATTGATGATATGTGGAAGGGACTGCCTTCATGGCATGAATCCATGGTCTGCCTAGTAGAAGATTGTAGGGAAGGGTGAGATCCAAGACCTAGAATTTTGTCTCCATTACTACAAAACCAATTTTGATAGGAAGTGTTACCACCCACTTTGATTTTCATTCCTCATCATCATAAGCCTTTATGACAATACTCTTGGTTGTGTCTACACATGCTTATGAGAAACCTAGTGCCTTAATTAATTTTAAAGTGCACAGATTTAACCCTGCTCCTTTGTCTACTAAAACCCGTCTAACTTTGGTGTCATCAACAAGGACTTCAAGATGTAAAGGGTCGCTATGATTTGTCTTCTCATTGGCATAGTCTTGTTCAGAGAATGTGGCATGATGATTATTGGTCAAATAGCCTACCATTTGCTAGAAACGATTGACATCAAGATCATTAGGGACAGTGGTGCTTTGTAAAGCTTTGTCTAAAATGGATTGATGTTCAAGGGAGATACATAATAGTTCCAAGATGGAGATTTGGGCTGGGGTCTTCCCCAATTGATCAAGTAAGTTATACTGCAACTTGGAAGTCTGTGGTGGTTGCTGTGATGGAGGGCCTTGGATGGTGATCTTGGTCCGATGAGTTATGACAACACACTCGAGAGTTGTATTTAGGGTAATGGTATTAATAGTTTCATTGGTGGCCTGAAGGTGATTTATGATTTTGCCACTACTATAATCATGCTTGAAATTAGTGTAGTTGGCCGACATATTGGTCTTGTTACTTGAACTGGGGACATTTCCCTTCGCATGGTCATGTAGTGGATTAGAAAAGACTTTATGATCAGTGTTTGACGACTTTTGTTTCTGTCCGCTAAATTCAATAATTTTCTTCTCGACAAGATCTTGTATGATATTTTTTAGTTGTCAAAAATTTTGTAGGTTATGTCCCTTAGTTCTATGGAAATCACAAAAAGGCATTGTCATCCCACCAAACTAGTTTAAATTGTCCTGGATCGTATTGTCTTGGCTCTTGAAGTTGTATAAGGTTGTGTTGCAACAGTTGTTTGAATACTGACTCGATGGGTTCCCCTAAGGGAGTGAACTCACATTTTTGAAACCTCCTTTATTGTTGTGGGTGTTTGGACAGTGTTGGGAGGTTGATTGACAGTGTTAAGCATGTTGGCAGAGGGGTTATGTCCCCGCAGTGTGATGATCGGTCCTATTTGTAAAGTTTTAGCATTAACTACCCCATCATTAGTAATGTTTTTGTTCTGAGACCAAAATCAGTTTCTATCATTGGGGGTGTTTTACACGATTGGATTTCTGTTTGGTGTCTATGTCTTAAGTTCTCCTTTTTCAATGAGATATTTTTCTAGTATGACCCCTTTTTCCACTAGTTCTATAAAGGATGTGCAACAATGTACCCTTAAGTTCTTAATTTTGGGCAAGAGGTTTTCTTGGAACATAGTGACCTTCTGTTTCTCAGGTATCTCAATAGGACATCGATTGGCTATAGTTCTCCATCTCTGGAAGAAAGTGATAAAAGTTTCCCCTTCATCTTGTGTAGTATGACACAAGGTTGCTATGTTTATTTTATGGTCGATGTTAAAAAATAAGTTTTCAATGAATTTCTCAGCCAATTCACCCCATGATTTTATGCCATAGTGAAGACCTGAAAACCACTCTAGTGCAATTCCAACAAGACTTCTCAGAAAGAGTCTCATAAGATAGGTAGGGTCCTAGGCGACATCTATGCACATCATGGAAAATTCCCTTATGTGTTCGATTGGATTTTGCTTTCGATTGTACTTGGGCAAGTTTGGTATGACATACCCATGAGGGAAAGGTGTCATGTACAATGATTTATTGAAGGGAAATGGGCATAAATCCTTTGCTGAAAAGGTTTTCTTGTTAGACACTGCCATGCTATCCATCTGTGTTTGAAGTGCATGCATTTGTGTCTGCAGGACATCAACTTGAGTTAATGATGTGTTAGCTCGATTATTTGGACCTATGTATGTGTTTTGGTATCCAATGTTGTTTGATGGATTTTGGTTAAATGTGGGTATGTAAAGTGGGTTTGGATTCAAAATGTTAATGAATGGATTTTGATTTGGAATGTTAGTGAATGGATTGTGATTCAGAGTTTTTGAAAATGGATTTTGACTCAGAATCTGTGAGGTGTTGGGTTAGTTTCCATATTGGAAAGAGGGTATGCCTCCTGTCTGTGAAACCCCAATTTTTTGGTATAGTACTAGCGACATGAACACTAGGTATGGCTGTTGTCTGTGGAATAGTGCTAGTGACATTGACACTTGGTATAGGAGCTGATGTTCTAGATTTTGTGTTCCTAGCAAGAGGACCAAAGGGATTGGACAATGATGCCCCTATGGTAAAATTTAGCCCCTGTGTCGAAGTAGGTGTACCAAATGGAGTCGTGTGTATTGTTGATCTAGTTTGTGTAGGTCCTCCAGATGGTATAGTAGTAGTCACTTGAGGTATAGTAGCACTAGTGGTAGTGGTGTTTGTTCCCTAGGTAGATGCAGTTTGTAGGGTACAAATATCAAAACCATGAGGTAGTTTAGCACCTTCTGCTAGCCATTTGGCTAAGTCTCGTTGAGGATCATTTGCTAGATAGTCATCTACAAAGGAAGCAAACTCAGGGTCCTATGCAGGAGCATCTAGTTCTTCCACTATAACACGTCCTTGTGTGTCTCTAGTAACAAATTTGTCTAACAAAGTCTTGTGAGGTCTAGATGAAGTTGCCCCCACAAAGGGGTTTGAGAACAAATTGATGAATTCATTTGGATCAGCCATTTTTTCTCGTTCTTTCCTTTTTGATCTTGTTTCAACCATGTAATGTAAGCTCAAAGTGAAAGTGATGCAAATCTAAATCTATGGATGATTATGAGTCTAATCAATGTTTTTGGGATTTTCTAGATATAAAGGATGAATGTACGCAACTATTTTTTTGGAATTTTCTCTACAAATAAGGTATGTCTAAAATGACACTATTCTAGGATGACAGTATCTAAATATGCAAAGGTCTAAGTGATCGATTTGGAAGATTCTAAAAGAGGATATCTATCAACTAAAGTGTAACCCAAGTTTCAATTTAGTTTTGACAAGGAACCTTCGTAGGACTAGGACTAAAAGATAAGGTGAACTCCCTAGCTAGACTGATGAGTTGAAAGGATTCACGTGTAGGACAAAAGATATGATGACTAGGTTCAATGACAACATTGGTTGAAGCAAGGGTTTATCTAGAGTGTGAAATGTGCCTATCCTAAAATCTGCAAAAGATGATCCTCTCTATAGGAAATAAAGAACCCTAAGATGACAGTAAAATGTATGACTAGGGTACCTATCGCTAAGACTGAATGATTCCTAAAGTATGTAATCATGCAAGTTTTGAGTGAACGTTATGGTTTCTGTCCAAGAATCAGTGAAAAAGGATAAGTTGGATGCTAGTTTGACTGTTTGTTCTAGGTCTGTGACAATAAATTCTGGTTTTTTGATACTTAGGCAGATGCGTTGCAAAATTTAACAGTTGCAGTTTTGTTTCTCAATTATGGTTTTCTGGTGAATTCAAACTCAGTATCAGATAGATACGGTTTTATTTACAACAAATGTGACTTAGGATTTCAACTGCGACTTTCTACTGATTAGATGCAGTTTTCTAAACTCTGACTATGTACTGGTAAAAGAAGGTTGTTTCTGTGACAGGGGCATATGTGTCGTTCCAGACTACAAATGGGACTCACCCAGTCAGATGCATCATAAAAGGTATCAATTGTGGTTTTCCAGTAATAGAGGTTGTGATAGATGTGACTAAGTTATTAGATGCGGTGTAAGACTAAACAAATGCAAGTTTTTCTGACAGATGTGACTCAAGTTTCAACATATGCAACTCTAAGAAAAGTAGACTCAATTTTTGACAAATGCGACTCAAATTTAAACAGATGAGAGCTATATTGACATATGTGACTTGAAAGAACAATTGTGACTTTCTGGTGAGCAGTTGTGACTCTGTTGATAGTTGCGGCTTTCTAGTGAATTGTGATATAAAACTAACTTTGTTTCATGATCAAGTTTTGGAAAACAAAGACAATCATAAGACAATGTGTTTTCAGTTTGATTTTGACTCAAAGAATGTTTAATTCGACAACAGACAAGCACATCCTAGGCTATGTAGGACAGTATTTACTGAGTTCTCACTTGGTTTGCCAACTACGCTTATTTAAGGTGGATGATTAGTAGCTTGACCCCATTGGCTCCCCTCTACAGCTCAACACTTCATTCGGGGTAGCCAAGCTATAGTACCCATGAACATCCCATGGCATACTTTCATCTCTACACATGAACCATAAGAATGTGAGATGACTTCATAGGTCTGACCTGCTACACCAGTAAATAGAAGGATTTGGGACATTACAAACAAAGGTGTTTAATTTGGGCATTCTATTCATGGGGTATCATCCATAGGGTGAGAGTCCCTTTCGATCCATTCCATCAGAACAATACTCATGATTTGTCGGGCTTTCCCCAAGAACCCACTTTTATATACCGGCTAGAAGTCCCTCGGGTTTAGGGTGCTACTGGTTTGAGTCGTCCTGGGGTAAGTACTTTTTCCCACCAGGACAGACCCAATTTCTAGAGTCAGTAACCGGTTCTCTTACACCTAGGATCACACGAATGCGCAAGGAGAGAGGATATGTCAATATACTGAATTGTAAAGGGTAATAACAGAGCGTGCTTTCACACCAAACATAGTAGACAATAGTTAATTTTTAAACCCAAATGACAATTTGCTAATCCAAATAATCTATTTCAAAAAAAGATCTTCGACAAACATCTTGCAGAAAATTCATTAGTAGTTTTGCAATATTTCTTTGACGACCATCCTGCAAGAGGGGTTTCAAAAACTATCTTCTATGATACATCCAACAAACACTAGTTAACTCCAAAACACATGCTACAAACCAAACATTAACTAAAATAAAAACAAAAAAGAAAGATGTAAATAGAAAGTAAACCCAGAAAATTCACTAGTCAGATGCATTGTATAAAGTGATAGATGTATCACATATTTTCACCAGTCAAATGCGTCTTGAAAATTCATGGATGTGTCAAAGTTTGTTAGATGTGTCACTGTATTCGTTAGATGTGGTTCATATAATCAATTGAGTTGTTTCATCAGTTAGATGCATCGTTTCATATGATACTTGCAAAAATCGAATAAAATTCTACAGATTCGCGAAGATGGTGTCTTCACGTCGGGTTCACCAAATGTAACATCATGAAATACAATGAAAAGTTAAAAGCACACACTCAAATGCAATTTAATCTCTAATGCAATCTAAGCTAAACAACAGAGAACAAAGGAAAGCTTAAACATAAATAAATTGAACAATCTCACCCAATATCTACGCAGTTCCATGTCTGACCTCGATTGCCCTTCTCCATTTCGCCGTGTTGGTATAATTGCCCTCAGATTTCTCTGTGCAAGTATAGCCTATGATAGTGATTTAGCAAAACATTGAAGATTCAAATAATAAATATGCTTCCAAAAGTCATAAGATTTCGAGAGAGATTGAAATGATGAAAGACATCAATTTATAGAAAATTGATCATTCGAATGACAGGTCAAGATCAAAAGATAGACGGATGATTCAGATTAAAATGTTGGACATGCATTGAGATAACTATTAGTGCTGACATGAGTGATAAAAACTAAGAATAGAGATAAAGATTAAATAATGATTTAATCTTCGAGTTTGGTATTCAAAAACAAAAGAATTATCTTTGCATGACAAAGATAAAGATAAATTAAAAGCAACGTTCTATTCGAACACACACACAAGATTTAATTAATTAAATAAAGATATTTGATTAATAAGCATGTGCATGCATATGAGTTAGAACTAGATAACTAACTGATGGTGACAAAGAGTTTATTTGCGAAAGACACTCAGACATCAAATCAGGAGATAATTGACTGATTTAAATAGATCTCGAGTTGAGTAAGAATGCATACTTAGATAACTTAAGTGTTTGTCCAAATATAAAAGAATGTGTTTGAAATAGACTTTTATGAATTAAATGATTATTTAATTCAAGATTTGACATTTAGGGATTAATTAAATAAATAAGATTTATTTAATTGAGTGGTGAAACGGTTAAATGAATAATTGAATAATTAAAGTATTTATTTAATTATAGTCAAAAATATGATGAAGATAAATTAAATAAGAATTTATTTAATTCAAGGAGGATAAATTTAATTAGTGACGTAATTTTTTTATTTTTTTTAGATTGCAGGAATCGGGTAGCATGACCCCATATAAACTGCAGTGCGCCTGGTAAACTTTTTAACATGACTGACAGCGCTGCCGTGACACGCCCTTCGGTACCACGAGGGTGGGTGAGACTAGACCTCGTGACCAACCTCCTGCAACAAGAAAGATTTAGCCAACCGAGCTGGGGCCCCAACCCAATTAGTGACGTAATTAAATAAATAACATTTATTTAATTAATCAGGATAGAATAAAGATAAAGTGAATTAATTAAATAATTAAAATTATTTAATTAATAGTTGAATAAATGTTAAAGTGAATTAACTAAATAATTAAGTTTATTTAATTAATAGAAGAATTAAGGACTTTAGAGAATAATTAAATAATTAACATTATTTAATCATGACCATGAAGATACAAATTATGAAGAAATTAAAGGTGCAGGCTTGGACCAAATTTCATTGTCTACACTCACAATATAGTCCATTATCAGTGGACCAAACACATAGAGATCCACATGCACTACATTTAGGAGTTGATTAATTGGAAGATCATTGATCTCAAGTACTCTTTGACATCATATCAGATTGTAGACATCTTCACCAAACCCTTCACTAAGAGCAAGTTTATTCATTTGTGATCTTTTCTTGGGGTACACTCAGTGTCCTCTTTAGGGGGGCTACTTAGTCCATTCTTCTTCTCTCTCTATTTGTGGGGAGGGCTTCTTATTCTTTAAGGGTAATTTGATATGTACATGGGTACCTAACATGGCCTCATTTGTCGGGACCAATCATCTTTTACATCCTCTTAAGCTATGCTTAAGGGGGGTTGATGGTGTAGGTTTTTATTTTCCTAGTGGGTTAATTTATTTTTCCTTAGTTATAAGTTTTTCTTATACTTTTTTTAAGCTTGCTTAGGATAATAAAGTGAGTTTATTATTTAATAAATATGAGATAAAGTGATGAGGTGTCTACAACCTTTAAGGGTGGAGTATTTACTTTTTTATCATTTTATTTAATATTGGTGGTTATCTGTGGTTAATTCACATTGGTTGATTTGCAACCTCCATCCTCTCCTTAATTCTATATAAACTTACTATCTAGCTTGTATTTATCATCTTGGAAGCTCTTAATACAATTATGTCATCCTAATATTGCATAAACTTATATATACTTAATTCTATATAAACTTACTATATCTCTCAGAGTTGCTAGTTTGCATTGTTTATGATTTTTTAATTTATGTAGCTTTGAATTTCTCTTATAAAGTTCCTTGGGTTATTCAATCTATTTCAAATTTCTAACTTACTCAATCCTGAGTTATGTACTTTTTCCTTCATATATTAATGCCTTTTAAATTATTATTTTCTTTCTTTTTATATAATTAAACCAAAAAATTAGTAACTTATATTTTTGTCATAGTATTGCTATGTATTTGAAGATATTAACTTTTGTTGTCACACACAGAATTAGACTTGGAGGTCGCATCCATTCCTTTGCCTAAACAATCAAAGGTATCAAAGACACAAGAAAAAATCAATTCATGTGGGTTGAAAAGACTTGCAATCATAAGTCTATTGACATTGTTTTGGGTAGCATAAATGATGAAAATTACAAAGCATAACTATTGCCATTGTTATGCTCTAGCAAGTGAGTCAATTAAATCAGAGTATACATCATGGATAATCATGGGAACTGATCAATATTATTTTTTTGAAGTGTGGAGTATCATTTGGGCTATAATGGTGGTCTATTTACTAATCAAAAACTTCAACACCTAAATGTCAATTGATGAACATCTCAATAGTTCAAACTTTAATTTGCTTGGTACTGCTTCAAATCTTTGTAAACTCCATTTGAATATATATATGTAGCTATACTATTTAAAATGGGTGATCTACTGGAAGGTTGCAATTAATTATGGAAGGGAAAATTCAAAAACTACAAAGGAAAACATCTTTGTAATGGAAAAATAAAATAAAATAAAATAAAATACATACCTAATAGCAGGATGAGATGTAAAACACCTCTATAGTGAATTTGAATTACTCAATGTGCTTAGATCCAATTTGCTCCCAATTACATGGGATACTAGCAAATTAAGGAATAGGTAAATCATGTTTAAATATAAGTTTGTATGTATAGTGTTTTGTCAAAAACACCAATTACAACTTTAAAGTATAAAATTATCTTTCTTTATTGGGGTTAATTGGAAAATTTGGTGGGGAAGAAATCACAAAACGAGTGTTGACACTTTCAAACAACTTTAAATAAAAAAATTGTGTATGAAGCCACACTTATTCAAACAACATCAAAGCAAAGGAAATCTATGAAAAAGCACATATGGTTAGCACATCAGAGCATGTTACTTTTTTATTTTGTGAACATGCTCACTTCACCCCATGAGTGAACTTTATATGCATTCAAACAACATCAAAGTAAAGGAAATCTATGAAAAAAGCAACACATATAGTTAGCACATCGGAGCACGTTGCTTTTTTATTTGTGAACATGCTCACTTCACCCCATGAGTGAATGTAAACACCTCTTGACATAAGTATAAATATAATATTAATAATATATAATTATTAGATAATAATTAAAGACATAAAAATCTATAGTCTATAATATTAACTTGAATATTTTTGGATTAAATTATGTAAATAGATTTTCTTCTCTTGATAATCTTGTCTTCATGATGGATTGTGAAGTGTGATTGAAACATTGATAACAAAAAGAGTGTACAATCCAATCAAGAAATATTAAAGCTAGATAATAAATTATTAATTTATAATATTTAATATATAATTAATAAAATATGTTAACAACTTTTGATATCAAACATAATATCATTTTTACTTAAATTAAAAAATAATTAATAATAAAAGATTTAATACTTGTCATGTCTTATAAATATAATTAGAATAATAGCTATTAATTTAATTTTATAATAAATGTGATTATGAAAAATATTACAATATATTATATAAAAGTTTAAGTCAATTTAGTTTTTTTAGGTTAATTAACAATAAATATTTTAGATACTTGTTGTATATTCTAAATAAAAGGATATTAAGGTGATAAAATATAATAAATGTTGTTCATCACATGGCTCGACATAATTATTTCTAATTATTATAAAGGTCAATGTCATGTCATGTTTAAAAATAAAATAATAGATAAATATTACATTTATTAAAATGCTCTTTATGTCATTTTGTCATCTAATAAAAGGTAAAGTAAATTTTTGATAAGAACTCATAATCATTTATGCAAGTGAAATGCACAAATTTCCTCTCAAAAATATAATACGGGATGTTGTACACGTATGTGCTCTATTGAATGCCCTCCAATCTCTCTAGATGGAATCTTTTCCTTTCACATATAAATATTTTACAACTTTAATGAACAACATA
The DNA here is from genome assembly GCA_007258455.2 of Sequoia sempervirens. Lineage (NCBI taxonomy): Eukaryota > Viridiplantae > Streptophyta > Pinopsida > Cupressales > Cupressaceae > Sequoia > Sequoia sempervirens. The sequence goes on from VDFB02373365.1 coordinate 144,428,513, forward strand.
ATAATCATTGTAAATCATTTTATAAAAAAATAGTTAACAATTTTGTATATTTATGTTGATTTTATCTTGATAAAATAATTACATTTTATTGGTTAGAAGGTACATTAAATAATAACTAATTAAAAAAAAAAAACTAAATATTGATGACTATAAATCCTCCATGGTAGGGACTAATAAGTACGAAAAATAACATAGTTGATAGGTTTACTTATTTAAAGAGACCGATGTAGAATATCTTCACAGACAATGTTATGTGATTTATCCATGTGCATCCAAGAATCAAAAATGTGTTAAAAAACTTATGATAAAATGTAAGTATTATATTTTGTTTCGATTAAATCTCACATCTAATTTGACCACTTCCATATGATCAAAGAACGTCTCCTTATTCATCCAGTAGCTTATCCCCTCTGTTAATATTAATTAAATCATTTGTTTAATTAATACCTTGCATCTTACATAGGGTTCATAAAGTATTTAATTTAATAAATACTTTACCCCTCTTTCTCTTCTAAATTAAATAAATACACCATTTTATTTAATTTAGTCATATTCCCCTTTTGGAATTAAAATTCATTTTTTAATTCCTCTTTTCTCTCTCATTGTCACATCCTCCAACTTTTGCAAGTTGGTCTCTAATCCATCTTAACTCCATCTTCCTCTAATTAACTATGGTTAACATATGCACATCCCTAATCATCATTAGGGTCACATCCTCCATAATCTCCCACTTGCTTCTAATAAGTCATTAGTCCATCTAATTAAGTACTTGCACAACCTTAATCATATGGTTAGTCCAACCTAATCCCCTTCCCATTTATGGCATGTGTCCTTAAGTCAACCTTATTAAAGGCTTTCTCCTTTTGGGCAAGGCACTTCACTTCTCCATGTGAATTTTTAATTCACTTTTAATCCCCCAATGCACTCAAAAGGAATTTTTAATTCCTTCACTTCTTCCCACATGTCCTCTCTTTATTCTTTATTCTTTCCCATCTCCCCATTAGAATATTTAAGGAATTTTTAATTCCTCACATGTCCTCTCACCCACATGGGGACAAGGACCTCCTTTATGAGGAGATCTTGTCCAATCCCAAGGTACTTTGTACCCCCCTCCACATCATATACCTTCCTTCCACCTCATCTCCATCTCATCTTTCTTAAGCCTCTCCCCATGCCACATGTCAAGATGTGAGGGCTTGTGAGTTCTTAACTCACCTTAGCCCTACATCTTGATATTTGGTGGCTCAATCTTGGCCATCCATCTCTTCTAGGAATTCTCAAAATTCCTATAAATATCCCCTCTTTTCTCTCATTTTGGGGGAGATCATTTTGCTAGCCAAACTCTTGCAATTTTATTTCTCAATCTACACTTAGCCATTTTCATGCTTTCATCCATTTCCATCCATCCTCACATCATCATCTAGTTTGCATATCTTGCCATCAAAGGAGCATACACATCAAAGATCGAAGGGCTAACCAAAGGATCGATTCGACACAAGGTATAAAGTTCCATTTGTTGTTTTTATCTTGTGTTGATTCCAACTTAGACTAATTTTGAGGTGTAGGTTGTTTTGGTGTCTATTTGCACTCTTTAGTTTGTTGCTCGTTTTCTAACGCATATATTCGACCTATCACATCTATAAAATTGATCCTCACATCTATGGAACTTTTTTATGTAAATTGAACTTTTGTTGTTGAAATGAGCCTATGAACTAATCTCCTCTTAATTATGTTCACCTCGACTACTTAAACATGGTGGTTCCAAAAGACACAAGTGGAGGTTGTGTTCTTGGTGTGTAATGCACCTAACTCTCCACCTCTCTTCTTAGTCAAACCCTTGGATCAATTCAATATCTTGAACAAGATTGAAGACACATTAAACAACCATGCTCATATTTATGCTCTTATAATGATGATGCAATGTATAATTAAGCTATTTATAATCCATTCAATCTAGATTCAAATAAATTAGGGCATATCCTTGTATACAACACCCTCACACAAAATTTAAATATTTTACACTCAAGTCAACAACTAATGGTTGGTTGAAAATGTCTAAATAAAAATTAAATGGCACAATAAGAATGTTAACAATGTAGTGTTCAAATATGATTAAAATGTGACTAAGCCAATAAAATCTAATAATAAGATAGTGGAGATACAAGCATAAATTGACAAACGGATAAACTATACACATAACACTAGATATATGTGGAAAAAACTCCACAACCAAAGAGACCCAAGCTTGTACTAATCCTCAAAAGAAGTGCATCAAAATAATATATTAATCCTCTAGTCTAATAGTAATATGATAACATAAGCGTACTTGTAAATGACCATATGAATCCACTATCTCATGCCTCCAATATATAAGAAAACAAGAAACTAAAAACCATTTAAATAGTTTCCCAAAACTATGAGCTATAACAAAAATATAATGCTCCTATAGTCATGATCAATCCTTTAGGAATAGTATGAAATTCATTGATTACACCAATAATAATTCTTGCATGTCATGGATATCTAAATTATGCCATAATGATTAAATTGACCAAGATCCCAATCATGTGTGCTCTATGAGGACATTAATTGTCTTGTTATAACACCAAATATGGAAGATCTTCTTACAAATCCTAATCTTGACTATTTATACATAACCTCCCCATTTAATAGTTTCTTACAAAATAATCAAGCTACCTTAGATAATAAATAAATAATAAATAAATCTCCCCCAGTCACATGGGTGCCCATCTTTACCCATTTTGTGATGTTTGGAGACTAGACATTATTTATTATTTGTATAATTAAATATAATTTACAAACTTAGGAATTGCAAGGTGAGTGACACACATAATTATAACATCCTCCCACTTCACATTTACATTGTAAATACATAAAGGAAAACTTAAAAATAAATTAAATACTAGAAATGATAAAATCAATGAGCTCTCTACACCAACTGAATTTCATTATTCTCACTAGCTTATTGAGATAATCATCAACATTAAAACCAAGGTGAAAACCTTTTATATCATGAATCTATCATGGACAAGCATCTCATGGACCAAGCAATATTAAACATTAATATTCTTTTTATGAGCATGGTACATTGGGTTCTTCGCCAAACATAGAACACTCTAACAACAATATCCAATCCTAACATGTCTACACTCAAATTCAATGCCTATATATGGTCCTTGTAACCACACCACCTCCTTACAAGCATGTGTAGTGGTTATGTACTCTATTTATGTAGTAGAAAATACAATAGTAGGTTATTACTTATTCATCCAACTAATATCTCCTTCAAAAAAAGTGAATACATAACCACGCATGTAGACCTCTTTTTGTCCAAATCACTAGCCTAATCTAAATCAAGGAAGCCCTATATATTAAGTAGCACACCCACATCATTAGTCCTATGTGTTGGCTCCCAAAGTTGCATCTCCACATTCCTAGAGCATGAATTGATCCTCAAGGTCAAGGAATTATCATTAGGAGGAAAGGGAAAAGTCTCATCAATAGAACATGGATAACTAGAGGCCAATTGTTGACAGTGGGTAATCTCTCCTTCAATATGGTCTTATCCAAAGCCTAGATGGTGCTCATAGAGGTATCCTTGATTGAAAAATTAAAAGGAAATAATATAACAAGAATAAACCAACTAGCAACTATGCCTAATGTATGAAAGACCCCAATACTTGTCACTACTTGTCTATGACATTCTTACATAGTGATTCAAAGATGACAAAAATACTATACCAACACAAATGAATACAATTAAATTTTTATACACAGGTGCAAGGTGAAAGCATGCACAACATGATTCTTCAACAACCTATCAATTAACCATAAAAGTGTGTAGGACTTAATCCACTCCTAAATAAGTCATAGCTTGCAAGAAGAAGAGAGCATACATACAAACTATAGATGGGATTATATTTGCATACACATACAAATTAGAGCTAACACCTTTATGTAATTAAACATGCTTAATAATCCATCTCAAAGCTGCAACAACCCACATGAAAACAAGATAAGATCATTACAAAATGTTTGTAATGCATTAAAACATTGTCACTCATTCATATAACACCATTATAATAATACCAACAAATATGGTAAGAGGGAAACCACAACTAGGTTCCAAGATCCCCTTGAATTGTTTTTTATTATGGGAAAACAGGTTTTGAGGGGACTTGAAACCCCTTACAAATAGGTTTTAAAGGGACCTAAAACCCCACCAAAATACAACTACAAGCAGATAGAAACATAAACCATCAACAACTCATTAGCAACAACCAACCATAAGATACACTAGACTACCCAAGTTGCAAAAAAAATAATTTTGAAGGGAACCAAAAAGCCTTTACAGCCAGGTTTTTACAAGGACCTTAAACCCCAAAAATAATCAAGTTTTTTTAGGGACCGAAAACCCAACAGTCTACAACTGCCAAATCACAACAAACCATCCACCTAATGTAAGCAGCATTGGGCCATAACAAAGAGGGAAGCAAGAGCTCCCTTTCAGAACCAACATAAGAATGCCATTAAACCACTTGTAAAACCAAAAGACCAAATCAATATCTACCTCTAAAGGAGAGAGCTCCCCTCTATTAGAGAGGAAGATATGACCACCTTTTCCACTGAAGCTTGAGATTTCCACCAACCTCAATCTCCACCTCCATAAGAGAAGCTTCCACCTCAAAAGGAGCAACATTAGAGGAAACTAGGAACATCCAACCAACTCCACAACACCCATCTCTACCTCAATATGAGAGGGGACCATCTCAATAGGATCTGAGGAGAAATTCATCACTTCAACAAAAAGGAAACCATACCATCCTTTGGAAATTCTGTCATTAGGAATGTAAGGTGGAGCAAGAAATAAATCCCAAACAACAACAACAGGTCCACCTTAACTTTGTTTAGCAAAAAAATTACCTGGGTGTTCAAGAAAAGCATGACATCCAACCTAGCCATCAACCAAAAAATGGTTAAATGATAGGAGCAATACCACACACTCATTTCTCTTAACCAACAAATCCACCAAGTAGAAGCTAAGAAACAAAGAGAAAGCTAACACAAAATATCCCAAATAAATCCCATAAGAAGAGTAATCTTCACAACCTAAAGGGGGTTCACAATAGAGCACCAAGACTGGAGGAAAATGTAGACCAAGTAGCCTTTCTAGAATTCATAAACCAAAAGCAGCTAGAAAAAAAACCCCTTGATTAGAATAGTCAACATAAACCAAGAGGGGTAACCAAACAAACACTAAACCTGGAGAAAAATGAAAATCCCATAGCTACAGGCTTTGAAAAGCATTTCCATGAAGAGAAACCAGGGATCCATCTCCCCAGAAAAACCATAAGAAAACATCATACCAGTCCAGAGCTCATCAGAAGCAAACCCAAGAAGATAGGGTTCCATTTAAAGATTGCCACCGAAAAGGAGCTAAGCAATGCCCACCAACAGACCTCTCCCCGAAGATCGAAGCAAGATTGAATTAATCCCATAGAAGAGATGTTGCAAGAACATAACAAGGGATTCCATGGAACATAAATCAGTAAAGGTGCCATCAAAAGTAGGCTAGCCAACCCTAAATTTAGAGAAAACTTTCGTCACAAGCCCAAATAGGCAGGCACAAACCTCCACAAAAAGCCAAGGTAAAACCAAGCTAAAAAAGGGGCCAGATAAAAAGCAGCAAAATATCCTCTCAACCCTAGAACCAAGGAAGACCCCCAACCATGAAACAAGAACCCATACAAACAGGCCCACAATTCCTGCAACAGGTAAAGCAAGAGCCTTCTAACCACGACCAAAGAAAGAAGCCATTGCTCCAAAGCAAATCGAGAACCGAAGAAACCCACATCAACCCCTGGATCCTCATCCCCACCATCCATATCACCATCTTCATCCTCTCTCGCAACTCCAGATTTCAAACCACCCACCCACGCCCTTTCCCGCTCACACTACTCTGCCAAGATCCCCTTGAATTGTTACAACCTACCATGGACATATTTATTTCTAGACACATCTTCAGTTGAATACACTTCCTATAATTTATAAATTATATTTTTCCCCTTATAGACATGAATTGCAAGAATTTATGACCTAAACCACCTAAGACACATACAATCATAAAGATAGTTGAATAACCAACCCTTGTTGCAAATTTCATTCTTGTATATGTAACAATTCATTTACAATGCATTATATTCTTTTGGTGGGGTCTTACCGGTCACTTGTAATCAATCTCTACATCATGCTAATAAAAAAATTATAAAAGAAAATATCCCTTTGATCTATTTGAGAAGTTTCTTGGGGTAATTAAAACATTCTTTCCATGCCTAGAAAAGACACAAAGTACTAGTTTTTCGAATTAAAATTGTGGTCATTCATCAATCACACTCAATTTTTCCATGCCCATTTCATTAGTAGCATGTGGCCTTGCATCTAAATTCATGCCTTTAAGGAGTCTAGAAACATTCAGGGATTATTTGGACATTAGTAAATATTGAGGGCCATAATGACATGCTAAGATGTGTAGGGGAGAAACTAAGAAATATTGTTTAAATAATGGAATATCAAGGAAAACTTATAGCCAGGGTTTGTAATTTGCACCAAAGATTATAAAGTTGGTAATACAAAACTAGTAGGAATCAAAACTTTATGTGCAATTTGTAATTTTCAAGGGGTGAAAATTCTATGGGGCATATATATGGTAGAACTTGTAAAACATGGGATGTAATGTGCAAGACTTATATAGTTGTAAGGAGACTCAATTTTTTTGCAAGGATCAAAGGAGAGAAGAAGCAAAAATGTAAAATGGAAAACTAAGGAATTAATTTTATAAGACTTGCAAACATGCACACAAGCTCCAAAGTTTTGTAAGAAATGAAGAAGTGGGAAGCAAAAATGAAGAAAGGTGGGGTGGGGAAGCAAGTTTGCAAGAGTTTCAAACATGCACGTGGGTTTGAAGTTTTGCAAGAAAGCAAGGAGTGAGAAGTGGAAAGGTAGATTAGGTAAGCAAGTTTGTTAGAGTTGCAAACATGCACATAAAGTTTGAAGTTTTACAAGAAAGAAATAAGTGGGAAGTGAAAAGGTAGAATTATCGATTAGGGAAGCAAGTTTTCAAGAGTTACAAACATTATTTGAAGGGTCTAAAGTTTCACAAGCAAGGAAGGAGTAGGAAGTAGAGAGATAGACCAACGAAGTAGGAAAACAAATTTGCAAGAGTTACAAACATGTACATAGGTTTTGAAGTTCCATAAACAAGGAAGGAGCAGAAAATGAAAAGATAGAATGATAGAGTAGGGAAGCAAGTTTTTAAGAGTTGAAAACATGTACACAAGTTTAAAAATTCTACAAGTAAGGAAGAAGTGAGAAACAAAACTCAATATGTAACTTACAAAATTTGCAAACATGCAAGGAAATTTTTGCATCTTTACCAAAACATGAAAACTAAAGAAACACCCCCTCCCAACTTGGATTTTTTAATATATGAGAATAATAGAAGATTTAGATGTGTGTAAAACACAATAATGAATAATTACTTGACCAAGGTGGCACATTTATGAATTCTCATATTATTAATCTATAAGGGCTAAAAGCAAGGACCCGAGACAACACTACAAGAAAGAAATTCAAAAATGGGATAGGTTCCAACACCATGCAAGAAAATACAATAATTCAAAGTTCCTCACAAATATCTAAGAACTTTTTTGCATAGTTCCAAAGCTCTTTATTAGGGTTAAACACAAACTTGCTAAGAAATATCACTACTTAGGTAAGTCGGATCTTATATAGACCTTAACATACATTAGGCTACTTACAACACTAGTAAATGAAACATTAAACATGCCCTTAAAAATTATCTAAACTATGAAACTAATCCAATAATAACTTAGTATCAATTGGTACAAGAATATTTATTGGCTTAAAGTCTTTCCTAACAAACTATTACAAAATAGTTTAAACATAATTATTACAGTTGAGCTAAAGATTTTTGCCAATCCAATCCTTGTGGATCTCCATACCCATAATATATTTTGTAGCCTCCAAAGTCTTCACGATAAATGCAATAGATAATTGAGTTTTGAGCTCCCTAATCATACCCTTACTATTTCCAATGAATAACATGTCATTAACATGCATGATAATTGTAAGCATTGAAAATCATAAGCTAGAAATTAAAAGAACTTGAATGCAAACAAATTAAAATTAAATTACTTCTAACCTACAAAATCTACTACAAACCTAAAAAATGATTAATGTTTCTTTGCCTTGAAGGTGTGCAGATGCATGATCTTTGCAACATAACACTAGACTTGATTGATGATTGATTGATTTTGGATTTCAATTGAGTGTGATTTTTTAGATTTATGATGGATGTCAATGATGAAGAAAATGATTGAATTTATAGACCTAGGAGACATGGATGAGGATTAGGACTTGAGTTAACTAGAAAATCAGTGGAGTCAACTCAACTAAAATTAGAAAATTTCCAATTCAAGTCATGAGAAGATAATATTGAAATTTATAGTTAAAATGGTGATAAATGTGCATATGAAGTTTCTAATTTCAGGCTTAGTTAATTGATGAAGAGTGAAGAGGTTTCTAAAATGGAAGAAGAGATAACTTGATGGAAGAAAGAGTTGACCTAAGCAGTGGATATAGAAATTTTAAGTTTCCTAATGAAGATTAAGATAACATATTAGTAATGATGGAGTTGATTAAAGAGACAAAAATAGAAACTATGAGTGGATAATTAGCTCACAATAAATTAAATAATATGATATTATTTAATTAAATAGGTAAAATGGGAATTATTAAATGATTAATAATTAATAAATGATAATATGTGGTAAACATTAATAAATTAATGATGATTAGTGATGTGATTAATGATAGGTGCATTATATGAAGATAATTAGGGTTAGATGGAATAATTTAGGTGTCTACATTTTTCCCCTCTTTGAAGCAATGTTGAAAGTAACATTGTTCCAAAGAAAAGAAGAGTAAATAAGAAGAAAAATTAGAAGAGATGAAGAAGATGATTATATCCCCCAGTCAGGTGAGAAATGACAATTAGAAAAGATGAGATGTTTGATGCCCCCTCAAGAGATTACTTGTGCATTAACTGCATGGGTGATCTCTCGAAAGAAGAGAAGAAGAATAAAATGTTAGCTAAAAGAAAATTATGGATGAAAAAGATTAAAATATAGATGCAAGAAAAATGATTATGAATGCAGTGATGATGATGTGTTATGTCGACTTTGAGATTAGCAACCTTTATGTGATATAGTAGTAGATGTTATGCACCATGGTATATAAGACCAAGGTGACAATGTATCCAATGCATGGTATGGATCTCAAGCACACAAACAATAGAAAATGGGGTTCCCAAACACTCACAAGGAATATGATACTCTTGGTGAATACATGATGATACAACCATCAAACATGACACATAGAAACAAGAGACCTTGCCCCAGTTTACACCATATTAAGCATACCATGATATGAATTGATCATGGTGATATTGAGTAGGAATAGTATGGGTCAAAAGATAAATCAAATAAAGATTAAGAGATCAGAATGCTAAACCAAATAAAAAGACAAGTAATGATCAATAGACACAACAATACTGTCTTCTGCCAAGGTGTGGAAAGGACTAAAGGATGGATGTGGATCATGTCTAGTTTCAAGAATGAAATATCATGTATAAGACAAACTATGGACTAAAAGGATGATGCTTGGTTTTGGGAGGAAACATCTTGTATAAAACAAATGTCTAATTTTGAGAAGGAAACATCCCATATAAGACAGGTGATAAGTGATAAGGAAATATTCACGATGGCAAAGGATTTTGTTTGACTATATGTTATCTAGGTCGATGTCAATTTCTAAAATTTTACATTGAAGTACATGTTTCAAGTGTGATGTTTGAAGGTTTGAATCACATGTCTATGTTTGGATGTTTGTTTGCGTTTATTGATGGATTTATGGAAAATACACACAACTTGTCAACTGTGAAAGATATTCTAGTTACTAAATGAGCCAAAAGGAATGGACCAATATTTATTCATGAAATAGGATGTATTCACTTGCCCCCAATGTATAACAAGGTGCAAAATGGGATGTATAAAAGAATAGGCTAAATGACATGAATATAGGATGGAGAAGTAGACAAGGATAAGGAACTACAAGATGGAAAAGTACTCTTTATTACATATGGCACTTGCGAGAAGGTTTTCACCATAGTACTTGTTCATGGTGCCACCAAAGGTGGTTTTTACTAGATGATTTTTATCTTTACTATTTACTTATTTATTTATTTTTGCATTTTTCAAAATTTTTGGATGTCAAACATGAGGCTTGTTTGCCAAGTTTTCATCATGATGTTTTTTTTTTCTTTATATATTTTGGAGTTTATTTTTATTTTCATTTTTTTGAAATTTTTACAATCAAGATATCCATCAAACTAAGCATAAAAGTGCTAGAAGTGTAGACTACCAATTATCAATCTGAACCTTTTGAGTTCTGATTTTCTAAAATTCTAACTAAGGTGATCATGATATGACAAAGTGAATAATGGAGTTGAGGCACTATTGATTTGAATATTTTGACTCATGCAAACATATTCTATAAATTCTGATGGCTAAGATAATACCCCTAGTGTTTGCACCATGGAAACTATTGGACACTTCCTCTACTATAATAGAAGCCTCTCTTGAATTAAGGTATCTCAATAAAGTAACTTTGAAGCTCCTTTGATATGATGGTTCGCCAAGTATGATGAGAGAATAAATGATGGACAAAGTATTTATGGTGTATGTGGGATAGGTTGGGTGGTAAGGTGTAATGATGGAGGTATTTATAGATGTCATGATATAATGGATGGTTGGGACCAACAAGCATATGAGAAAATTCTAATCTTAGGACATCAAACGTGGGGACCAAAATATTTTTGGCATAGGATTTGCAATGAAGACCATTTTGTGGCATATTCAAAAGGGATTAAAGTAAAGCAATGGTATTTGTTCCTTCACAATTGACTCTAGATACTTGATTTTTCCACTTTGAAAATTTTAAGGGAAGGTTGAGTTCTTTGTCTAGTGATGCCTTTTATATGGTCATCAATTGGAATAAATTCATGTAGTCCATGAGCTTAGCTATAATTTGGTCATTTCCAAATATGTCCCAATACATAGGGTCTTGTTGCTCCCATGAAATGAGGTTTGGAAGATCAAACGGAGGATTAATGGATGGTGCAATGATTGGTTTGATAGTATAGATTTTTATCTCATTAAAGAGGGTGGCTAAGTCAACAAAGGACTCCTTGAGGTATTTTTCCTTCAAACTCTTATCAATGAGAGAGGCTCCTACCATAATATCAGAGGTGCAATTGGCATCATAGGATTCTTCCATTGGAGGCATATACCCTAAGCCAAATCTATGATAATTAACCTTAATTGTGATTGGCTCAAGAGGACCTTGTTCATGTAACCTTAATCCATGTCCTTTATAGACCGTGTTTTTACACACTATCAGTACCTTAGAATATATCTCTTGAACAAAGTATGGTGTAAATTCTACATCTTTGTCTAACCATGTATTTAAATTGTCATCTATGATTTCATCATCAAGGAAGCCTCTCTGTATAAAATTGGCTATACCACAGTGGATGATCTTGGGATATGTATTTTTTATTCTTTTATGGTTTTCAATAAGACTTTGGAGATAGAAGTAGTTGACCAACATGGAAGGCATTTTGTATCTCATACTCCCTATAACCTTTATCTATAGTCTTAACCTTGATTGGGGAATCTGGTTTGGTGGATGATGTTAATGCTAAAGTATTAGGATCAACATATGAGAAAGATGGTAATGATGTTGGAGGTATGAGAATATCCACCCTAGGACAATGGTGTGATTTATTGTAGGGACCCTCCAATAATCTACAATATTGGAAGGGATTAAAGTCTGTTGGGATTGTGAATTCAACATCATTGTGTATGAATTTGATACATTGGTAGTAGGTGGATGGGATTTTTTACATGGCATGGATCCATGGGTGATCAAGGAGGATGTTATATGGCAACTCAAGGTCAAGAACATGTACCATGTAGTGTGTTTTAAAACTAGATTGACTTGTAGGGGAATCCAAATTGTGCCTTCAATCTCTCTTGTTGCTTCATCATATGCTCTAATGGTCATCTTATTTTTGACTTCTATGTCATCCTCCAAATATCCCAATTATTTTATGAGCTTGTACGTACATAGATTTAAAGAAGACCCACAATTTATAAAGACTCATTTAACCTTACTTTTGTTAACACTTGTCTCTATATAAAGTGCTCTATTATGGGATGACTCTAGAGATGACATGTCATAAAGAGGGAAAGCCAAATGGTATGAAGAGGATAAGTGTCCTACAAGGGCTTGAAATTGGTTAGGGTTTATATCACTAGAAACTCAAGACTCTCTCAAAGATTGGTCCAATATGTACCTAAAAAGAGGGGAGGATCTAAGAAGCTCCAAGATAGAAATATGTGTTGGAGTCTTTTCAAGGTGCTGAAGAAAATCATATTGAGTAGGTTTTTGAGAGGACAAAGGTGTTATTTGAATGGTAAATTGACCATGCCTAGTAGTGAAAACACAATTAGGACCTTTAATAGTGATAGTATTAACCTATGGATTATCTTCATTGATAAGACCCACTACTAAGTCATATGAGGAGGATTTAGCATGAACATTATTTGTTTGGTTACCTTAGTTTTGATATTTATTATACATTGGAGGTTGGTTTTGGTAATAGTTAGGGAATAGATTTTGATAGATTCCTAATTTCTCATTAGGTGAGGAGGATGATTGATCTTCCACTATAAGTTCATCTCAATCAATAATATCTTGGAAATAATTGTTGAACTACATGCACTTTAAGAGGGTATGACCTTTAACCCCATGGTATTTGCAATATTAATTATCTCTATACCATTAGGGTTTTGGTTTGCTTTCATCAAAGGGTTGATTGTGTGGGTATCTAATCATGTTTACCTTGATGAGGTTTTCAAACACTATTTTTATTGATTCTCCTAAAAGAGTGTATGCACATCTTTGAGTTGTAGAAGGTCTTGATGATCCTTGTTGTATGGTAACATGATTTTTTTGTAGAAAAATTTGAATGTAGGAGTTGGTTTTTTTTGGCATGTTTTGGGTGAAATTTGGACAAATTTATTGTCAATTTCCCCATCACTAATAATATTTTTGTTTCTAGGCCAAAATCTAGACTTGTCATTAGTTTGAGTTGTATTGTCTTTTTCCTTGTTATAGATTTTGAATAGTCCCTTAGCAATAAGGGATTTCTTTATGGTAATTCCTTTTTCAATTATGTTGTAAAAATTCGTGACACAATGGACTTGTAAATGAAATGCCATTTTTGGGAGAAGGTTTGTGAAAAATATTTTGACAAGTTGTTTTTTAGGTATAACCCATGGGAAGTGACTAGTGGGACTTCTCCATCTTTGGAGGAAGGAGGAAAAAATATCACCATTTCTTTATTTAGCATTACAGAGGTCAAGCATCAAAAGTTCATGTTCTATGTTGTAGGAGAAATGGTTGACACATTTCTTGACTAGTTGTGGAAAAGTGGTAATGGACCCATGAGGTAGGTGCATAAACCACTCAAGAGCTTATCCTCGTAAACTTTTGGGAAATAGTCTCATAAGATAAGTGTCATTATAAGCCACTTCATGATATGTAATGTAGAACTCTTTAATATGATCACGCATGTCTCCTTTCCCTTTATACTTATCTAGTTTAGGAACTTCAAAATTTTAAGGGAAAGGGATTGATGTTATCGATTTATCAAAGGGGTAGGGACATAGTTATTTGAATGTGTATGTTTTTTTAGGGTCCCTAATTGCATCCCTTAAGGGTATCCTTCATCTCTTTCCAATCTTGGGTGAAGGGATTCCCAGGAGTTGGAGTTGGGACATGTGGTGGTGGTTGTTGGTAGATAGGTGATTGTTGTTTGTGTTGGATAGGAGGGATTTTTGTTGTTGGTGTTGGATAGGAAGATGTGATGTGTTTAAGGGTATTTGATATGTTGGGGGTTGAATATATTATGATTTTTGTGGAATAAATTGTAATGTTTTTGGGAGTTGCATGTATTTTTGGTGTTATTGTGATAATGTTTGTTGGTAGTTAGGTTGAGATGTGGGAGGTTGATGGTAGGAAGTTATATATTATTGTGGTGAAGTGTAAGATGAGATCGTAGCTAGCTGGGTAGGTGATGGTTGGGGTAAAGAAAAAGGTGGTAATGATTGAATTAAGCGTATCATGGAAGGGAATGAGGTTTGAATTTGAGGGATATTTTGATTAGATACGTTAGGTTGAATCCTAATGGAACTAGGGTTAGAAAATGTGCTTTGTTATAGGGTAGGTGATGTCATGATCCTATTAATGGGATTAGACAATGTGGAACGAGATGAAGTAGCACACACTTCATCTAGTAGAGGGTAAGTGTTAATGGGGTTGGTGGTTACTTATTGCAAGTTTCCATGTGTTTGAATTTGGAAATTTAATGTAACTATGGGCTCTTGCATGGTGAAGGTAATTTTTGTGGTTTGGTTAAAATTAGAAATATCTAGAGTTACATTTTAGAAAATATCATACACGAGATTTGCAAAAGTGGATGTACCTACATTTTGGTTTGTAATAAGATTACTCAACTTGACTTGGTCAAAGCTAGGGGAGAGTATGGCACCATCCTCTATAAGATGCTTTAGTAAATGTGTTTTATTTAAACCTATAATACAATCTAAATAGGTTTTGGTAAGCTTGTCATTCATAAACTCAACAAACCTAAGAGAGTATTCATGTTGGTCTACCAAGTCTTGTTCATTAACTCTACAGTTATCTTGTAAACTCTTAGTTTGACTATATTGGATAATTTCCAATGGGTTTGTACTACTTTGTTCCATGTTTTTCTTTGCTTGTGACCTAGTAAGGGGTGGCATGAATCTGTTGACACTATTTTTTTCAGTTTTTGGATTTTGTAATTTTTTTGTATGGATTTTGTGGTTTTTTAAATGTTTTTGAGTTTTTGAAATTTTTGAGAAACTATACTAATAAAAAGATAAAAGATTAAAAAATATAAGCTCCCTGTTGGGTTTTAGTTGGGGAGGTTTTACAGTAACAATAACAATCATAAAAAACAAATGAACAATCCTAAATTAATAAGGTGGGAGTGCTAACTTAGTGTAGGCTCACTAGCCAAATGCTAATATCCCAAGATTAGTGTAAGAAACTTATCTTTAAAGAGTAAATAGTTAGGGATCCAGTGGCACAAGGGCTCAAATTTTCCATTTCTTTGGAGGTATTAAGACTTTTTCCAAAGAGCTTCTATCTTTACTCAAGGAGATACATGGTGAGTATCTTCAGGCATGATACTATACCTTGAACTACACTAAGAAATGACTAAAAGGTCTTAAACTAGGTTATATAGATTTTCTTGGGGAATCCTCTATATGCCACAAGGGCACATGGGGCCTAATCAATGAATTTGAAAATGAAAGAAATTAAAATAGCTAAGAGAAGAGGGTAACCCACCCTTCTCCTTCACGTCCCCACGGTATAAAGTTCTTGGGGGCTTAGCCTGAATGAAAAACTCACAACTTCCAAGAGACATGCATTTTGATTCACCCTCCGCAGATGTATACTCCTCCAGAACACTAGAGTTGAGGTTGCCCTCTAGGGTGATGAAGTCCCTAGACATGCCCCCTAAAAGGAAAAGGAAAAAGTAGTGTTTTTGATTCTTAAGATCACATAAAGTGTGCAAGAGAAGAGCATACACACACACACACACACTCTTTTGGGATTAAAAGTAAAATATTCTTTGATTACCAAAATTAAAGTGTGAAAGTTGTTTTAATCCCACAAAGAAATGATTTGAAAAAACACAAACAAAAAAAACACACAAAGATTTTCCTTCTTAATACCATCCTACAAAACCAATTTTGTTAGAAGTTTTTTTTTCTTTTTGGCTTACGAAAAAGGATTATTTATGTGTTTTTTTCTTTCATGGTGAAAAAATGGTGCATTCAATGACTAGATAAAAACATGTAAAAGATTTAAAATCATAAAACTAAGCAACCATTAGAATCCTTGTGAATTATATATATATATTTTTAAAAATCATCAAAAAGTTCTTGGGGGCTTAGCTCGAATGACAAACTCAAACTTCCATGAGGTATGTCTTTTGATTCACCCCTCATTATTTATACTCCTTTGGAACACTAGAGTTGAGGTTTTCCTTGAGGGTGATGAAATCCTTAGACATTCCCCCTAAAGAGAAAAGGAAAATGTGGTGTTTCTAATTCTCAAGATCACACAAAGCGTGCGAGAGAAGAGCATACATACACACTCTTTCAAGATTAAAAGATAAACATTCTTTAATTACCTAAATTAAAGTGTGAAAATTAATTTTAATCCCACAAAGAAATGATTTGAAAAAACACAAACAAACAAAACACACATAAAAATAAAATGTCAATAAACTTGTCTTCTTAATACCACCCTGTGAAACCAATTTTGCTAGATTTTTTTCTCTTTGGCTTGTGAAAAAAGAATTATTTATGTGTTTTGCTCTTTCACAATGAAAAAGTGGTACATTCATGATTAGCTAAAAGTATGCAAAAGATTTCAAATTAGAAAACTAAGCACACCATTAGAATCCTTGTGAAACATAAATTAAAAAAAAAACATCAAAAACAAGTTTGTATGTGTGCTTGTTAGAAGTCTGAAACTGAAACACTGAATTTGACTAATTATATTTGATTTTTGGTTATTGATTTGAATAAATAACCTAATTTGAAGTATCCACATAAGACCTATCTTTCTAATGCTTGCAAAAATTTGAAAATTTGATTAGTGGTTTGAAAGTTATGCTTGTTTTACTATAGGTTGCTATTTTCGATAATTGCAAAGAGGAAGAGCAAGTAGTTTGGACAACTGATTAAACATTTGTCAATTAATTTTTTAACTAGAAAATGAAATAAAAATAATTATTAATAAAATTTTAAGATGTGTAGCAAAAAAATTACATTCCAAAACTATAAATTTGTACAAATGTACATATTAACAAAGAAAGTACCCAAAAAATGTGTTTTTTAGTTCAAAATGTTATCCTGCACCAAAAAATAGACTATTATATATGAAAATTCATTTCTTGACCCTTTTAGACACAACCGTGATGTCTATTTCTCCTCAAGAAACCCCTACAAAGGTTGATTTTTAAAACCCCTTGAAAGTACCTATAACCTGTGAGATAAACAACATTAGAAGCTCTTAGATAACAAGGTTAGTCAAAAAAGGTTAGCGTTCACATCGGGTTCACCAAAATGTAAGCATTGAAAATCATAAGCTAGAAATTAAAAGAACTTGAATACAAAAAAATAAAAATAAAATTACTTCTAATCTATGAAGTCCACTGCAAACCTAAAAAATGATCGGTGTTTCTTTGCCTTGAAGGTGTGTGGATGCATGATCTTTGCAACATGACACTAGATTTGATTGATGATTGATTGATTTTGGATTTTGATAGTGTTATTGCTTAGATGTATGAGATTCCAATGATGAATAAAATGGCCAAATTTATAGGCCTAGGAGACGTGGATGAGGATTAGGACCCGAGTTAACTAGAAAATCAGTGGAGTCAACTCAACTAAATTTAGAAATTTTCCAATTCAAGTCATGAGAGGATAATATTGAATTTATAACTAAAATGAGGGATAAATGTGCACACAAAGTTTCCAACTTTAAGCTTAGTTAACTGATGAAGAGTTGCGAGGCTTCTAAAATGGAGGAAGAGTTAACTGGATGGAAGAATGAGTTGACTAAAGTGGTGGATATAAATTTTTTAAGTTTCCTAATGAAGACTAAGTTAACATATTAGTAATTATGGAGTTGAATGAAGAGACAAAAATAGAAACTATGAGTGGATAATTAGCTCACATTTAATTAAATAATATAATATTATTTAATAAAATAGATAAAGTGGGAATTATTAAATGACTATTAATTAATAAATGATAATATGTGGTAAATGGTAATAAATTAATGATGATTAATGAATGTGATTAATGATAGGTGCATTAAATGAAGATAATTAGGGTTAGGTGGAATAATTTATGTGTCTACAATAATGAGTGATAACTAATCGTCAACCAATTTAAAATAAACATAATCATCACATTCACTCTTGACAAATTCAACTTCCAATGTAAAAATATCAAACTTTTAATACAACATTTGAGGTGACTACTATTTTGTTAGGAATTAGGAGTTGTACACCTTGCATAATGTTTAATATATTATTATGTGTGTGGTGCACCTAGGGGGACCTAGAAGTACGTACATCACTAGGAGTTAACATTCTTGGGGCCACTTTATGTTGTATGTAATATTGGGACATAAGTTGAATGTAAGTTGTAAAAATGTATTTATTATTTTAAGGGATAAACACTTTTGACCCAGAGCTATAAACTGACGAGGTCACAACCGAGGGACCTCATCCCCAATTTATATTCAATAGTTACACCCCAATGGGGTTTGAACCTTGATGGCCATAACAACACCGCAACAACTTAACCATCATACTATTCCACTATTGGCAATTTTTTAATATTGGAGAAAGTAATTTAATAAAGTACCCATTATTAAATGTGGGGTGAAGGTTTTATAATCTCATGGTTTTATTCACATGGTTTTATATAATACCACTTGGTGGTTTTGTGTGAACTTGTTTCTATAAAAGCAAACACAAGGGTAGTTGTCTAAGGTTGGCTAGTTGGGGTTTTTTGTCTTCTTCTGAAGAGTGAATATGTGAAGCATGACATGGGATGTGTGGTTACATGCTTGGATACATGGAGGATGCATTGAGGAGGCTTGGTGTTTTATAGGTGTTCATGGAGGCTTTGAAGATGTATTGTAATGTTTATTGTTGAATAATACATGAGCCATGGATGCTTTTGGAGGCTAGTTTTTTCCCTCTTGAGGGTTTTCCCAGGGTATATCTTGTGTCACTCTTTTATGGGTATGTTGTCTATTCTCTTGCATATAGATTTTGAGTACTTATTTGCATTGATTTCTCTTTTGGGTTATGTGGAAATTGTCATTAGATGGCTGCAAGTTTTCTTTCATTTTTAAACCATATTATGATTGTTTCAAATTTCAAGCCACCTTCTCCTTCCATTTTACCATAAAAAAGTTAGGATATTTCATGTATATTTCTTCCTCAAGATCCTCATTCAAGAAAATAGTTGTAACATCTATTTGCTCCACTTTTCGATCACAAGCAATAACAATAAAATATAGGAATCTAATAGAGGTTAGTTTTACAATATAGGAGAGAAAAAATAAGCAAAAAAACTCCATCAACATGTTGTTCGGAGAGGCATTTCAACCTTTCATCCTAATTTCAGAAACACAAACTATAATTTTTAGGCCATAGAACACAAAAATACTTTTTTGTGCTATAGAGGTTGATTTTGACCCCTTAAAAATACCAAAATAGACCTTAATTAGAAAAAGTTAGGTATGGTGGGGTTGAACTCTTCAAATTCTTCAATTAAAAAATGGGCTCAATTGTCTTTTCAAATCAAAATTTATGTCCTCTAGAAGTTATGCCACCCACATTAGAAATGCAAGAGCATCAATGACACATAAGAGAACCATAAAAGGGAGTTACACTTTTCGACCAACTTACAACACATGTTATGGCACATCATAAGGTATATTTGAATGGATAAAATGAAGCCAAAATGGAGTTCCCAAGTTGGTGAGTGTATTATGATGAGCTTGTGATAGGTGTAAGAACCGATATTTTTATCCCATGGACTTATCTTAGGATTTGGGTGTTGTATTTTGACTACATATTTGGGGGCCAAATTTTGGGTGGTTTTAATCCATGGATTCTTAATTACCATTTTATGTTTTAATATATTGATTCTCCAATTTATTAAGTGCTTAAGATGAAAGTTTCATTGTGAGTTTTGCAAGTACATTGGTTTGGAGTGGGGTGTTTTCACTCAAAATAGTTTTCTTCACATAAATCATTATGTTATGGTGTATTTATTTTATGATGATTTCCTTGCAAATGTATGATCAATTTACTTTTTATACATACCTCCTCACATATATTAGTGTAAGAAGCATATTCCTACCTCCATTTCCTTTCACTTGGTATCAAAGTTTGATCATATTAGGTCCTAGATGTTAGGGACAACGTTTTTTGATCTAATCTTAGTTTGAGTGGGAGCTTATACATAAGGTTTTGTTGCAAAAAAATGGAAAGAATATCAATGATAGAGATGGATAAGTTAGTTGGCATGAACCTTGAGATTTGGAACCTCAATATGGAGGATATTATTGCAGATGGAGATCTATGGGTGTTGTATCTAGATCCAAGCCAATTAGAAATTTGTTGGTAAATAGATTTTTTTCTATAATATTTCATTGCAAACAACATGACTCACCCAAGGGGTAGTAACAAATGTTTACAATAGTTGGAGAAATTGTCATTAAACAAATAATTTTTCTCTACATTTGAGAGGGGTATCTCCCTCATATGATGGAGGTGTTTATATTTTTGCGTAATTTTAACCATAACATATAAAAAGGAAAAGAGGGGGAAAGGGAATAAAAGATTAAGAAAAAATAAACACTAGGTAGATCAAACATGTTCATAACTATTTGGGATTACTCAACATGAATGTGGAAGGAAGGAAGGAGAAAAGAGTGTATAAATTGAACAGATAAAAAATTCATTTCCACACATGATATTAACAAAAAAAGGAAGAAAATATGTAGATTTATCAAATAGAATATGAAGTTCAACAAATTTGTACATATAAACTTCAATTAATTTTATAAATTTCAAAGAAAGATCTTAAAAAATAACAATAACATAATATAACATAAACAAATATTATGCTTGAATGATAGATTGAAGACTACAGTGTTGTTTGAAGTAATATTCCTTAAAAAATTCATAGAAGCATGAAGTATTTTGTCTCCCTCTACAATTTCATGTGTCTTTCACCCAAAACTAATAATAAATAATAAAATTTTGGTAACCCCTTTACCATCTCATACTTCACATTTTATAGGGAAATATTTCCCTTTCTCTTGTAATTGCTCAACTATGTTAGAAGTTTGGAGAGGTTTGTGAAGTTTGTCATTGATGATGCTACTTGGAAACATGAGCATGGAAGGTACATAACAATGTGATACATTTTTGTCATTGATGTCAACATTGTTGTGGATCATTCTGATAAGTTCTAATAGGTTTTTGAGATGTTAAGGAATACATTTGCGCTAGTTGATTTGGTCTGAAAAGATCAGTTGCATAAAATGTTGACTAAGTGTCAAATCTACTAGTACAGTGTAATAGTGCATCAATTTTTGGGTCCACACCACTCCAAAAATGAAGATATCA
Organism: Sequoia sempervirens; assembly: GCA_007258455.2. NCBI lineage: Eukaryota > Viridiplantae > Streptophyta > Pinopsida > Cupressales > Cupressaceae > Sequoia > Sequoia sempervirens. Next base: position 144,450,021 of record VDFB02373365.1, read on the forward strand.
CTCAACGCTTTTAACATCATTTTGCTGGATGTTATATGTACCTAAATCCAAGATTTCATCTTGTTTGGACAAGTGGTTTGAGAGATATGAGTAACAAAGTTTGGCCTAACATATTACAATCATTTTTCTATATAGTGTGTTTGTGTGGGAGAATCCACACTTCTCTGTGCATGAGTTTTTCACCTTGTGGTGTTGAAGATAAGTTGTTAGATATCAGTACAACATGGATTCCATATGGCATCAAGTTTTGAGGTCCACTTGTTGAGATGTGGATACACATATGAAGGTTTTTTCCTTTAGGTCTTATATGGAGCCGACCTAACACATTTGATGTTGTGTGAAGGTTAAATATGTAATGCTATCTTATGTGGTATCTATTATAGGTCCATGTCGACCTATCTTAAGATATGTTGACTTTTGAATTATGGTGCATTGTGTAGATGATAAGTTTGGGAGGTGACAAGTTACATTTTGGGAATTACATCTAATTAGACCCACCTAATTGATGTTATACTTGATGTAGATATATCAATTGGATTGTTTTCGGTGTTGTAGAGGATATATGAGACATGTATTGTGTGAGATGTGGATTTAAGCATAGTGTGAAGTTAAGTTGAAGATCAAAATTGTGCGAATGAAGAGTGAGGCAGAGTGTTGAATCAAAATCAGACAAGGATTGTTATTGTGCTTCAATGGAACTAATTCATGCATACATAATATGCAATTGTAACTGTTCAAAAATAGGTTGTGAGCCACCATCTCTCTTTTTTCTTTTTCTCTATGGATAGTGAGTCCACTTGGATAGTGAGGCCACTTGGATAGTGAGTCCACCTACAATGAGTATTTCTATAATATACTATAATCAGTTATAATATATTGTGAGCTAACCCTCATCGTGGTTTTTACCATTTTGGGTTTTCCATATAAAAATCCTGGTGTTCATGTGTTATGTGATGTTGTGAATGTTTCATGCTTTCTTTCCTTGCTGTAGTTGAATATGCATTGTTTGATTTATGAATGGTTTAAGAGAATATCGATTCACCCTCCCTTTTAGTATTTTGGGTGTTCAACAATTGGTATCAGAGCCGAGTTCCTTGGAAGGAGCTTAATCGCTTTGGGAAGGTCTCAGAGATTGAACACATGGCTAACAATTTTTTTTCTATTCCTCTGGAAGAGATTCCTACCTTTGAATTTATAGAAGAAGATTGCATGCTTGAAAAAAATGGATAAATTAAAGTTGCTCTTGAAGATATGGAAAGAACTGAAGGTGAAAACAAAGATGTAAATGAAAATGTCAAAGAGGCACTATTTAATAGCATTTTGCAAAATGAAATGTTAGTAGAGACCACAACTTTGTATAAGGATGCAGATGAGGTAGACAAGGCTATCATGATCAAATCCATATTCAAGTATATTGTTGTACTTGAAGTTGATATGCGAAACATAAAGAAGCATGTTCCTGAAGATCTATGGAACATTTTTTTGAAGAGAAGACACGAGGCAATAAAAGAGCACGAGAGGCTTAAAGAAGAGGCTCTAGAGAGAGTGAATGCTCCATTATCTGAGGATGAAAGATCCACATTGGCTACTGTGTTTAGCAAGGAGCTGAGGACTAAACAAAGGGTTACTACCCTTATGGGAAAAGACAAAGATGACATTGAGAGAATTAGAAAGGAGAGCAATGATAAAGCAAAGGAGATTGTACAAAAGCTAGAATTGCTTCCAATGGTTGAAGAAGTAAATGATGATAACACTACTCTAGAATAAATGTAGAAGAAGAAGTGCAGATAGATGATGTTCAACATGAGCATGATACTAATGATGAAGCAACAATAGAAAACACTCCTCTAGAAGTGGAGGACATGAAAAAATGAGATGATAAAGATGTAATGATCGAAGAAGACATTGCAAAGGAAAACACATTCACTCCTCCTCTGACACAAGAAGTAACTCCTTCGATAAACATGAAAAACATTGCAAAGGATGAAGACAAGAATGAAGATGCAGATGCAAAAGTAGAAGAGAGAGAAAAGAAAGATAAAGTGAAGGTTGATGAGGAGAAAGAAGAAGAGGATAAAGAGGAATATGAAGACACAAACAAGGATGCATCTGGAGATGCATAAAAAGACAAACTAGATGAATCCAATATTGCAGCGGACAAGGGAAAGGCTGTGGAAGTTACTAAGGATTTTGGTGAATCTTTCGGCTCCTTCAAAGATTCTTTGAAAAATCTATTGAGAATACAACCTATTTTTAAACTAGTTATGTCCTCGCAACTATTGCAATTACCAATGCATCAAGGGAACATTGCTATGGAGAAGTATCTCCAATCCACAAGCTTTAACTGGGAGACATGTTCTATGCATCTGTGAGGAAGGAAATCATTGAATCACATCAAAGGATTGGAGAATTAATGGATGAAGTTAAGGAATTTCAAGAGATCATACTTAGATCAAACATTGACACTACACTATCTGGTATGGAAAACTTCAAACTATTAATTGATTCATTTAAGACTTACGCATCTAGAGTAAAGAAAGAAGCTAAGAAAGAAGTTGAGAAAAGGATTAATGACAAGGGAATGTTGGAAATTTATGAGAAATGTGCTATTGAACATAAGAAGTTCTCTAAATTGTTGAAGGATGCAAAAGCATGTGTTGATGAGGCTAAGGCATTGTATTAGTATGGAGTGAAGTGGCTTGGAGCCACATAAAACATAAGGAAGGAGATGGACTCTATTGAGTCCCAGATTAATGTTGCCTCTAGTGTATATGCCCCAGCTGTTGACCTCACCGGAGTAATAAGGAACATAATAGAAGATATGCACAAGAAATTCTTCCAACTGCAAGCATAGAGAGAACATATCATCTTACAGTTTGGAGAGGTAAGGGATCTATTCAATCCCAAACTTGTACTTATTTCAAAAGCTCTTCTCAGTTGTGATGAAGCAAAGAAAATGAATTTGGTACTTGCTACTCTAGAAGAAGGAGAAGAACTTCTATTAGAGTTTGAAACTCATAAAAGGTTTCTTGCGGAGGCTAAGCGTGAATGGGAAAATAGAAGGCAAGCCTGGGAAGTTCATCTGAAGAAGTTGCAGGCATCAACTACCTCTGGTTGACTCATTCTTTACCTTTTTTTAGATTCTTTATATATATGCAGACAATATAAAGAAAATTTTTAGTACCTTTTTGGTTTTTTCTCTGGTACATGACTCAGGGGGAGTCAATTTATTTTGTTCCAACTGTATATATGACCACATCATTTAGGGGGAGTTTCGATAAGAGTCATAATAGTTTATATATGCGCCCTTTGCCCTTGATGTCAAAGGGGGAGAGTCTTTTTGGAGTTTTTGGCATGTTTCCATCAATGACAAAGGGGGAGATTGTTAGAAGTTTGGAGAGTTTGTTGAAGTTTGTCATTGATGATGCTGCTTGGCAACTTGAGCATGGAAGGTACATAACAATGTGATGCAGTGTTACATCATTGATGCCAACATTATTGTGGATCATTCTAATTAGTTCTAACAAGTTTTTGAGATGTTAAGGAAGACATTTGTGCAAGTTGATTTGGTCCGAAAAGATTAGTTGCATAGAAATTCGACTAAGTGTCAAATCTGCTAGTATAGTGTAGCAGTGCATCAATTTTTGGGTCCACACCACTATGCAAATGAAGATATCACTATGTGCTTCTAACATCATTTTTTGGGATGTTATATGTACCTAAATCCAAGATTTCATCATGTTTAGACAAGTAGTTTGAGAGATATGAGTAACAAAGTTTGGCTTGGTGGTGTATGGTGAACCAAAGCTTGCTTGCACAATCTTTTAGAAGACCTTTTCACTGTCTCCTTCCTGGAACCTGAAACCAATGGGTTCTTGTTGGGCTTGGATGATTAACCAAGTCCTGCTTCAACTCTTCTCCAAGAGTTTTCCACCTGTGCTTTACCTTGGAAGACCAACACCTCTTTTGAAACTGGTATACTCTCTCTTGGACTTAGAAGAATCTAAGTACCAACATCACATACAATCTTGAACTATTGCAGGGGAGCTAGAGGTACTGTAAACATGCCTTTCACATCCAATTAGATCCATTTAGGATGGTATTCAATCTTCACACTACCCGATTTCAAGAATTTGCCTTGGTGAGGCCTAATTCCTTGTAGCCCTTACCAGTCACCTTTTTGCTTTTCTTGCTTTAACTTGCTAAACAATCTAGCAAATAAACTTCATTTCCAGGCACCCTTTTTGAGCCTTTAAATGTTTCACAGGGTTCCAGACCTCTGTCTCCTCTGTACAGTAGGTTCCTACATTCAAGGGTAAAAAGGGCTATTAGGCCTAATTCTTAGGGTTTCACTGACCTCCTCCTAATTTCTCACTCAAATGGATTGGTTGAAGCTTCAATCCTTCTGGCATGTGAAGATCCTATCTTACCCTACCTGATACCATGTTTGTTTCGTATAGTACTTGTAACCCCTGCCTATATTCTTCACGTTTTTACCATCAAACTCCTAACTGGACTGTCCTAGCTCGCCTAGGGTTTGATTTTAAAAATCTTTTCTCACCTTCCCATGACTCCAATTGCTAAATATTTACAGTTCATTGGCTCCCTTTCCATACCCAACTAATCTCAGGAAGATCCTGTGGTCAAAGTTTATGGGGGAGCCATGAAGAGACTGACTGGACTGTACAAAACAAGAAAACTCTCTACAACCTCAACTTATGAATACAAAGCCCTAAATCAATTCAAAGCACCTTGATTACAATATGGAAGATACTCAAAACTATTGTATAAACACAAATCTACTAACAAATCAACACTCCTAATTCATCTAATAGCACTGTCACACAAGAACATACGATATACACAGAAAATGCAGAAATTCTCTATTCCTTCAAACCAAAAACTTGTTTACAATGCATTCTTCTTGCTTGTCTACTAGCCACCACACCTACATAGATTCCTTTTCCATGTTTCAAGGGAAGTTGATCGATCCCATACTCCTAATTTTTAGGGAATCCAAGACAACTAAGTTGCATGCAACCTAACAATGTTGTCATGCAACTTTGCAACATTCTTGCAACTTTGCCATCATCCTACATCTTAGGACCTCAATCTCCTTGATTCCGAGCCAACAACTCCCCTAATTGCCTCTTGGCATCTTCTAACAACTTAGATGTGTTTAGCACACATTTAATGCTTTACATTCCAACATAAGCTGTCTAAGGCTAATTAAAGCAAAATTTAACAACAATGAGTAAGCTAAGATGACTTTAGTCCTAGTGACTAACTTACCACACACAATCAAGACCTTCTAAGGTCCAAGATAAACACACCATTACCCTGAATTGGCTAAGGTTAGGTACAAGCCAAAATTGAACATAACAAACTGGAGTTTAGCTTAGGTGCTCCTGCACCACTTGGCATATTACAGTCATTTTTTTGTGCAGTGTGTTTGTGTGGGAGAATCTGCACTTCTCCATGGATGATTTTTTCACCTTGTGATGTTGAAGATAAATTGGAAAATGTCAATAGAGCATGGATTCTAGATGGCATCAAGTTTTGAGGTCCACGTGTCAAAATGTGGATACACAGATGAAGGTTCAACCTAACACGTTTGATGTTGTGCGAACGTTAAATTTGTATTGCTATCTTATGTGGGATCTATTATAGGTCTATACCGACCTATCTTAAGATATTTTGAGTTTTAAATTATGGTATGTTGTGTAGATGATAAGTTTTGGAGCCAACAAGTTACATTTTGGGTATTACATCTAATTAGGTCGACCTAATTGATGTTATGTACTTGATGTAGATATATAAGTTGGATTATTTTTGGTGTTGTAGAGGATATATGCAACATGTATTGTGTGAGATGTGAATTTGAGCAGAGCAGTGCAGAGTTAAGTTGCAAATGTTAAGTTGAAGATCAGAATTGTGCAAATGAGGAGCGAGGCAAAGTGTTGAGTCAAAATTAGATAAGGATTATTATTGTGCTTCAATGGAACTGTAATTCATGCATACATAAGATGCAATTGTAACAATTCAAAAATAGGCTTTGAGCTACCATCTCTCTTCTATCTTTTTCTCTATGGACAGTGAGTCCACTTGCACTGAACATTTCTATAATATACTATAATTGGTTATAATATATTGCGAGGTAACTCTCACCGTGGTTTTTTCCCATTTTGGGTTCTCCACGTAAAAATCTTGGTGTTCATGTGTTATGTGATGTTGTGAATGTTTCGTGCTTTCTTTCCTTGCTACAGTTAAATGTGCATTAGTAATTGGATGTTTGATGTATGAATGGTTTAAGAGAATATTGATTCACCCCCCCTCTCAGTATTCTGGGTGTTCAACAAACTAACCTTTATTTCAGTTTTATAAATACTTTATAAATAAAATATAATTAATTCTTATGAATAACCCTAAAAAATATTTTATTATAAACATTAAAAATAATAACTTTATAATAAAATATTACCTCTCCATATAATTTTACATGCATATGAATGTCACATCATAACATTTGATGTGTTGGTTGTAGGTAGTTATTCCTAAATCAATTTCTTGAATGGTAGACATTCATTATTAATGTTCTACGCCTAATCTTGATAGAAAATTTAATCAATGAAATCAATAACTCATTTGAATGTCTAACCGTCATTGAGTGCATTACTTATATTTGATACCACACATGATCTTTTGGATGATAATTTTTTAGGAAAAAAATTATATTGTGGTCTTCAAAATAGGTTTGGAGAGCATGGCAAGTCCTCTCCACGAACATTTAATCATTTATGCTTTAATTTCTTTAGTGTCTACAATCATTGGTGATAAAATAGAATCTAGAGTTCAACAATTTTGCACAACAGTGATTACTTCAAAATGAATAAACTTCAATGAATTTTATAAATTTTAAAGAAAGATCTCAAAAAATAACAATAACATAATATAACATAAAAAAATATTATGCTTGAATGATAGATTGAAGACTATAGTGTTGTTTGAAGTACTATTCCTTAAAAAAATCACATAAGTATGAAGCCTTTTGTCTCTCTCTACAATTTGATGTGTCTTTCGCCCAAAACTAATAACAAATAATAAAATTTTGGTAACCCCTTTACCATCTTATACTTCACATTTTATAGGGAAATATTTCCCTTTCTCTTGTAGTTGCTCAACTAACCTTTATTTCAGGTTTATAAATACTTTATAAATAAAATACAATTAATTCTTATGAATAACCCTAAAAAATATTTCATTATAAACATTAGAAACAATAACTTTATAATAAAATATTAACTCTCCATATAATTTTACATGCATATGAATGTCACATCATAACATTTGATGTGTTGGTTGTAGGCAATTATTCCTAAAGCAGTTTCCTGAATGGTAGGCATGCATTATTAATGTTCTACACCTAACCTTGATAGAAAAGTTAATCAATGAAATCAATAACTCATTCATGTCTTACAGTTATTGAATGCATTACTTATATCTAATTCCACATAGGATCCTCTGGATGATAAATTTTTAGGAAATAATTTATATTGTGGTCTTCAAAACATAGGTTTGGAGAGCATGACAAGTCCTCTCCATGAATATAATCATTTTTGCTTTAATTTCTTTCAGTGTCTATAATCATTGGTGATAAAATGTTATCTATTTCTTGTTTTATAAATTTGTAAATTTTAAAAATATATTCTAAGCTCTCGTGTAGTACACGTCATACATGTCCAATTCAACCTTTAGAAAAATCCATAACATATTAATAATTCATCTTATTGTGTGAATTGAGTGTTTTCCTATTTAAATCTAAATCCTTCCACATATCATTAAATCACCATCTTTTGAAGGTGATTATGACTGTCATTAGTATCCAATATGAGATCTTGAAATGGAAGATCATTCGAACATGAAACGTGAAAGTGAATTACATATCATCAAATCACCATCTTTTGAAGGTGATTATGACTATTATTACCTAATATCCAATATGAGATATTGGAATGGAAGGTCATTCTCAAGAAGAGGGTTCTTCAAAAGAGTGAGGTGTTTTGTCAAATTGTGAGCATGATTGATTGGTCCTTGCTTACTGCAGTTTGCATGCATATCTGATAAAAATCCACGTACCTAATAATTACAAAGCTGCCAAATTATGGTAGCAGCCATGTGGGAAAGCTGACAGGTCGGGGCTCTCTATGTACTGTTCTAAAGCCCCCATTTTGGCATAGTCAATGGGGGGAGATGCTATTCCTGGTAAAAGACATGGAGATTCCAATGCCTTTTCAACAATCCATCTCAAATGGCGCCTCTAATTTTGGCATTCCAGAACTGCCATTTTGGCACGACTAGATGAGGATTTTAGTGATGGAATCTGACTTTTTAATCCACAAATACCTAAAATTTGTTTAAACATCTCTAAAGTTTCTTTCACCTTATCCATTTGAACGTAGTCTTTAATCATGGCATTCCAGTTTGGGAATACATTTTGTGAAGTGTCTTGTGTTCTTTGCAGGATTGCAGAGGTTGGGAAAGTTTACTAAAATGTCTGTGTAAGGAGTAAAAGTTGACATAGCCTTTACTTTCTTTATTTTATTTTTACTTTATAATCTTGAAAAACTTCACTTATGCGGGGATAGGAGGGTCAGATAGTCAGAAAGCTATTTTATTTGGCACTTTTCCTTACTTCCTTGTGGGCTCCAATTATGACCTTACAAGAATTTCCGAACGGTTTTGTGCTTTTTGCTTTATAACCTTGTGGAAATTTACAGTTTGTGAGGATGTGGGGTCCAAAAAGAGATAGGGAGTTGGAGTGAGGTAGTCGTTTTCTATGGGTCTACAAACTTACAAGACCAAGGTTGTCCATATCCAGGATATAGATGGAGACAAGGATTTGAAATATTTTCTTAAAGGTCTAAAATGTCTATGAGTTCACAAAGCATATACATTTAGGTGATGCATAATGGGAGATGTGAAACCTAAAAGAAAGTCTAAAAATGTTTATGATAAATTTGTCTTTATGTATAATATAAAGAATATGTAGAGATATAGGGATTACAAGGTTGTAGGGAAATGGAATGTTTTAGAAAAGGTTTTTTAGAAGGTCAAATTTTGTGTAATTCTTATAAGAATAGATTTTGTAGAAATTTCAATTACAAAAGGAAGCAATAGTAGCATCATAGTTTCTTAAGACCCAAAGTTCCATGCAAAGCTACTAAATCCTTTTATGAGAATGCAAGAATAGCATAAATTTATGCCAAAAATTCCTAATCTTTATGAGAACTTTGTATTTCTACAAAACCTTCAAAACTTAGCCTTTTTGACTAGTTCTTTTTCCACACAACTCCAAATGAATTTCTCATATATATGAAACTTATTTCATCATAAAGAAATCATTTTGAACATACGAGTGGAATAATTCAAAGAAAATAAAGAAGAGAATATGATCAAAAACCAAACTTAGACCCAAAAAAGGCATCTTATGAGGAACAAATTTCAAAAAATGACAAAAACAAGATAACAATTATTTGGCCATTCCATGGACTCAAAAGTTTAAAAATTGTATAGTTGAAATTAGGGATAAAAAATGTTACATGATAGAAAGATAAAGGGCCTCATTAGGCTCTACTTGGTTAGGAGACTTATACTATGCTAAATCCCTAGTTAAACTTTTTCTGAGAAATAAGCTACATACCTTGAGAATAGATGATGATGATTTTATGGATGAGTTTTTGCATGCATTCAATATTATTGTGACCCCATTACACTCTATTGGACTGAAGATGGAGGATGATCATTGTATGACACATTTTTTTTTGTCAAACTCATCAAACTCATGGGATCACTTGGTGATGGTAATCAGGAGCACCTCCTCAAATGTTTAAATGAACGGGGTAGTGGTTTCTTTATTCTTAAAGGAGATGTGATGAAAAAATTCTAAATCTATTAAGGAGGCCCTATTATTTTCTAAAAGACCAAAAGACAAAGGAAAAAAAACAAGGTATAAAAATAAAAAACCTAGATCTAGATATTATGGGTTATCTAAACCTCCTAAAAATTACAAGGCTAATTGTTGGAACTATGACAAGATCAAACACTCTAGAAGAGACTACAAAGAAAATAAGAAAATAAAATGAGTCTAATGACAAGTCTATTATATCTTTTCAAGAGGATGATGGAGATACCTTTTTTATAACCTTGGCAACACATTCATCCAAAGGTGTGTTATTGATATACTCTAAAGCTTCCTTCCATAGGACCTCCCATCAAGGGTGATTTTCAAAATATTATGGAGAAAAATTATATCTTGGTGATGATTCTCATTTGATCATTATTGGTCATAGTAAAGTCTTGATAAGATTCATTAAGGGATGAGTGAAGGGGATCAATGGTGTTATGTATATCTTGGGTTTGGCACAAAACCTATTATTAGGTGGAAAACTTAAAGATTCAAGTGTGTAGGTTATTTTTTCTAGTGGAGGGTGTAAGATGATGTAAGGAGCCATGTTGATTTCTAAGGGTGTTCACATGCACACTTTATTTTGGCTAGATGCAAACTCTATTTAATGTACTAGTTCTTATGTTCTTATAGTTGATGTGTAGAATCTACATCTTCACCATCAAAACCACTGATAATGAGGAGTGTTATATTTGATTCTAATGACTATGCTTTTTGGCTACCTAAGTAAACACTTTCTTTTAAGAGCAAGTTACTTGTAGAGAAAATAATGATGTCACTAGAGAATGGGCCATTTTGGTCAAAAGAGTCTAAGGACCCTAAAAAATAAAATTCTTTTTGAGGTGTCAAATAATTATAGTCTCGAATTTGATATATGTGAGCATTGTATTTGTGCTATATAGAACCATGCTTAGTTATATTCTAGTTCTTACAAAACCTCTAGGGTGTTGGAATTGACTCATTCAAATATATTGGTCATGTTAACATTCCTTCAATTTCTAATTCTTTGTATATTGTGTATCTTGTATAGATGATTATTCTAAAAAAATATGGGTAAATATCCTCAAGAGTTAATCTTAAAAAAATAGTCAATTTAAGGAGTCAAGGCTTTTTTGAAAAATCATACTTGTAGGAAGATCAAAGTTTTGAGTACTAACAATGATAGCCAGTTTTGTAACATAGATTTTGATAGATTGTTTAAGGAGAAAAAATTTGAGAGATATAAGAAAAATCCATATACCTTTCACCAAAATAGAGTTGTAGAAATAATGAACTTGACATTGATGGAGAGGGCTATGAGAAATGGAGTTAGATTAGAGTAGAAATTTTGGGTGAATCGATTGTTATAAATTGTTACATGATTAATAGGTATCCTACATTAGCTCTTGTTGAAAAGACCTCTATGGAGGCATGGATATGAAAAAATACATGATTACAATATAATCATGTTTTTTTTATTACAAGGCATATGAATATGTGGCTAGGGAGAAGTTACCAAAGTTGGAGAACAAGGCAATGAAATATATCTTCATTGGTTTTGGTGTTGGTGTGAAAAGGTATAGTGTTTGGGACCTTATGGGTGAGATATTTTTATACAATAAAAGTGTTATTTTCAGTTATATTAAACCTTCTCCCACAATCTTGTAGCTAGAAGAGGATAGGAAGAAAGATGTGGTTCAACTACCCCCAAGATATATAAGGTTGAACCAAAATATTGTGAAGGACTTGGGAGGAGAGCTCAAACACTTACAATAATTCTGAAGAGGAGGTAGAACCTCCACCTTAGCTATTAAGGAGGTCCACTTGGTAGAGACAACAACCAAAAAATCATACCCTTCTAAATTGGAGATGTTTATTTTCTTTGATTACTAATAACAATGAGCCTAGAACTATGAAGAAGGAAATTAAGATGGATGATTATGAGTATTAGAGAGTGGTTATGGATGAGGAGTTGGCTGCATTAAAAAATCATGACACATGAGACTTCGTTTAAATTTTTTCTAATGGACATAATCCTACCGAATGTAAATGGGTGTTCGAGAAGAAGATTAGTTTACATGGTGTTGTTGAAAAGTGCAAGGATATATTGGTTATGAAAGGATATTTCTAGGTTGAGGGGATATAATTTGTTGAATTTTTTCCACTAGTTCCTAAGCTAACATCTATCAAGTTCCTATTATCTACAACAACTTTTGGTTTAAATATAAAAAAATTTGGATGTAAAGGCAACATGGTGACATCTTGAGTTGGATGAAAAAAATCCACATGACATAGTAAGAACATTGTGTTGTTAAATTAATGAGTAATTATTTTAAAAACTAAAAAAATGTTTTATGATCTCAAATAGTCTCTGAGATTGTGGTACTAGAAGTTTAGTTCCTTTGTATTAGGATTAGGTTTTTTGAGATCTAAATGAAGTCATTGTATTTACTATAAACTAGAAAATGACCAATTCCTTGTTATCATGTTGTATTAGATGTATGCTATTTTTGGTAATAGTAAAGGTGTGATTTATGATTTGAATTCTTAGGTTTTAACATAATTTTAGATGAAGGAATTGGGAGTTTCCTTGTATATATTGGGTGTAGAGATCATAAGAGATATAGTGAACAAAAAGTTTTAGTTGGGCTAGAGAAAGTATGTGAATTTTGTATTATAATATTTCCATATGGAAGATAGCAAACCATTGAGTGTTCCTATTTTTGTGGGAACTAAAATTTTGTTGGGCAATGTGATATGGAACCATAGAGATGAAAGATATGGTTTGTGTTCCTTGCACCATTGTAGTTGGGATTTTTATGTATAATGTGGCATATATCATATTAGACATTGCCAAATAGTGGGAGTCTTGAGCTACTCTATGGCTAATCCTAGATGAGATCATTGTGTCGCACTTAAGAGGGTCTTTAAATGTTTATGAATTTCCTCCAAGTAATCTATTTATTATCATTGTGATTCTACATGGGACCAAAACTTAATGGATATTCATGCATTCATGGATCCAAAGTGGGCATGATATGTCAATAATATAAGATCCACTAGTGGATATGTGTTTATTTTATTTGGTGGTGCTATTAGTTGGATGGGTAAGTGATACCTGTTGTGGTCACTTTTGTCACTTTATAGAATGAGTTCATGGAATCTAGTCATGCTTATAAGGAGGCCATTAGTTTAAGACACTGTGTTTAAATGTGAGGTTGATTAGGAAGCTATCAAAGTTCTTTTTAAAATTCAAATTGTTATATGTATGAGAAAGAACTTGACATTTTATGTGAGAAAAAACACATAGATGTCTAGTACCATTTTATTTTGTAATGTGGTAGAGGATGGGAGAGTGATTGTAGAGAAATTTGACACTTTGAATAATATTGTAGATCCATTAAAAGTACCAATCAAAATATATGTTAGAGTAAAAAGGTAATTACATAATTAATTATTAGATCCCCTTTTACATTAGAACAATTAAACTTAGGTCATGTGCTTGTTTATCTCAAGTCATAGGATGAAGACACATGTCATCATTTAATTTAATCCTCACCTACTATTTCATCTAGGGTTTCTTTATCTTTTAGCAAGGGTGATTCCTTATCATTGTATTGTTATTCATATTTTTTTTGCATTAATAAAACTCTTTGGAATTTACAACAAATCCTTTACTTTTTTAATCAAAGCTCCAGATCTATAATTCGTTGTATTTTAATTTGAGAGATTCAACCTTGAACATTAAAATATTGGAGAAAAATGAACCTTACTATTGCATCTAGAATGTCTAAAAACCCTAAGAGATATCCTTCCCAAATTTAAAATTAGAGTTTGAAAAAATCAAGCAATTTTTAGGATCTTGAAAATTTATGTATAAGAATCCATATGATTGTATGGATTAGCATGGAATCCATATGACTGTATAGTTTGTATGGTGCCATATAATATTTACAACCTCCTATGTAGGAAATTGGCACGTGCTTCTGTAAATTCTAGTGGTCTAGTTTTTACGATATTTAAAAAACAATGTCAATAATGTTTTATAAAAAATGGTGGTTTTTAAATTTTTATCCATTTTTTTTATTTTGATGGCCATTTTGATTTTCCTGGCCACCAACACACTGGTGGTAAACAATCTTACAAAACCACCCAATGACACCAATTGCTACAAAACCACCTAGTGAGCCCATGAAACCACTTTGAATTTTCTAGAAAGTTTCACGTATCAATGATAATTTTGCTCCTCCTCAACGATTTTCTCAAATTTGTTGGTAGTTTAGAAATTTGGAAGAATTTTCCAATAAATAAGGGAATTTACTAATGACTAATTTGTTGACACTAGTGTGACATAATCAAAGTAAACCTAGTAGGTCCAAGCCCTAATCATTTTTCCTTAAAGGAGTTATTTTTTAATCTTTTTGGGATAACTTGGGCATATGACATGTCAAAAATTGACAAATGAGATATTATTGAAAAGTTGGTTTAGATAGTTTTATAGTAGTGTAGGTATTTTTATCATATTTTCTATTGGTACTTTTTACCACCTATTGAAGTCAAATTTTTATTTTTGGCTCCCAAGCTCATAACTTGGGCATATGATGCAAAAAATTGGCAAATGAGATATTGTTGAAAATTTGGTTAGGAGAATTATCTAGTGTGTAGGTATTTTTATCAAATTTTCTATTGGTATATTTTACCACCTATTGAATTCACATTTTCATTTTTGGCTCCCAAGAAAATGAAATATTTCTTTTGATTATATAAGTAGGGAAGGGCCCTGATCCCATAGTAACAAAAGGAGTTGAAATAGCATGAAACGAGATAGATTGGGAAACTACACAAGTCACACCCAAAAAATATCAACTAGACTAACTACAAAAAAGCAGCCATATGGGGCTCATAGGCCATATTACCAGTATTGCATCCACAGGATCATTATAGTTATAATAAAAAACAAAAGCATACCATATACTATCCCAAAACGTGGCACACAGGCCATATAAAATATTAACCATAATCGAGCAAATTCGAAACCAAAGCCTAGCAAGAAAAAAGTAACAATTCAGCACTATCATTCGGAGGAACTAAAGTTTATAGGAAGACATAAAACTAGAGCAAAAAATAGAGCAGGAACAATTCCATTATTTGGCATTAGTTATCAAATCCTAGTGTTCACCAATCTGAGAGATAAACTCCCTCCAGTCCAGTCCAACATCGCTGTGTAGACACTAAAAATTGTCCTAGGCCTGCGACTCCTAAATTCATCTTTCCCACTTTTAGCATTGATAATTAAGTAATTTTAAGTTATTTAATTATTCCTTAATGTCACAAGTCCTCTATTAATTAAATAATTTTAATTATTTAATTAATTAATTTCTAGCTTTATTTCTTCTTTGATTAATTAAATCAATTTTATTTATTTAATTACATCACTAATGTCCCTTTCTACTACAATTAAATAAATTTTATTTATTTAATTATCTAGTCATCTTTTCAACTATAATTAAATAATTATTTTAATTATTTAATTATTCATTAGCCTTTTCTTTCACAAATTAAATAAATTTTATTTATTTAATTGCTTATTAACTTGTCTTTATCTTCTAATTGTGAATTGAATTATGAGATAAAGTCTTGAGGTGTCTCCAACCTTTATTTACTGTTGGTGGTTATCAGTGGTCAATTCATATTGGTTGATTTGCCACCTCCATCCTCTCCTTAGTTCTATATAAACTCACTATCTAGCTTGTATTTATCATCTTGGAAGCTCTTAATGCAATTATGTCATCCTAAATTGCATATCTCTCAGAGTTGTTGGTTTGCATTTTTTATGTTTTTCCAATTTATGTAGCTTTGAATTTCTCTTATAAAGTTCCTTGGGTTATTCAATCTATTTCAAATTTCTAACATGTACTCAATCTTGAGTTATATATTTTTTCCTTTATATATTAAGGCCTTTTAATTTTTTTTTCTTTTTCTTTTTGTATAAGTAAACCAAAAATTTAGTAACTTATATTTTTGCTACACCATTGCAATGTATTCAAAGATATTAACCTGTGTGGTCAGACATAGAATTAAAGGTGGAGGTTGCATCCATTCCTCCATGTAAACAATCAAAAGTACCAAAGCCACAAGAAAAAATCAATTCATGTGGGTTGAAAAGACTTGCAATCATAAATCCATTGACATTGTTTTGGGCAGCAAAAATGATGAAAATTACAAAGCATAACTATTGCCATTGTTGTGCTTTGGCAAGTGAGTTAATCAACATAATAAAAATTAGAGTATATGTCATGGATAATCATGGGAACCAATGAGTATTATTTTTTTGAAGTGTGGAGTGTCATTCAGGCTATAATGGTGGTTGGTTCACTAATCAAAAACTTCAACATCTAAATATCAATTGATGAAAATTCAATAGTTCAAATTTTAATTTACTTGGTAGCACTTCAAATATTTGTAAATTTCATTTGAATTATATTTATATATATATATATATATATGTGTGTGTGTGTGTTCCTATACTATTTAAAATGGGTGATCTACTGGAAGTTTGCAATTAATTATGCAAGGGATAATTCAAAAACTACAAAGGAAAACATCTTTGTAATGGAAGAATAAAATAAAATAAAATACACACCTAATAGCAAGATCAGATGCAAAAAATGGGTCTGTAGTGAATTTGAATTACTCGATGTGCTCAGATCCAATTTGCTCCCAGTGACATGCGATACTAGGAAATTGAGGAATATGTCAATCATATTTAAATATAAGTTTGCATGTATAGTATTTTGTAAAAAACACCAATTATGTAGCTTTAAAGTATAAAAGTAACTTGCTTTATTGACATTAATTGGAAAATTTGGTAGGGAAGAAAGCACAGAACGGGTGTTGATGCTTTCAAACAACTTTAAATAAAAAATTTGTGTATAAAGCCACACATATTCAAACAACATCAAAGCACATGAAATCTATGGAAAAAACAACACATATGGATAGCACATTGGAGCACGTTACTTTTTTATATTTTGAACATGCTCACTTCACCCCACAAGTGAATGTAAACACCTCTTGACATAAGTATAAATATAATATTAATAATATATAAATATTAGATAATAACTAAAGACATAAATCTATAATCTATAATATTAATTTGAATATTTTTTGATTAAATTATGTAAATAGTTATTTTTTTCTTGCTATCTTGTCTTCATGATGGATGTGATGTGTGATTGAAACATTGATGAATAAAATAGTGTATAATCCAATCAAGGAATATTAAAGCTAGATAATAAATTATTAATATAATATTTAACATATATAATTAATAAAAGATGTTAACAACTTTTGATATCAAACATAATATCATTTTTACTTATATTAAAAATTTATTAATAATAAAAGATTTAATACTTGTCATGTCTTATAAGTATATAATTATAGTAATAGTTGCTAGTTTAATATTTATAATATATGTGATTATTAAAGATATTGTAATATTTTATATAAAAGTTTAAGTCAATTTTTTTTTTTTATGTTAATTAATAATAAATATTTTAGATACTTGTATATTCTAAATAAAAAGATATATTAATTGATAAAATGTAATAAATGTTGTTCATCACATGACTCTACATAATTATTTCTAATTATTATAAAGGTCAATGTCATGTCATGTCTAAAAATAAAATAATAGATAAGTATTACATTTATTAAAAGGCTCTTCATGTCATTTTGTCATCTAAAAATAAAATAATAGATAACTATTACATTTATTAAAAGGCTCTTCATGTCATTTTGTCATCTAATAAAAGGTAAAGTGAAATTTTGATAAGAACTCATAATCATTTATGCAAGTGAAATGGACAAATTTCCTCTCAAAAATATAGTACGGGATGGTGTACATGCATGTTGAGCTCTATTGGATGCACTCCAAGCTCTCCAGATGAAATCTTTTCCTTTCACATTTGAAAACTTGTACAACTTTAACGAACAACATAATAATCATTGTAAATCATTTTATAAAAAATAGTTAGCAAATTTATATATTTCCATTGATAAGAATAAATGTTGATTTTATCTTGATAAAATAATTTTTTTTTATTCATTAGACTAATTAAAAATAAAACTAAATACTGACCACTATAAATCCTCCATGGTAGGGATTAATAAGTACACAAATTAACATAGAAGATATGTACTTATTTTAAGAGATTGATGTAGAATATTTTCATAGATAATGTCATGTGATTTTTCCATGTGCATCCAAGAATCAAACATGTGTTAGACAACTTATGATAAAACATAAGTTATTATATTTTGTTTCGGTTATCTCACATCTATAAAATTTATCCTCACATCTATGAAAATAAGCTTTCTTATGTAGATTGAACTCTTGTTGTAGAAATGAGCCTATGAATCGACATCCTCTTAATTATGTTCACCTCAACTACCTAAACATGGTGGTTCCAAAAGACACAAGTGGAGGTTGTGTTCTTGGTGTGCAATGCACCTAACTCTCCACCTCTCTTCTTAGTCAAACCCTTGGATCAATTCAATAATTTGAACAAGATTGAAGACACATTGAACAACCATGCTTGTGTTTTGTGCTCTTGTAATGATGATGCAATATACAATTAAGCTCTTTATAATCCATTCAATCTAGATTCAAATAAATTAGGGCATATCCTTGTATACAACACCCTCACACAAAATTTAAATATTTTACACTCGAGTCAACAACTAATGGTTAGTTGAAAATGTCTAAATACAAAGTAAATGGCACAATAAGAATGTTAATAATCTAGTGTTTAAATATGATTAAAATGTGATTAAGATAATAAAATATAATAATGAAATAGTGGAGAGACAAGTAGAAATTAACAAACCCATAAAACTATACACATAACACTAGGTATATATGGAAAAAACTCCACAACCAAAGAGACACAAGCTTGTACTAATCCTCAAAAGAAGTGCATCAATATAATATATTAATCCTCTAGTCTAATAGTAATCTGATAACATAAGTGTACTTGTAAATTACCATATTAATCCACTATCTCATGCCTCCAATATATATAAGGAAGCAAGAAACTAAAAACCATAAGTAGTTTCCCTAAACTATGAGCTATAGCAAAAATATAATGCCCCAATAGTCATGATCAATACTTTAGGAATAGTATGTAATTCATTGATTACATTAATTATAATTCTTACATGTCATGGTGTTGGGAATAGGATGCCATTTAATTGCAATCCTAAACATATTTCATGTATCTCCTAAGTCCTTGGAAAGTGTTTCCCAACACTAGGATTAGAAAGAGATTAAATTTGAATGAAATAAACATGTAAATTGACATTTGTAATTATTTCTAGATGATAGGAACATGTAAGGATGCCCAAGAGGAGCTCCTACAAAATAGGATCACATGGGGTGCCCATATGGAAGGTGGAACCCACCTTGAGTTTAGTTAATTATTTCGACGATAGATAACACTTCAATAATACATGTAAAGATCCTAGAAGTTAGGGATTGATATTTACATGAGCGGAGTTCATTTTAGATCAATTTAGTTTAGTTTAGTTCAATTATGGTTCAATTATCTTCAGTTGCATGTAGTTAGTTTGAGTTGCATGTTAGTTGACTTCAGTTGACTTGAGTTGCATGACACATAACAGGTAGATACATTCAGCTAAGTGGGGATGATCAATCATGCATAATGTTTGCATGAATTGATGAAGAGATATGTTTTAGTTAACAAAGATTGACTTGGACCCACCTTGGGCGCCCAAGTTGGCATCTTGGAGTTAACACCTTTTGCATGAGAAGATATTTACAAGGCTGAGTTAAGTGGGCCCATTCTTAGTGCCAACTTTGAGGAGAAGCTTGGAAGATTTTTTTTTGGCTGTAGTGGGAGCTTTTACTATTGTGTTATTGCTTATTTTATAAAATAAGTGTGTTACAATGAGTTCTAATTCTCATTTAGATATTGAAAGATTCAATGGATCTAGTTATGAGATGTGGAAACTAAAAATGGAGGATCTCCTTGAAGAGAGAGATTGGTGGTTAGTTTTTTGTAATGAGACAAAGTCACCTACAATGATGTCAGATGAGGATTGGGATAAGCTTGATAAGAAGGAAAGAGGGACTATAAGACTATGTCTTGTTGATGTTGTTCTCTTGAATGTTTTAGATGAAACTACCACATATAAATTGTGGAAGAGGATAGGTGATATTTATCAAACCAAAAGTCTTACTAATAAGTTGTATTTGAAAAGATAGTTGTATTCTTTAAAGATGAAAGATGGTGATTCTGTTGTACATCATTTAAATTCTTTTAATTTGATTCTAAGTTAGTTAGCATCTATAGATGTAAAGCTAGAAGATGAAGATAAATGCATTTTGTTACTTTGTTCTTTACTAGAGTCTTGGGAAAATCTAATTGTTGCTATCAATGGTAGTGGTGTAGATCCTAAGATGGACAATATAATTCCTACTCTCCTATTAGAGGAGATGAGGAGGAAGTTTAAAATTGGTTCCCAAGATGCCTTGTTTGTAAGAGGTAGGCCTAAGGAAAGGGACCCTAAGGGAGACAAGAAAGGAAAGGGTAAGTCCAAAGGATGGTCTAAAACCCTTGGTAAGACAAAGGTAAAGTGTTAGAATTGTGGAAAACCTGGACATGTAAAGAAGGATTGTAAGAACAAGAAAAAGAGTTATTATGCTTCTATAGAGAAATCCTTAGATGACAGTAATGATGCATTGGTCATTTCATCTAATACTATTTGTGATAACTCTTGGCTTATTGATTCAGGTTGCTCCTATCATATGACTCCTAACAATGAGTGGTTCACTAAGTATACTGCATATGATGGAGGAAATGTGTTCTTTGGAGATAATAGCACAACAAAGGTTGTGGGAAAAGAAGAGGTAAAGTTGTGTTTTAGTGATGGTAGGTTAAGACCCTTAATGATGTTTTACATATTCCAGGACTTGCTAGAAATCTACTTTCTGTATCTAAGTTCAATGATTCTGGAATGCATGTGACATTTGACAATGGTGGTTGCAAATTGGTGAAAGGGAATATGGTGGTTGCTAAAGGATCTCAGATTGGGACTTTGTTTAAGCTAAATACCTCCAATTTGAATAAATCAGCCAATGTAACTGAAGCTAAAAATACATGTATGTTGTGGCACCATAGATTGGGCCACATTGGTGAAAAAGGTCTTAGGACCATTCTTAATAAGAAATTGGTTAGTGGTATTCTTGATTATAATATTGGAAAAAAATGATTTTTGTGAGCATTGTGTGTTTGGAAAACAATCTAGATCTTCATTTCCTAATGGAACAAATAAAGTTAAAAGATTATTAGAGATTATTCATTTAGATGTAATGGGCCTTGTGGATATTGACTCTATTGGAAAATCTAGATATTATGTCACATTTATTGACGATGTATCAAGATATGCTTGGATCTATTTTATGCATACCAAATCTGATGTGTTTAATAAGTTTAAAGAATTTAAGGCTTTGGTTGATAAACAATCAGATAATAAGATAAAAGTGTTGAGATCAGATAATGGTGATGAATATTGTTTTAGGGAATTTGATGATTATTGTAAGCATGCAAGAATTGTGAGACATAAAACTACTCCATATACACCTCAACAAAATGGAATAGTAGAAAGGATGAACCGAACCTTAATGGAAAGAGCTAGGAGTATGTTAAGTAGTGCTAAGCTAGATCGGTGCCTATGGGCCGAGGCTGTAAGTACTTGTTATTTAATCAATAGATCCCCTAGTTCATCTATTGAAGATAAAAATCGTTATGAAATGTGGTTAGGTAGGAAACCTAGTGTTGCACATTTAAGGATCTTTGGTTGTGAGGCTTTTGTTCATGTGCCTAACGAAAAGCGATCTAAGTTGGATCCAAAAGCACAAAAATGCATATTCATAGGTTATGGTGAAAATGTAAAAGGTTACAAGCTTTTGAATCCTCTAACTTGAAAAAATACTTTATCTAGAGATGTTATTTTCAAGGAATTTAGAGCCTATTTAGGAGAAGAAAAACCAAAGGAGAAGGATACTTCTCGAACAGTGCATTTTGAGATAAATTCTGAGAAGCATAAAGATGCACATGTTGAAGAATAATTGGATGGATTGGATGAGGAGAGTTCACAAATTTCTTCTAAGATAGATGCTCATCATGAGCATATTGGGGAATACGAAGAAATTCCATTGAGAAGATCCACAAGACAACAAAATCTTGTTGATAGGTATAGCCCACCTGATTTCTGTTGTCTATTTGCTTTGATGAGTACTAATGATGAACCTAGATCTTACAGGGAAGTTATGTCTTCAAATGGGAACAAGCTTTGGTCACAACCTATGTATGAGGAAATGGATTCCTTGGATACTTGTGACACATGGGATCTTGAGATTTTTCCCAAAGGAAGAAAGGCCATTGGTTGTAAATGGATATTTAAAAAGAAAATTGGAGCAAATGGTAATCTCGAAAGGTAGAAGGATAGATTAGTAGCCAAGGGATACTCCCAGAGAGAGGGAGTTGACTTTAATGAAATATTCTCTCTTGTTACTAAATTAACTTCTATTAGATTCTTTTTATCTATTGTTGTTTCTTATGATTTTGAGATAGAGCAAATGGATGTGAAAACTGCTTTTTTGCATGAGGATCTTGATGAGGAGATTTATATGAGGCAACTAGATGGTTTTGTTGTAAAAGGAAAATAATAATTGATTTGCAAGTTAAAGAGATCTTTATATGGATTGAAACAGTCACCAAGAATATGGTACTAGAAGTTTGATGCTTTTGCATTGAAAATTGGTTATGTTAGGAGTGAGGAAGATCATTGTGTTTACATAAAAGTTATTGATGACCAACTTTTAATTATTATCTTGTATGTTGATGACATGTTGTTTATTGGTAACAAGGTAATGATCAAAGAATTGAAAGCACAAATCTCTAGCACATTTGAGATGAAAGATTTAGGGGCTAAAAAATATATCCTTGGTATGGAGATCAACAAAGATAGAGGTAATAGAAAGCTTTGCTTAAGTCAAAGCAACTATGTTGATACTATTTTGAAATGGTTTAACATGCAAGATAGTAAACCAATTAATATTCTTTTACTAGTTGGCATGAAGTTAAGTTTAGACATGAGTACTAAATCTGATTTTGATTATGAAGAAATGTCTGAAATTCCATATGCTAGTGCAGTTGGTAGTTTGATGTATGCAATGGTCTATACAAGACTAGATATAGCCCAAGCAGTGGGAGTTCTAAGTAGGTTTATGCCTAACCTTGGTAAAGAACATTGGACTTATGTTAAGAGGGTGTTTAGATATTTATGAGGTACTTCTAATTATTTTTTGGTTTATCATGGTGCTAATGATATTGATATTATGCACAGATAATTGGACATACAGGGTTTTGTTGATTTAGATTGGGCAAGAGACCTGGACAGTCAGAGGTCGACAAGTGGCTATTTGTTTACTTTGTTTGGAGCTACAGTTAGTTGGATTAGTAAGAGGCAACCCACGGTTGATTTGTCCACCACATAAGTAGAGTACATGACTACTACACATGTCTCTAAAGAGGCAGTTTGGTTATAGAGACTTGGGAAAGGTATTGGTTTTAATTGCAAGCAAATTAAACTTGAATGTGATAGTTAGAGTGCTATTTTTTTAGCCAAAAATCCGATGTATCATGCTCACACTAAGCATGTTGATGTTTAGTAACACTTTGTGTGAGAAATGGTTGAGAGTGGGAAGGTATATTGATTGAGAAAGTTGACACTTTGATCAATGCTGCAAATTATCTTATGAAACCAGTTCCTACTGATAATTTCTCTTGGTGCAAGAAGGCCATTGGCCTTGAGCCCTGCACTTGATTTATAATAATGATTCCTTGTTTAGAATAATTGTAATGTATTATGTCATGTGGGAGAATGTTGGGAATGGGATGCCATTTAATTGCAATCCTAAACACATTTCATGTATCTCCTAAGTCCTTGGAAAGTGTTCCCCAACACTAGGATTAGAAAGAGATTATATTTGAATGAAATGAACATGCAAATTGAAATTTGTAATTATTTCTAAATGATAGGAACATGTGGGGATGCCCAAGAAGAGCTCCTACAAAATAGGAGCACATGGGGTGCCCACATGGAAGGTGGAACCCACCTTGAGTTCAGTTAACTATTTGGAGGATAGATAACACTTTAGTAACGCATGTAAAGATCCTAGAAGTTAGGGATTGATATTTACATGAGTGGAGTTTAGTTTAGTTTAGTTCAATTATGGTTCAATTATCTTCAGTTGCATGTAGTTAGTTTGAGTTGCATGTTAGTTGACTTTAGTTGACTTGAGTTGCATGCTAATGACTTGAGTTACATGATAGATAACAGGTGGATACATTCAATTAAGTGGAGATGATCAATAATGCATAATTTTTGCATGAATTGATGAAAAGATATGTTTCAGTTAACAAAGATTGACTTGGACCCACCTTGGGCACCCAAGTTGGAATCTTGGAGTTAATACCTTTTGCATGAGAAGACATTTATAAGGCTAAGTTAAGTGGGCCCATTCTTGGGCGCCAACTTTGAGGAGAAGCTTGATAGATATTTTCTTGACCAACGATCAGTTAGGAGTTCAGTTTGGGGAGCCTAAATTGAGGAGACATTGGATTTGACTTCATGTTACATGATGAAACTCTACTTGCACAAAATAGGCGTAGGTTTTTGAGAGGATCTTTGTGCTCTTGGAATTGACAATTCTTTGGAGTTTTCAATGCTCATTATTGTCTATTAATTGCAGCAAGTTGAAGAGAATTTTATCATAGTTTATTGCAGGTTGTGAAGAAGAATTGCTGAAGGAAAAAGAAGCATATCAAGCAAGGATTGATGCAAAATTATTGTAATCTTATTCTAAGGTTAAATAATACAAGCACTATTGATTCTGGTGGTGGATATTTTCCCTGAAAAGGTTTCTCCGGGTATATGCTTTGTCACTTCTATCTTCTTGTCTCATTTTTCTACAATCTTCTGTTTACTTCTATAATTGGTAAAATTGATCTAAACAAACAATCATATACAAAGATCACTTAATAAGATCTACAATCTCATAGTTTTACAAGTTTTAAAGCTATATAATTACCTCCATTTTTAACACATGGATATCTAAATTATGTCATAATGATCAAATTGACCAAGATCCCAACCATGTATGCTCCATGAGGATATTAATTTCCTTATTATAACAAAAAATATGGAAGATCTTTTTACAACTCCTAATCTTGACTATTTCTACATAACCTTCTCATTTAATATCTTCTTACACAATAGGGAAAGGTACCTTAGAGAATAAATAAATAATAAATAAATCTCCCTCACTCACATGGGTGTCCATCTTTACCCATTTGGTGATGTTTGGGGACTAGACATTATTTATTATATATAATTAAATACAATTTACATGACTTAGGATTTGCAAGGTGAGTGGGACACATAATTCTAACATCCCCCCACTTGAAATTTGCATTGTAAATACATAAAGGAGAACTAAAAAATAAATTAAATACTATAAATGATAAAATCAGTGACCTCTCTACACCAATTGAATTTAATTATGCTCACTAGCTTATTGAGATAATCAACAACATTAACTAGGGTGTCAACCTTTTATATCATGAATCTACCATGGGCAACCATCTCATGGACCAAGCAATATTTAACATTAATATGATTTATACATGAGCATGGTACATTGGGTTCTTCA
This sequence comes from Sequoia sempervirens, assembly GCA_007258455.2. Lineage (NCBI taxonomy): Eukaryota > Viridiplantae > Streptophyta > Pinopsida > Cupressales > Cupressaceae > Sequoia > Sequoia sempervirens. Next base: position 144,475,769 of record VDFB02373365.1, read on the forward strand.
CCAAATATAGAACACTCTAACAATAATATCCAATCCCAACACGTCAACACTCAAATCCAACGCCTAAATATGGTCTTTGTAACCACATCACATCCTTACAAGCATATGTAATGGTTATGTACTCTATTTATGTAGTAGAAAATACAATAGTAGGTTATTACTTATTCATCCAACTAATGAATCCTTCAAAAAAAGTGAATACATAACCACTCTTGTAGACCTCTCATTTTCCAAATCACTAGCCTAATCTAAATCAAGGAAGCCCTATATATTAATTAACATGTACACATCATTAGTCCTATGTGCTGGCTCCCAAAACTTTGCATCTCCACATTCCTAGAGCATGAATTTATTCTCAAGGTCAAGGAATTATTATTAGGAGGAAAGGACAAAGACTCGTCAATAGAACATGGATAAGTAGAGGCCAATTGTTGATAGTGGGTAATATCTCCTTTAATTTGGGCTTATCCAAAGCTTGGATGGTGCTTGCAGAGGTATCCTTAATTGAAAAAAGGGAAATAATATAACAAGAATAAACCAACTAGAAACTATACCTAATGTATGATAGACCCCAATACTTGTCACTAAGTCTATTTTAGAGTAATCATGCATTATCTAATAATTAATTAATCTTTAATTAATTATTAGTCCAATTTATTCTCATGCACTTAAGCTAAACTTAGGAGTTTACTATGTTAAATAGAGAGCTATTATTAGATCATTTTATTTCATTGCATGGGATGTTGAAACTTGTTATGATCTAACCCCTTTACCCTTTAGGGTTGCTCCTATATAGCACTCAACCCTCATTGTATTATCACTCTAGCTTTTATGCCTTTAATAGAACTCTCAACCTTTGAGGACTCTTGTTTTCCTTAAGGATTCTTGAGGTTCATTCTATAGCTTTTTCTTGTTGAGGAATATAGCAATTCTTTGTTTGTAGATCTCTTGCATGGAAGGTGTCTTTGTTCATTGTTTGATCTTGTGGCTAGTGTTTTTCACAATTCTAACATGGTATCAAAGCGTGGATTCAGTGAACCCCTTCTCGATTAATGAGAATTTTTTCTTCAACAAGGGTTACAAGCTTTAGATTTGAATTCTCCATTACGTTTTTTTGCAATTTTTGGAGGTGAGTGTTTTTTAGGTGTATTTTTGGTGCAAAAAGGATCTCATTGTTGGATTCAGAGCTATCGAGAAAGTCAGATTTTCCTTTTGTTTCACTTGATTTGGACTCCTAAGGACAGATCTGCAAGGGTTTGAAGTGGTTGCCTTTTTTCTAGATTTGGAGGGTAGCTGCAATTTTGGAGCATTTTGGCATGAAAAAGGACCTCATGGTCGGATTCAAGAGGCCAATTCGATGAATTTTAGCTATAAATTTTCCCTATTTGGGCATTAGGAACATTTGAGGCAAAAAAAATTGCATAGGGGCCCGTATGGCCCCTGTACGGACTCTTGTGCACAAAAATAAAAAAAGGTAAAAAAAAGGTCACATTTTTAAAAAATTCTATTTATTTCAAAAGTTTTTAAAAATAAAAAAATTATCAAAAATCCTTTAGCTGAGCAAGGCAGATTTTTTCTTTTTTGGGCCCATTTAATAAAGGTACCTTCAAATTGTAGGTCTTACGGGTCCTTTCTGCGTACCGTCGACAATTCAAAGCCAATTGACAGTGTCCAAACAATTGATGATGATTTCATTTTTTTGATTGCCACCTTCAATTTTCTAGCCACGACCAAGTTTCTTGGTGAGTTGAATTTTTTGGTGAATAAAATCTTTTAAGAATATTCTATTTGAATCAAGGAATATTCTATTGGCCGACTTTACATGCAGGGGCCAATTTTTTCGGGGATAGGAAATATTCCCTATAATATTTTGCTGACATCATCATGACATCAACAATATGACCTAGGGCAAGGGCCCCTTTAAACCCTCTTTGTGCTCTAAAGGAGGTGTTTTTTCTTTTAGCCATAACTTGGGCATACAATATCTATTTTTGGCAAATGAGAGATCGTCGAAAAGATGGTTCCACCAAATTTCTAGTGGTGTGGATCTCATCACCATTTTTTTTGTTGGTGCATTCTACAACCTCTTGAAGTTAGAGGTGTTATTTTCAGTTTGGAGCTCATAAATTTTGACCCATTTCTCTATTTTTTATGATTCCAATGACATTCAGATGGTCTTTCAGAGCTCTTCACATCCATCCATGCACTTTTTCTAGATTTCTCTCTAAGTATATTTTATTCATTTTTTTGTGTTTTAACACTTTGGTGAATTACTTGGACTTCTTAGCTCTCAGGAACTTTTTGTTTGTGTGGGATGACTCATTTTTGACTGTTCTATATGTATTTCAAGTATTATGTTCTATTTGGGCATTGTAGACATCCTTTTCATGCACATTCTCTTTTGTAGATGCACTGAGATAAAGTGCCATTCTAATGTATACTTTTTGGGGAATTTGCACATCCTGTTGTGCCTTTTGTACTCACACTATGATATAAAATACCATGGGGGTTTGATGTTTGCCTTTGATTTTCCATCACACCTTTTTCAAGTGAGTGTCCCTTCCACGATGTTACACCTCGTTGTGTTACTACTTATTTAATTTTACCTAGTTGGGTGAAAATGCTTTTGATGAGTGTATTTATGCTTTATGTGTTTCAAAATATGAAGAATAAATGTTGATTTAATTGATGGTTATGAAATGATTTGGTTTTGGAAATATATGGTGCAAGTGAATGTATTATTTTCAGCTAACTTCTATTGCAAAGTGTAAAGTTAGATGCATGATTATAATCAAGCCTCTTGAAGAGAGGGAAAATATCATTCAAGGAGAAGAACTTGGTCTGGTAACCTCTGATAAAGACCTAAACTAAGCTTTCACACACACACTTCTAGTTTGGTCAAGTTAGGATAATAGTTTGGGAAATAGTAAGTTATGTTTAGTCTTGCAAGTGTTTTTATTTGTGAATGTTCTAACTTAGGTGTTTAAGTTTTGAGTCTCTTTATAATGTGTGAGTTCTTCCTTATGTGTTTCTATTTAATCAATGGGATATATACATAATATATATATGTATGTGTCAACGATAAACTCATACACATGAGTAATGCATGATTATACGTAGATAGATGTATCTATGCATGCTCATGAATGACTTACCCATATGTATGGGAGTATTGATCATACAAGGTGACATATATATACATATATATACATTTTGTGTATATATGTCGATCGATATGATTGAATATGTGTTTAAATATTAAGGCGAGGTATATATATAGTATATGAGCATATACATATATATTAACATACATGTATGAATTGATGAAAAGGATACATCCATACATGTATATTAATATATATATATATACACATATGTATATATATGTACACATACGCATGCATCAATATGTGAATTATGTGAATATATATTCATATATCGACTAATATATTTTATAAACTTATGAATTGTGATATATATATACATATAACATATTACGTTATGTATATATATAATATAAATGATAATGATTTCTATAGCGCCAAATTATTAAAGCGCATAGCATTATAAACATAGCAAATGAAAAGTAATGCCCACAACAAATAGTTAAAGGGAATAGTGCATGAAATAAGACAACGCATAACCATGAGTAATGGTTAAAGAATTTAAAGTGTTGATTATTATGAATAAGAGCAACGCCATGTAAAAGCATATGGTTTCATATTCCAACCAACATGTTAAGTAAATTGCCAAAGACTAAGTCAATGCAAAGGAAAAAATGAATAACCACGCACATGAAACTTTGACCAAGTCATTGCAAACAATAGACAAAGGAATAGGGCGCGTAGGAAACAATGTGGCACCAACTTATGAGAAGCATGAATCAATTAGAAGTCTGATTTGCAATATGAATTCTAGATTATGAAGCATTATGAAATATGGGAAATGGTAAAGTGTGTAGCTGGCCAAATAAGTCAACCTGTAGAAGACAATTACCTTGCATTTCTGATTATCATTCTTGCTATTCATATGAGTAAAGTGACTCATTCACCATGGCTGTGTATGTGTTCATTATACAACGTTTATAACTGCCACCTTTTCTTAACCTTGCTGAGTTGAACCTTTTGAGCCGAGAAGTGTCATTCTTGATACCTTGTTTCTAGCCTTTAATTGCTAAACTTTGTGTATAAATAGATGAGCTATCTACCTCAATTTCTGAGTTTTCATTATCTATTTTCTGAGTTGAGTGAGTTTTTGGAAATTGTGAGAGGATATTGTGAGTGAGGTTTTGGTGAAGAGGGAGAAGGATAATTGTGGAAATTACATACTGATTTAAGGGAAGGCTGAGATAGGAAACTAGTTCGATCAATTGGAGCATTGCATAAATAGGAATGCTAATTTTTACTCTTTTATATTTTTAATGTTTGAAAAGATTATGTGACATTGTTTGCCTTGTTTGGAAAATTAGATCAATTACTTATTGGGGAAAAGTTATTTTAATCTTATGTGAAAGTGAAAGATTTATTGTTGTACTTAGTGTAAGGATCTATTTTGTTTGAAGTGTTTGTGTACATATTTCATATTAAGGAATGGGTGGTTATAGTGGGGGTAAATGCTATATTATGAGTGTGGCTTATATAGCTAATGTTTAACCTAGTTGAGACTTAGAGTCATTTTGTTTACTTAGTAGAAGAGTTTTAATTTAGCATAGAGGTTATAGATTATTCTTGGGGTTAAGGTTACTCCATGGCATAAGGGAATAGCCTATGCATAGGTTATGAATGGTCAATACAAATCTCACTGGGAAGGTGGGTGAAGTTTTATGATGCCCACTCTAAATATTGGGTGATGAATACTTTGGCTAAAGTAGTGTAAGTTGCCACTGTTTACACTATTAGTTCACTGTGATCCAGGTTTACATATTGGTCAGGGAATTATCATATGTGTAGGTTGTAGTCACTATGTAATAGATCTAGATATGCAAGACACAACACCATGCTTGGGAAATTCCAAATTTTATTATGAGGTTACCAAACCAATCTCTTCATCGAAGGGTAGGGCCATCTATCAATTTGGTAGATGTGTGGGGGACCGCAATTAGTCCAAGGTTGGTGGAAAAGTACTTGAGTGATGCTTCCCCTCATCAATAGGCGACCAATATTTGATGAAGGGAACCTGGACCATTCGTACATCTATTGCTTGTAAGCGATACAAAGCCTTGTTTGTGTATTTTGTATCCATTACTATGGAAATATTGTAAAAGAGAAATGTTATCATGTTAACATGTACTATGTAATCATTACTTTGGAAAGTTGTAATGTTTTGATAAATGCAATGGAAAAGTTTGGAAAGATATTTATTTCAAATGTGCATGGTATCTTTATAGTTTTGGATTTTTTTTTTATTGCTCATAATGATTAGATGCTTAAACTATTTACTTGAGGTTAAACTTAGGAAAGTTACATAGAACAATGGGCATGTTACACATGCTATTAGAGCTAGTAGGTTCAGCTCTGGAACTTGTGTGCTCACTATCTTTTACCTTCCAACATTATGAGGCTAATATTTGGAAAATTCTTGTGCGAGGGTGGTGCATCTTAGGTTAATTGCAAGAAAGTTAGTGATTGGAAATGAGTGCTACCTATGGGCCAAGAAGGAAAAAGAATCCCCTCTTCATACTATGGAGGGAACCAAATATGGCAACGCCATTTGGTTAAGTGATACTGAGACAATTAGTCATGCTCTTTCACAGATTAGTCAAGAGAAAATAAGGATGAGAGATGAAACCAATTTCAACAATTTACCATCTGTTATCTAGCCAAATCAGACTCATTATCACTTTCTAGGAATATGCCCTCGAAATGTAGTGTTAGTCTAGCGTTGATATTTAGGAACCCTCAAGTAGTACTTGATTAGGTAAAAATAACCTTATCAATATAATGGACTCAATACTCAACCTCATACCTTTTAGCCAAACTTACCCTACCAATTGATTACCTTTAGGATAAATAATTTCTCTCTTTTTATGAATAAGCGTGCAATCTTTATTTCTTGAAATTAGTTGAAATAAGCTAATTTGTGTTGATTTAATGGTTTAGTTCTTGAGCGTTCCACATGTCAATTTCCATCATCGGTTACCATTCTAGTGAAAAATGGGATTAACATAGGTTTCAACACCGTTGAAGACAAGTGAGTGGGCACCGGAATTTCAGGAGCATATGTTATGGACTGAGTCTTCATAGTTTCTGTTATTTTTAGTTCTAAAGACTTTATAGCTCTTGTCGAGCTTCTTTAATATTTCATGCCATGGGATTTAAAGTCCATTAGTTGTTGACAATCTGTTGAGACTTTATTAACTGGAAAGTAGGATTTTGTTAACCGCTTTCATATAAATATGTAACTATTGAAAATGATGAATACAAAAGAATATTGTTATGCTACCATTATGTATTTCTAAGTTAAACTTCCATATGAATAAAATGAGTTTTTCCTACCACTCTTTGAATTACTGAGCAATGTGAATTGAGTTATTTGAATGAAGTAATTTGGAGATTACTAGTGCATGTGATATGAGATAGCTATAGAAACTCCTGAGAGCTGGCCACTTGAGGGTTATAGATTAGATAGATAAGTATTTTACTTCTCATTCTATACTTTCTTTTAGTAGATTAATAATTGAAATTGGAATTTATTTTCATGTGTGTGTCATGCTGTCAGTGTCTGTCCTGTAGGTTGTAGCTAAGTACGTAGTCTCTGAATTTAGTGTCTGAAGTTCAGGAGCACTTTCCTTTAGTTGTTTCAAATTGTTAAATTATTTAATGCTAGCTGTTTAGATTGTTATCTTTCACACTAGATCAATGTTTCCTAGTTTCTTTACGAGTTTTAATTCTTTAGCAATCTATACATTCTTTAGACTAATCATTTCTATGCTTTCTAGCTTAGTGATGATGCTTTTTAGATTCAAAGTTTTGTGTTTTCTAGTTTAATTATTTCCAGTTTTCTAGATAGATGATTTCTTGCTTTCAGAGTTTAGAGGTTTTTTAGTTTAGAGTTTTGTTTCAACTGCTGGTATTTAGAGAACCTGAGAGAGATAGTCGAGATTTCTTCTATTTCATACAACCTTTGGACACTACCCAGTCGATATAGTAATGTGTTTATTAACTAAAGTGTTAGGACCTAACGACAACCTATCACTTTTTGGCACCATTGCTGGGGAAATTTTATTTTTCTAGTTTTAGTAGGAGATATCTTGAATACCCCTTTTAGGAATAGAAATAGTCCTTCATATTCTTTTTTGCATGGTCAAGAAATGAGGCCCTCACGGAAGATTCATACCAAAAATCCCCCTATCGACATGCCAACAAGTAGGGAGGAAGGAAACTCAGATCAAGAACTTACTGAGGAATTGATTGAATAGGGTCAACCTGAGATCTTCCCACATACCCCAGCAAGAGAACATATAGTGGTTGAGGAGTATATTCCTTTGAAAACTCCAGAACCTCGCCCAACTGAGTGAATTTTGGAAGAGAATCGCATCCCCTTCAACATCATGGGTGACTATAGAAATGCCGCCAACAATAATATTAACCCTCCACCACCATGCACATTCACTTATCCTATTGCTATTGATGTAGATGACAATACGACAATGAAAAATATCTCATTGCCCTTCTTTCCAACCTTTCGAGGTTTGTCCATTGAGGACACTGATCCATTTCAATTTGAGTTTAAAGTCTTGTGTCAGACATATGTCTACAAGAATGATAATAAAAAAATAAAGCTTTTCCCTTCCACTCTAAAAGACTCAGCCATGCACTAGTTTATGTGATTAGCTTCTCAGTCAATAACCACCTGGGATGAAATGGAGTCTATCTTTCTGGAGAAATACCAAAGTTACTGTAGGGTCAGTGATAGGAAAGAGGAACTATTCAAGATAAGGCAAAATGAGGATGAAAGTTTAGAAGATTACCTAGATAGGTTTATCTTCTTATCCAAATGTTGTGGTGGATAAGCTACTAGTTTTGATATTCTGAAGACCCTATTCCTTAAACGTCTCGATGACGAAGCTCAGAGGAGCTTGGAGTTAATGGGAAAAAGATGTGTCCCAACTAGGACTGGACGATATTATGGAATTGTGTCAAAATTTCTCTTGAACTCGAGGAGGAATCATGAAGTCCACTCTCTTTAAAGGTTCTAATGACATAAGAAAACTTTGTGAAGAGCTAGCCAACTTCAAAAAAGACATTCTTGTTCAGCTAAACATCACCTTAGAAGGGATATAGACCAAAACACAAAATCCTATAACTTTTTCTATTTACTGCCCCAGGTGTCGAAACAAAAATTTGCTAAGGGAATGTCCCTTGGAAAAAGTTGACAAGATTGACATTTGTCAAGTGTGTGACAAAAATCACCTCACCGATCAATGTGAGCTTCTAAATGCTATCAAGAATTCCAAGAAAAGAACAACCCCGGTTGAGGAAGAAGTAAACATTGTAAATCAAAGAACTGGAGGAAATTTTTCCTATGGTCCAAATTCAAACTCTAACTGGAGACCTCAACCTAACTAGAACAATAATCAATGGGAAGCACCCTAGCCTCAAGCACCACCTCCAATACCACCTAATTGGGGAACCTATCCTTGGGGACCACCTGAATGGGAAAGTCAATCTTGGGGCAACCCTCAATGGCCTAACCAACCTCAATAATAGTGGTACCCTCAAAACCCCATTCCTCAATGGAATCAACCTAAACATCAGTTTTATACTGGCCCCAGAAGGATGCCTACTCAACAACAAAATCTTCTACCACCTCCCCAAAACACTCAACAAAATGAACAAGTTAACCAACCACCACTTCCGGCGCAACTAATTCCGAACCCAAAGAACAATCACCCAAATACTTTGGTGTATTCTGTTGAACAAGACAACATCATTGGAATTAACACCATACACTATGTAACCTGCAATTGAGGTTTGGAAAAACACTTTCGCAGCCGACTATTGAAGAAATCCTAGATGAACCTGTTAAGAAGTCTGTTGAGAAGACTGTAATAATGCCCACATCCGTAGAACAAATCCCAGACACCACTCAACACAAGCCTGACCCACCATCTTCAATTGGAGCTTCTGACCTACCTCAAGAGGAGGGGGGTCAGTCTCCAACTGAACTTTCGAAGGATCCCATGCCTAAGGACAAAATCAAAGCACCTTTTCCAGAGTGTCTAAAACCAATTATTGTGAAAGATACTCTGAAAATGAGCTCACCCACCAAAACTGCATTGATACAAGTAATCAAGAAATTATATATTGAAGTCCCTTTGCTACAAGTTATTAAGGAGATTCCTGAGTTAAATTAGTTGATTAAATAGTTGTGTATTAAAACCCTAGGGAGGAAACCAAAATGAATGAATACTGTCCACATAAATGGGTACCTAGCTGACTTGTTGGTTGGAATGACCACTACTCTGAAATATGATGATCCAGGTAGTTCGCATATAACAGTAAAAATTAATGAGGTAGCAATACCTAATTCTTTTGTGGACCTTGGAGTAGCCATTAACGTAATGACTGTTGATGTGATGGAAAAGTTGAGACTTACTGATTTACACCCCACAACTATGGTCTTGCAGATATAAAATCAATCCATAGTTATTCCCAAGGGCATCATTGAAAACGTTCTTGTTAAGGTGGATGGATGGGAATACTTGATAGATTTTTAGATAATTGAGTCTCTTACACCCAAAGAAAGTTATCCAATAATTCTAGGACGACTATGGATGGCTACTATTGTAGCCAAAATTGACTGCAGAGAGGGAGGAATGACCATATCACATGGATCTAATAGCAAACATTTTTTTTTGTATCCTCCTACCAAGCTTTCCGAACACAATAAGGTATGGGTTGATGAACCAGAAAGTTCCAATGGATAGGAAAATTTGGCTTCATTGGCCATGGTAGTCATCAAACAACATGGTGAAGAATTAGAGGATGAATTGGAAAATGACATGGAAAGTCTTACTATGGATTCAAGCAGTGAGGAAATAATGGATGTAGAATAAGTCCTAGGACACCCAATCAACATAGATCACACAAAATTTGATGATGCCAGTTTCATAGGATTACCTTGTCCTTTGATGAACTTAGTTCCAAAAACTCACCATTTCTTCACAGATGTTGCCAGGCTTCATAAAATTGTACCTCACAGCTATCCTCTCAACACCCTGATAAGGCCCATGTATACTATCACATCCAACCATCTAGGAGGTAAGACCATTATGTTGCTACCAGGAAAAAGTTTGAACATTAACAATTGGTTGACTGAGTAAGAGGAACATAGATTGTTTGACACCCTGGTGAATAGATCTAAAGCGTTCACTTGGGAATATACAGATATGAGAGGAATACATCTAGTGTGTGTACTCATCATATCTATACTGAGGATTTTCAGCCTATTCACCAACCAAAATAGAGACTCAATCCTGCTCCGAAACACATTGTTAAAACTGAGATTGAGAAACTCCTACAAGTAGGGTTTATCTACCAGATTTCTGACAACAAGTGGGTGTCAGGTCTTTGGTTGTGGTTCCAAAGAAGAATGGGAATTGGAGAGTGTGTGTAGACTATAGGGAGCTTAACAAAACAACACACATAGATTATTTCCCTCTTCCATTCGTAGACCAAGTGTTGGATAACTTGGCCAGGAGGAAATATTTTTCATTTTTGGATGGATTTAGTGGATACAACTAGATACAGGTAGCAAAAAAAGACCGGGATAAGATGACCTTTACTTTCCCTTGGGGGACATTTGCATATCAGGTTCTCCCCTTTGGGCTATGCAATGCTCCTGCAACATTCCAAAGGGCTATCCTGGCTATATTTGTTGAGTTGGTAAACAAGTGCAAAATTTTATATGAATGACTTCATTGTATATGACTCAAATTTTGATGAAACCCTCAAGAATCTAGATAAGGTGTTAAAGCGATGTGAGGATCATCATTTGTCCCTAAGCCACAAGAAATGTCTGATCATGGTGGAACAAGGAATAGTGTTGGGACATCATATTTTAGCTGAAGGGATTAAGGTTGATCCTAAGAAAATTGAACTAATACAACTCGAGATTCCAAAAACCCAAACCAATGTTAGAAGTTTCTTAGGGCATGCCAGATACTACCAAAGATTCATAGAAAATTTCAGCAAAATTGCAGCCCCTATGTTTTCCCTCCTTTAGAAGAATGTAGAATTCATTTGGACACCTGAGTGTCAGTCGTCCTTTGAAATTATCAAGGAGAAAATCATCTCTACTCCTATCCTTCGAGGACATAATTGGAACCTTCTGTTCCATATTTATGCTGACACATTTGATGATGCCATTGGGCAATTTTAGGACAAGAAAATGAGAATGGGGGAAAATATGCCATATATTTCATCAACAAGAATTTGAGGCCAACATAAAAGAATTATACCACAATAGAGAAATAATTATTGGTTGTAGTTCATGCAATTAAGAAATTTTGACATTATGTCACAGGATGCAAGGTCACAATGCATACAGATCACTTAGCCATCAAGTACCTCATGAATAAACCTGTGGTAAATGCAAGGATAATTAGGTGGTTACTTCTCTAGGAATTCAATGTAACAATTGTTGACAAGCCCGAGAAGTCAAATGTAGTCGTGAATTTCTTATCCCGAATTAAACATGATGGTGACTATGCTCCGATACAAGATGAGTTTCCAGATGAAAATATGTTCGCCATCTCTACTAAGACCCCTTGGTTTGCTGATATTTCAAATTATTTGGACACTGTAGAAGTACCACCTCATTTTTCATCAAAACAAAAGAAACACCTCGTTAGAGAAAGTGCCCCTTTTAAATGGATTAATGGGATCTTATTTCAATGCACATTTGGTGTGGTTCTATGACATTGTGTTAGAGTAGATGAGACCTATAATATCCTTAGAGCCGGTCATGATGATCTTGTTGGAAACTTGCAACCAATTAAAAACAATTTTCACATAACCCAAAAGAGAGATCTATGCAATTAAGTAATCAGTATCCACATGCAAGATAATAGACAACATACCCATGAAAATATGACACACAATATATCTTGGAAAAACCCTCAAGAGGGAAAAAACCCAGCCTCCAAAAGCATTTATCTCTCATGTATTATTCAACAATAAAGATTACAATACATCTTCAGAGTCTCCATGAACACCATTGAAGCAATAATCCCTCTCCAAGAAATCCATGCAAAAAAGCACACAACCACACATCCTATGCCATGCTTCAAACCCTCACAAATGCTAACCAAAGCTAACATGCAAAATTGCATCTCACAATAACTACCTTTGTGGTTGCTTTTATAGAAGCAAGCTCCCACAAAACCACTAAGTGGTATTACACAAAACCATGAGATTACAAAACCATGTCCCCTTATTTAATACTGGGTAATTTATTTATTTATTTTACCCAATATTAAATAATTACATTTTTAGCAACTTAACTTATGTCCCAATGTTACATGCAACATAAAGTGGCCCCAAGAATAATTGCATTAAATATATTATGCAAGGTGTACAACACACCTTTTTCCTAACAGTATCCCACTTTTTGTATACATTGCATAAGGGGAACAAGTAACCTCAAAACATGAATCAAATGAACAATACATATAGCCACATATACCATCATGGAATCAAAATGCTCCATGTGCTCCATCAAGATACTTGCAACAAGAATCAAATTGACCACCATCCCAAGCATGAATTTTCTCATCCTCCATCATGCCAATGCACAAAGATAAGAATCCATCCAAAGAGAAGCCACACAATCTGTCACAATGAAGCATTAGTCTTGCCTCAATCGATATCCTAAACAAAAACACTCAATCCAATGGTATCAATATGCACCAGTAGTTGTCAAGAAACACAAACCCAAAGCTGAAATAACACCCACAACGAGTGCCAATACATCCAACTATCCATACCTCCAAGGTACATAAAACATAGTAAACTCATACCATAAACATATACACCCATAAACTGCAATCACAAACTCCAAGTGCAAACCTTTCAAAGAATGACATACACATCCAAGAGCTCCCACTGCATGGGTAATGCAAATCTGAAAAAAAAGGTCAAGGCATACCAAGTCTACCAATAGCATCATATAGAAAGTGTAAAATACATCATGTAGAACCAAGGAATCATCCACAATGATATGCAAACCTATAAATCAATAACCTGTAAGAACAACTCTTACCACAAGTCTCCATAGCTCTCCCAAGTTCTCCACACCCAACAAAGGAAAAAGATAAAGGAACCTCCATGTCATCACCCAAGAACATAAGTGAAAACACATGACCACAAGCTAGTGATCACAATAGCTCCAACCAAAACTCAAACCAATGTAATGTGAAACCAAACATCTAGGAAGATAACCAAGACCAAAGAGAGAAACTCTGCACATCATATACCTGTAGAAAAACCTCCTACATACACCTCTAAATGCCAACTATGTCAAGTATGATCTCCTCCAAAAAACACTCCAAATGAAAATCCATAACAACACCCAACCGTTCAATCACCAAGATCAAACATAACATATGTATCATGTAATCAACATGGATGTAAGCCTCTCAAGCCAAAGAAGATCAAACTAAATCCATTCCCAATGAAGGAAATAAGCCCAAGACATCTCCTAAACTCAACATCAATGAATGTAATCAAAATGCATAAGGATATAAACATGCCAACACTCCTCAAATGAACCCTCCAAAACCATATATCCATAGCTCAAGATCCAAATGCATGAGAAGATAAAGTATAAAACATAGAGCACTTGAAAGTAACAATGAACAATACCTCTCAAGTGAAACTGCCGAGTAGACCAAGAGCGAAGAACGAGAATGCTCCTCCAAGACATCCAAGTCATCATGACTCATCCAAGAACACTCTCCTCATAGGTCCATGTTGAACTCACGTTCAACCAAGGTGTAGGCTCCTCAGACTTCCTGCTAAAATCTCATCAAGAGTAACCATCTCAACTCATGTCTCTAACCATATGAGAACTCAAGCCTCACCTATGTCTCCAAGTATCCATGAGTACCTGTAGCCAACCAATCCATGCCAAACTCCAAATGCAACATAGCATCATCATGAAGTAATCAAGAAAATGATCAATGTACCCAATACCAAGAGAACCATACAAGATCAAAGTGATATATCCATCCTAGGAATCAGGAACATAACCATGACATCATGATCTCACACCTCCTCAAAGAGTATCATATGATCCAAAGAACATAACATGCACCTGTATCATTTCAAAACTCTAATCTAGAATCAAGAGTAAATCATGACATAATAACATAACCATCATATAAAAAAAAGGATCACATATCAGAATACAAATCATGACACCTCAACCAAAGAATAAATAAGTCCTACATGGCAACCAAAGATGTCAACACATCCAAACCATATGAATATAACCATCCTCTGTCAATGAAACCAAAGATACCAATGAACCATCACTATCCACCATCAAATGGTGAATCCACATCACTACCAACAACTCCCACTGAACTATGATACCAAGTCACACATGGAATCATGAAAACCATCCTCTCCATGAAGATTATCTAGGTCTACACACACAACTAAACTGTTAGTAACATAACAAGTAGAACCAAAATATCCAAGCCAAGAAGATACTTACAATTGCCAAGCCATCATAAACATATCCAACACTGCCAATCCATCAATGTCAAAAAATCCCACTGAAAAGTGTAACCAAGCTATCCATGACATCATGATAAACCACTTGCTACAAGTCCCAAAAACAACTATCCAGGTACTATAAGAAACATCCATCCTCTCATCTCTAAGCACACATACCAATATACAAATGACTCAAAAATAAGGCCAACTGTCAAAGTCTGCAAAAACAATGAATCATACTTGGTGAATAAAGATAATCCACAACCAAGTCATCCCACTACAAGTAAATGGGTAGCTAATCCACAACCTGCATGACTTGTAGATCCAATCACTGAAACATGCAAACTCATCATCACATCAGTAAACTGCAAACTAAGATATCTAAGAGAATAACCATATAGACCAAATGACTCAAACACCAAATCAACCTCTGATCTAATTTTTCAAACATGTCCATATTCAAGTGCCATAGTTAAGGAACCAAACACACCACCAAATGTACCAACAACTCAACCCAACCCTGTCCACATATCTGCATAACATAGTCATCTACATAGGTCTCACATCATGACTGTTCTTGGTAATACCATCTCACCTCCTCAACATGACATCAAAACCAGCAAACCAAGTGACTAAACCAAGCCACCAAAATTGAATATGCATCAACACTGAAATATCAATTGGAAAAGACAACCCATGTCCAAGTCATAATTGCAACATGTAAGTATAGACCACCTACAACATTGCACAACTTGTAGATAGAACAATGCGACATACAAATCCAACCAAATACTGATAACCATGTCAAATGAGAGAATAATCTGAGATGTACAATTGAGCATACAATGAATCCAACATCAAATCTCCAAGATCCGATCATCTATAAACTCATAGTATCACCATAGTCAAAGTAAGTAACCCATAAACAACTTAGATAAGGAAAACAATAAATAAACCATGCCAAAATAACTCCAAACCTAATCCACTATGTAGTTCTCTGAACAAACTTTCTGTTGACTATTCGAAGTCCAAAATTTGACTCCATATGCGCCCGATATCACCTCTTGAAGCTCAAAACAAACACTTGACTTCCAGCTAGAAAAACACTATCAAAACTATAAAATATGGAATTTTTTTGACACCACAGTGTAGATCTCTGAGTAAGCTTTCCAACAAGTCCAAGAAGTAAAAAATATGACATATTGAACAAAAGTTATGCCTCTTTGAAGCAAAAGCATAGTTTGCACTTGAGGCAAATTTTTTTTAGCTACCCTTGGTGGCTAGGTGGCAGCCCCATTTGGGCGACACTGCTCCTTGAGTGGCAGACCCAAAATATGAATTAAATTGCATTTTTTTTTTCATATGAAAAATTTCATTTCGGGCTCCATTTTTTAAATCACCGGTGGATAAAAAAAAAATAACAAATTTGTTTTAAATCCCCATAGGGAATGGTAGAGGTGATATGCTGGGGCCCTTGTCGGCAGCATCCCTGATAGGGTACGACGGAGTTGG
The DNA here is from genome assembly GCA_007258455.2 of Sequoia sempervirens. NCBI lineage: Eukaryota > Viridiplantae > Streptophyta > Pinopsida > Cupressales > Cupressaceae > Sequoia > Sequoia sempervirens. The sequence goes on from VDFB02373365.1 coordinate 144,492,004, forward strand.
GGGTGGGCCAACCCCCCCCCTTTGGATTTTTATTTTTTTCTTCCGAATAAAATATTTCTATACAATCTGCTAAAATGAGGATTTTACAATTTTTTTTGGTAATTTTTCAACTTCTCCAAAATAAGTTGAGTTATAAATCAAAATTCATCTCTCGGCAAACCTAGATCCAATCGCGAGGTCTATTTTGGGCTAGGAGATCATTTATGAAAGCTCACTCCCAAAACCCCCATTTGAATACAAAACCAAGAAAGCCATTTTTCACCCAGAATTTCTCACCCCAAATCTGCAAACAACCCATCAAATCAACAAACCCAAAACCCTTAGATTTGCAATAAACAACTTGCAAAAACCTCATATCTTGCCATGCCTTTGATTCTTACATGCAATGCATAGATTCAAACTTAAATACGATTTTTCTCAACCAAGGGTTTTACAACCACAACTGAAGCTCTGATACCACTTGTTGGAAACTTGCAGGCAATTAAAGACAATTTCCACATAACCCAAAAAAGAGATCTATGCAATTAAGTAATCGGTATCCACATGCAAGAGAATAGATAACATAACCATGAAAATATGACACAAGATATATCCTGGGAAAACCCTCAAGAGGGAAAAAACCTAGCCTCCAAAAGCATCCATCTCTCATGTATTATTCAACAATAAAGATTACAATACAACTTCAGAGTCTCCATGAATACCATTGAAGCAACAAGCCCTCTCCAAGAAATCCATGTGAACAAGCATGCAACCAAACATCTTGTGCCATGCTTCAAACCCTCACAAATGCTAACCAGAGCTAACATACAAAATTGCATCTCACAATAACTACCTTTGTGGTTGCTTTTATAGAAGCAAGCTCCCACAAAACCACTAAATGGTATTACACAAAACCATGTGACTAAAACCATGTCCCCTTATTTAATATTGGGTACTTTATTTATTTATTTTCCCCAATACTAAATAATTACATTTTTAGAAACTTAACTTATGGTCCCCCAATGCTACATGCAACATAAACTGGCCCCAAGAATAATTACATTTTAAATATATTATGCAAGGTGTACACCACACCTTTTTCCTAACAAATCCTTTTAGAGGGAATTATTCTGCTAAAAGGACAACTCATAAGATTTTAGAGCCAGATATTACTAGCCTTCAATGCATAAGGACATCAAGAAATACATTTGTAGATGTGATGAATGCCAAAGGGTAAGAAAACCAACTGCATTTAATGAAATTCCCCTGCAGCCTCAGGTAGTTCTTGAACCATTTGAAAAATGGGGATTGAATTTTATTGGCCCTGTAGACCCTCCTTCACAAGGAAAAGAGTACATTCTGGTATGTACCGACTACCTAACTAAGTGGGTGGAAGTGCAAGCCCTATGTGTTGCTATGGAGGAATAGGTAGCTGATTTCCTTTACAACATAATTTTCCTTAGATTTAGAGCTCCAAGTACAATTATTACAGACTAGGGCCCCCAGTTTATGTCCAAAGTTCTGTTAGCATTCATAGATCATTTCCAAGTAATTCACAAGAAGTCCTCACCCTACCACTCGTAGGTGAACAGACAAGTCGAAGTCACCAATAGGGAATTGGAAAACATTTTAACAAAAATGGTTTCATCAGGAAGGAAAGATTGGGCTAGGAAACTATTAGAAGCTGTCTGGGCCTACAACACCACTTGGAAATCAACCACTGGCTATAGTCCATATGAGTTATTCTTTGGGAAGAAACCCCTCTTGTCTATTGAATTTGAACTCCAAACCCTTTGAACAACTATGGAGTTGGGTATGGATCTTAAACGAGCCCAAATTGAGAGAGTTTTATAGCTTACCAAACTAGACAAACTCTATTTGGATGCTGTCCATCAAACTAAACTGGTCAAACAACAAGGCAAGGTCTGACATGATAAACATATCAAGGAGAAATAATTCCATACTGGGGATTGGGCATTATTGTTTGATTCCATATACAAGGATCATCAAGGAAAACTCAAAACACATTGGCTTGGACCATAGAAAATTTCTGAAGTATTTGCCAATGGTTCAGTCCAGCTGAAACCTATCGATGGTGATACCCAAAATTTTCTAGTTAATGGGCATCAAATACACATCTACCATAAGCCTGTTAATAAAGAATAATTTACAAAAATGGTAGAAATGTAGGGAGAAATCCAGTGCATTGACTTTGCTATGGCAGGGTCAATATAGTTTTGCTAAATAAATAATAATCCAAAAAAAATTATATTAAAAAAATTCATTTCATAATGTTTCTTCAATTTCTTCATCAACTTCACCATTTGGACTTGGATAAATTTTGTCTATATTTTGCAGGAATTCATCTTTTTGACAAACACAATTTTGGCGCATTGTGCTATGATGCTCCAGAACTTGTTAGCATGGTTGCTGCAATGCTCTAGAACCTGTACAACGGACTTGTCCTACTCCTTGTCTTGATCCTACATTCTGATGCATCACTCAATGACGCTTCAGGAAGCCAAGGCCAAAATGTCACATCTTTCTTCCTTCTGGCGACATCTTTTCAATGATGCTCTAGAATTCTTTTATTTCTTTCTTCCAGTGGCATCTTTCCAGCGATGCGTTGGACTTTTATTGGTTCTTCCCTCCAGTGACATCTTTTCATCGATGTTTCAAAATTCTGCTATTTATTCCAACGACATCTTTCTAGGGATGCTCCAAAATTCTGCTGCTTCTTCCCTCTGGTGGCATCTTCCAATGATGCTCCAGAATTTTGCTGTTTCCTTCTTCCAGTGACATCTTTCAGTGATGCTCCAAAATTTTCTTAGGTGCTCTGAAAATTTGATAGGTTGCTCCATAAATTTTTCGTTGCTACTCTGGCTACATCTTTTGACGATGCTCCAAAATTTTTTGGTTGTTGCTTCAGTTGCATCTTTCGACAATGCTCCAAAATTTTTTGGTTGTTGCTCCAGCTACATCTTTCGATGATACTTTGAAATTTTTTGGTTGCTGCTCCGACTGCATCTTTCGACGATGCTCCAAAATTTTTGGTTGTTGTCCTGGCTGCATCTTTTGACGATGCTCTGGAATCTTTAATCTTGTTGCTGCATTTCGATGACATCTCTCCACGATGATCCAAAAATTTCTTTTCCTCTACTTCAACTGCATTTTTTGGCAATGCCCCAGATTTTTGTAAGCTTTTTCCTTTCCAATATTTTGATTTTTCCTAAGTTTTATGCATGCCCATCACTTGATTTTCTACTACCTCGAGATTTTCTCCCTAATAATCATTCCACCATATCATAATAAATCTTCCCATAATAAATAAAATTATTATGTCACCCCTTTTTGTCATAATAACTTTCGTCGCCATTTCAACTATCCCATGCATGCCATTATTATCCGCCGCCACCCTCTCCAAATCATATGACTATCCAATTATGTCAGCATAGGTAAGTGATGTTTGATCTAGTGACAAGACATAAGGTGCATGCAAATTTATTTATTTAAAATTTAGTACTTATTTTGAATAAAAGCTAATTAATTGGCATGAACCATTCCTTCTTGCAATTTTGAAACCTATGCCATCACATGATTGATAAAAGTATGGAAATGGTTGTGTAATTCCCCATGAAAAATCATCATAATTACTCAGTAAGGTGACAAGAAAGGTGATTAATTCCTCCTCCATTGGGTATATCGATACAAAGTTCCTTTTCCATTTGCAATTCAATAAGGAAAGAATCACAGAGTTATGCAGAATTTCGCCAAGAGAAAGGAAAAAAAGAAAGATGGGAGGAGCCAAGAAAAAGTTTGAACCTACTTCTGCAACTCAATTATTGGCATTGGGAAATATTGCAGCTCTATTTTAGAAAATCGAGTGGCTAGAATTCATGAATTTTTTTGAAGAGTATATAGAGCAACTTGTAAAACAATTTGTCGAGAATTTTGCAGATGGGTAGACCTTTGTACATGACAAGAGATTCTGGGTAAGTACGAAAACCATTGCTCATCTTTTCGGTCTTAAAAATAAAGGAATTGATTTGAATGAAAATGCTAATGTCACCTATCAAATACTGGTAGAACTATTTCATAGAGAAGGGGAGCCTCAACCTATAATTACCATTAGTACTAGGGGGAAAAACAAAGGTTTCCATAGAATGTCTCTTCCAGAACCCTAGAGAATTGATGTAGCCTAGATAATCAAATATTTCACTTGTGAAGGACAAATAACTACAATAGTGGGAGCCTTCTCTTAGGGTTAATCTACTAGCCATTATGTGTCATTCAGTCACCTCTATGACAGAAAATATAAAGTTGGGATACGGCCCCTCAAACATCATAGTCTCATACAGTTGATATACAAATATTATTTTTGTAAAAAGCCATAAAAGAAGTGTTACAAGTTCCTGTGAAAATTTGAAAAAGTAGATTTTGAAAAACTGCTCGAGGGGGGAGAGTCCTCCAAGAAAAAAGAACAATTTTTAGAAGAACCCTCCTCTGAGGCATTGGGTGATCCTGAATCCCAATAGACCTCAACGGCTCCTAGTGGCAATGCACCAGAAACCTTGCTGGATGAGCTAGAAACCCTAGGACAGATAGGGGATGTGGAAATTGTGCACTCCGTAGATGAAGAAGAACCTCCTTGCAAGAGGAAGAAATGAAGTAAGGTTAATTTTCAAATGAATCCTCCTCTATGGAGAAGTAAAATTTTGTCTTTAGGATCCAATGAAACCGAACCCCAGGATATAGGAAGTACTTCCAAAAGGAAGAAGACTAAGACTCAAACACAGGTAGTGGAAATTGAAAGTCCACCTGGTAGTGAGGAAATAAATGAAACAAAAAAGCAGAGTGATCAATTGCCTAAGGAAGAGGACAAGATAATCCCATCACCCAAAGAGAAAGAAGAGAGAACACAGTCACCACATTCTGTGCAGATTGATGATGAACCTGTGGGGGAACTTTCTCCTTTTCTTGATAGAACATGAAGTATACCTGAAATTGAGGAAAATGCACCTCATACTAATATGGAAATTCCTCACTCATCCTTATCTATGGACATAGGGGATACAAAATATGACCAGAGAGAAGAGGAATTAGAGAAATTAAAAGAAGAAATTATTTAATTAAAAACTAGGCTACAAAATGATGAAGCATAGATTATCCAACATAAAGAAGAGATTGAGGCACAAGCTACAATTGTAAATAAAAGAGACCAAGAAATTGCAAGACTAACAGTGCAGATGGAGGAAAAAGATAAACTCATTGAGAAGTTGCAGTACCAAATTAAATAATGGAATCAACAAGATAAGTAGCACAAGGTTGATCTGTTTGAAAGAGATAAACATATTGAAGGTTTGAAAAACAATTTTATGCAATTATTTAATGCTTTTGAAGATGAAAGAAATAGACATGAAATTGAATTGAATGCTTCTATGAGTAAGATTGTGGAATTAGAGAAAGATTTGCAAGAGAGTGACCCTAAACCAATAATGGAATCAAAGGAGACACAAACTGAACCCATTGTTATAGAATGGTTTCAGGTATGCATCCCTCCAATATTAATGAAATGGATAGAGCGATGCTATCTTTTAAGGGATGTGGAATTTGAGAATAATAGGTTGAAGAGGGAATTGGTAATGTTAAAAGAATCATTTCATAAAGAATATAGAGGTAAACATGATGCTCATGAAATTGGTGAACTATTATTAGCTTGTAGAAGACCATCTAGGTTGTACTCTATGTTTCTTAGTGAACAACTCTTAAGATGGAAGTTACGAAGAATTCACGAAAATCAACCACATGATCCTAATGATAAGGAATTTGTAAAGATATTTCTTGAGTCACTCCCTGAATAACAAATTTTTTATGTGAGTTCTTTGTTCATAATTTTCTCCTGGAAGAATATACAAATTTCTTTGTTAATTTCTTTGTGGGAGAAGTCCAATTGAGATCATTCCTGTCTACAATGAGAAATTAGCTTCACTAGCAAGATAGGTAAAGAGAATATGCATCTATAGAGAAGATTGTTGGGTTGCAAATGAGATATCCCCATTGAAATCCTTTCTCTTTCAAAGCACATTTTATGAATATTCAACTTAGAAAGGAGGTACAGGGCAAGTACAATAATAACCTTTGGCTGTGCTATGATCACTTTTAGGAACAAGGGCCAAAATTGATAGGAAAAGCTTGGAATGCATGTGAAGAATGGTATACCCCTCTTCCTATGTATCTCAAGAAAAGGGAAATAATCTCACCCCTTAATATTAGATGGTCCTACAGAAGAGCATTAGCCTTGGCCAAAATCCTTGAAGAATTGAAAGTTAATTGGATTGGTATGAGGTACAAACCTCCTCTCCTTCTTTCACCACCTCCTTCAGAATATACCAATCTAGACCAAAGTGATGACAGTTTTGCAAGATGGGTACAAGGGGTCACTTTTCATCAGGGATTTCTGAGGGAGCCAGAGGAGCTGGATACTGAGGCAGATGACTTGTATGATCTCAATGCCAAGTATAAGGAGACGAATAAGGGTAATGAAGGACATGGAACACACTAGAGAGCAGGAGGACATGCTCAGGCTTAGGAAGGGGAGGAAATGATGAGGTAAAAATAACCTCATCAATATAATGGACTCAATACTCAACCTCATACCTTTTAGCCAAACTTACTCTGCTAATTGATTACCTTTTGGATAAATAATTGCTCTATTTTTTATTAATAAGTGTGCAATCTTTATTTCTTGAAATTAGTCAAAATAAGCTAATTTGTGTTGATTTAATGGTTTAGTTCTTGAGAATTCCACAAGTCAATTTCCATCACTGATTACCATTCTAGTAAAAAAGGGGATTAACGTAGGTTTCAACACTGTTGAAGACAAGTGAGTGGGCGCCAAAAATAAAGGAGCATGCATTATGGACCGAGTCTTCATAGTTTATGTTATTTTCAGTTCTAAAGAATTTATAGCTCATGTCAAGCTTCTTTAATATTTCATGTTATGGGCTTTAAAGTCCATTAGTTGTTGACAATCTGTTGAGATTTTTGTAACTGGAAAGTAGGATTTTGTTAACCGCTTTCATATAAATATGTAACTGTTGAAAACGATGAATACAAAAGAATATCGTTATGATGCCATTATGTCTTTATAAGTTAAACTACCATATGAATAAAGTCCATTAGTTGTTGACAATCTGTTGAGACTTTATTAACTGAAAAGTAGGATTTTGTTAACCACTTTCATATAAATATGTAATTGTTGAAAATGATGAATACAAAAGAATATCATTATGATGCCATTATGTCTTTGAATTACTAAGCAATGTGAATGGAGTTCTTTGAATGAAGTAATTTGGAGATTACCAGTGCATGTGATTTGAGATAGCTGTAGAAACACCCAAGAGCTGGCCACTCGAGGGTTATATATTAGATAGATAAGTATTTTACTTCTTATTCTGTACTTTATTTTAGTAGATTAATAATTGAAATTGGAATTTATTTTCATGTGTGTGTCATGTTGTCAGTTTCAATCCTATAGGTTGTAGCTAAGTTCGTAGTCTCTGAGTTTAGTGTCTGAAGTTCTGAAGCACCTTCCTTCAGTTGTTTCAGATTGTTAAATTATTTCATACTAGCTATTTAGATTGTTATCTTTTGCACTAGATCAATTTTTCTTATTTTCTTTACGAGTTTTACTTCTTCAACAATCTATACATTCTTTAGACTAATCATTTCCATGCTTTCTAACTTAGTGGTGATGCTTTTCATATTCATAGTTTTATGTTTTCTAGTTTAATTATTTCTAGTTTTCTAGATAGATGATTTCTTGCTTTCAAAGTTTAGAGGCCTTTTAGTTTAGAGTTTTGTTTCAATTGTTGGTATTTAGAGAACCGTAGAGAAATAGTCGAGATGTCTTCTATTGCATATAGCCTTTGGACACTACCCAATCGATATATTAATGTGTTTATTAACTAAAGTGTTAGGACCTGATGACAACCTATCTGTACCTATGGTTGAAAAAATTGTTATAGCCTCTAGTAGTGATTCAAAGGGATATGTTCCCCAAAATTATGTATTGGAATATAAATCTAAAGGTTACTATCCTTTTTGGGATAGAGATTCAAGCAAAAATTAGAGGGTTACATTGCACACAGTTATGTATCTGAGAGTGAATCCAATGGATACTCTCCTCTTGACTAATTAAATAGTGATTCTACGTAAAAGGAAGGATATTAAAATCCTTATGAGTAAATGAAAAATTATGTTATTATCCAAATTCATGTATGAGAAACTCAATGAAACTTTGTTTATGTTCTTTTTTCTCCTTTGAATTTTTTTCTATGCATTTAGTAAACCATGATAGGATCTAATTAAGATGAACCTCTAGGTATAACTCTATATAAGATAATGGTTAGGACAATAACTAATCCTGGAGGGAGTCAAGAAGTTGGAAAAGGTCTAGATAATGTTGAAGCCAAGTTGGATCAACTTCTAGCAATCATGGATGAAACTAATGAAAGGATAGGAAACCTTGAGCAAGAAGTGAGGGGAAAATAAAAAGAGGATGAAGAAGTTCCCAACAATGAGGAAGAAGGGGAAGATTCTAGAAACCACACTAAATCTAGAGATCAAGATAGTGTTAGGACACAATCATGTTCTGATGGAACCAAGAGAAAGCGTATGGCAACTGAATTACCTAGGGATATGAGAAAGATTACTCCTCTTAAATTCAAAGGAAGCACCAACATAGAAGAAGATGAGGCTTGGTTAATTCAAATGGAGAAGTATTTTGAAATAAGAAACTATTCAGAGGTCACTAAAGTTGTGTGGGGAGCATTCCAGTTAGCAGGAGAAGCCTCTAGCTAGTGGATGAACAAGAATATGGAATTTGGAATCAATTCCTTAAAGCTAACTTGGGATGAGTTTTTTGAGATTTTTTGTAAGAGGTGGTTACCCCAACTATTTTTCGATCAAAAGCTCATTAAATTTTAGAATCTTAAGCAAGGAAAAATGTCAGTGAATGAATACTAGGAGAAGTTCACTCGTCTCTTGAGGTATGTACCAATGTACCAAAAGAATGAGTGATTTCAAATCAGGAAGTTCATCATGGGACTAAATGGACAAATAGGTGCAGAGGTGGATGTACATGGTCCAACCAATATGGAACTAGTATATGAGAAGGAAATCAAACAAGAGAAAAAGCTCAAATCCATCTCGATCTACTAGGAGAAGAAGAATTGAAAGAAGTTCGAAGGACCTCAACCTAATCAAGCTCCAAAGAAGTTTAATGAGGGGGGGGGAATTTCAAAGGAAAGGGGACAAGGAATTTCATAATAATTGGAATGAGCCAAGGAAGGATCATTGAGGAAACAACTACAATAGTGGTAAGTATAGAAAAGTTGGAGGGAATGGTGGTAATTCTAATAGGCCAGTGAAAAGAAGAGGACCAGTAAGAGGATGCTTTACATGTGGAGCAAATCTTTTTTCTAGTCAATGTCCCGACAAACCATCAAGTTCACAACCACATGGTAATTCACTTCCTCTTCAATGGGTTGCATTTCAAGAAAGGATCAATGCAATAATGGACAATCAACAAGCTGAATACCGGATCACCCTGGTGGAAACTCCAGTTACTTTGTTTGGTTTACCTATTTCCATAATTATTGATATTGGAGCCACATAAAATTTTGTTTCACCTAGAGTAGCTAATCAGATTTCTAGGAAGGCTGGTTTTATGGAAAAATATTGTGTTGTAGAATATACAAACCAAGCAAGAGCAATGGTGAACCAATATTTATTTGAAGCAAGGGTTGAACTTCCAAGTTTCTCGATGGAAGTAAACTTGTACGTAGCACCCTTAGGATCTTACAATGTCATGTTAGGTATGAATTGGCTATGGAAGCATAGAGCTAAAGTGGATTTCCATGCTAAAATCGTAGAATGGATAGATGATATAGGTAATCTAGTTTCTTTTCAAGGAACACCTAGAGAGGTGAAATTGTGATAGATATTGGTTGTGCAAATGCATAGGGTGAAAAAGAAAGGTTGCCAACTCTTTGCAGTTAAAATGGATAAACTAGAAGAATTCAAGGAAGTCACTCCTCAAGATGATGTCACGTATTATGAACCACAAGATTCTCAAGAGGTTGAAGAAGGAAAAGTGGTGGAATCTAGATAAACGGATATGGAGAAGTATACCATCTTATGGAAATTTGTGGATGTCTTTCCAGAAGAACCACTTGGACTGCCTCCTAAGAGAGTATTTGATTTCTCTATTGACCTAGTAACAAGATCAGAACATGTATCTAAAGTACCCTATAGGATGACTACAATAGAATTAATGGAGCTTAAGGCACAGTTGGAAGAGTTATTGTCCAAGGGATTGATAAGACCCAATGTTTCATCCTGGGGAGCGCCAGTGATCTTCATGAAAAAGGATGGTACCCTATGCTTGTGTATAGATTATCAAATGCTTAACAAAGATACAATAAAGAATAAGTACCCATTGCCCTGAATTGATGATCTTTTCAATTAGATGCGAGGAGTGGTAGTGTTTTCAAAGATTGATCTGTGATCCAATTATCACCAACTAAGGATCAAAGAAAAAGACAATTTCAAAATTACTTTTAGGACTAGATACGATCATTATGAGTTCATGATCCTACCCTTTGGACTTACGAATGCACCAAAAACATTCATGAACCTGATGAACAATGTATTTAGAGATTGCTTGGATAGATTTGTATTAGTATTCCTTGATGATATCTTAATCTATTACAATAATGAAGAGGAGCATTGTAAACATTTAGAGATAGTTCTCCAACAGTTAAGAGAGCACAAGCTATATGGAAAAATTTCTAAGTGTCATTCTTTTGTAAGGAAGTGCAGGACTTAGGTCACGTAATTTCAGAGAGGGATTGCAGTGGATCCAACTAAGATAAAGGTGGTGCTTGAGTGGTTAGTGCCCAAAAGTGTATTAGAGGTTAGAAGTTTTATGGGTTTGGCTGGTTACTATAGGAAGTTTGTTGCCAAATTTTCTAGGATAGCTTTTCCTATTACTTAATTACAAAGGAAGGGTAAGAAGTTTGAGTGGTCAAAAAAGTGTCAAGTAAAATTTGACCTACTCAAGGAGAAGTCGACTACCACACTTTACTATCATAAAAAACACATTAGGAGGAGGATTAGGAGGGTTTTGATGCAAGAAGGGAAAGTCATAGCTTATGAATCTAAGAAGCTAAATCCCTATAAACAAAATTATGCATCACATGATTTGGAGTTAGCGACAGTTGTTCATGCATTGCAGATGTGGAGACACTATATGATGGGAAAGCCTTTTGAACTAAAGATCGATCATCACAATTTGAAGTATTTATTTACTCAACCCAATCTGAATGTACGAGAAAGAATACAACGTTCATAGCAGCCAACTTTTCTTAAGCTTGCTGAGTTGAACCTTTTAACTTGAGAAGTGTCATTCTTGATACCTTGTTTCTAGCCTTTATTTTATGAACTTTGTGTATAAATAGAGGAGCTATCTACCTCAATAGGGATGCATATCTGCATTCTTGTTGTGATTTTCTAAGTTGTCATTATCTATTTTGTGAGTTGAGTGAGTTTTTAGAAGTTGTGAGAGGATATTGTGAGCGAGGTTTTGGTGAATAGGGAGAAGGATAATTGGAGAAATTACATACTAATTTAAGGGAAACCAGTTCAATCAATTGGAGCATTGCATAAACAAGTATGATGATTTCTACTCTTTTATATTTTTAATGTTTGAAAAGAATGTGTGACATTTTTTTTCTTGTTTAGAAAATTAGATCAATTGCTTAGTAGGGAAAAGTTATTTTAATATTATGTGAAAGTGAAAGATTGCTTGTTGTACTTAGTGTAAGGATCTATTTTGTTTGAAGTGTTTGTACATATTCCATATTAAGGAATGGGTGGTTATAGTGGGGATAAATATTATATTATGAGTATGGCTTATATAGCTAATGTTTAACCTAGTTGTGACTTAGAGTCCTTTTGTTTACTTAGTAGAAGGGTTTTAATTTAAAATAGAGGTTATAGGTTATTCTTGGGGTCAAGTTTACTCCATGGCTTAAGGGAATAGCCTATGCATAGGTTATGAATGGTCAATACAAATCTCAGTGGGAAGGTGGGTTGAGTTTTATGACAACCACTAAATCTTGGGTGATGAATACTTTGGCCCTTGTAGTGTAATTTTCCAATGTTTACACTATTAGTTTACTGTGATCCAGGTTTACATACTAGTCAGGGAATATCATATGTGTAGGTTGTAGCCATTGTGTGACATACCTATATATGTAGGACACAACACCATGTGTGGGAAAGGTCAATTTTCATTATGAGGTTACCAAACCAATCTCTTCGTCGAAGGTTAGGGCCATCTATCAATTTGGTAGATGTGTGGGGGACTACAGTTAGTCCAAGGTTGGTGAAAAAGTGCTTGAGTGATGCTTCCCCTTGTTAGTAGGTGACCAAGATTTGGTGGAGAGTACCTGGACCATTTGTACATCTATTGCCAGTAAGCTCTATAAAGCCTTGTTTGTGTATTTTGTATCCATTACTATGGAAAGATTATAAAAAATAAATGTTATCAGGTTAACATGTACCATGTAATCATTACTTTGGAAAGTTGTAATATTTTGATATAATGCAATGGAAAATTTTGGAAAGATATTTATTTCAAATTTCCATGCTATCTGTATAGTTTTGGAAATAAATTTTTTATTTCTCATAATGATTAGATGCTTAAACTATTTACTTGAGGTTAAACTTAGGAAAGTTACTATGTAGAACAATGGGCATGTTACACACGACAATAGCGAATCCAATGATTCTTTCCTTATGCTTGTGTGCCTTAGTTCGTACAACCTTTTATTTGTAGGTTGTTTCTCCTACATGCACTTCTTGGTTTCACATAGTTTCAATGTACCTATCATAGTTCTCCCTTTTCAACATTATGGGGCGGGGTTTCTATTGTTGGTGCTAATTGTTCCTTGGTTTTGCGTTTGAGTGATCTATGTATCTAGTATTTGTTCCTATGTACTTTCGGATGCAGTGTACATTAGCGGTTGGTTACCCATGCATTTCAATTAGATGGATCACTTACCATATGGACAATTTTGCATTCCTATTTTTTGGAGGCAACCTTCCATTTACATTTGATTAGAGACTATTGTTACCTATATTTTCAACTTGCATCTTGCATGTTGAGTAGTGTCATTGGGGTCACTCATACATATTCATGTGTCATTTGTATCTTTGAGTTCTATATGGTTGCCTTTGTTTGCCATTTGATTCAAGTAGTGTCATTAGGGACACTCATGTAGATTATCATCTCTCTTGATCAATGTTCTTCACACTATTGGTACCTATATCTTTGACTTGTATCTTGCATGTTGAGTAGTGTCGTTGGGGGCACTCATGCAGATTATTGTCTTCTTGATCTTGACATAGTATAGGTTAATTACACCCAATCCATATGAATTCGAGGCATATTTAATCTACTATATATCAGCCTCAATAAGATCATCCAATATAAACTAAACTAAGGATTATTTAAAACTAAAATATTAAATAATGAAAGCTTCAAAAACACCTATTCTAATTGTATACACCTAAAATTGGTGAAGACATTTAATTAATTAAATACTAGTTATTTAATTAATATTTCATCTATTTATAAATAATTCTCAATTTATTTATATAGTTCATATCTTCTAATTCTCCAAATCTAAAATCACATTCCTCTAATTTAATTAAATAAAAAATTTTCTATAGTTGTTTTTATTTAATTAATTTTCACTAATCCCAAATTTGGAATTCAAGCACATGTCTACAACTTTTCATGCCACCTCACCAAAGTCACATGAAATTAACTAATTCTAATTTTTAAATTAGAATTATCTTCAACAAAGTTTGAACACATAGTATTTTTCTCACACACTTGATTCCCTCATCCATTTGGCATGTTGTCTCTAGTCAAGGGAACATCCTTCTTGATTCTTTCCATCTCCACCATTCATCCCTCATGTTTGAATCTGGACCATCGATCGCTGCCACATCACAAGATGTTTGGAAAATCCTATAAATATAACCCTTTGCTATAGTATTTTGCATCCCATATTTGAGTAGAGTTATTATCTAGGAATAGCTTTGGAGCATTGGATCATTTGGAGTTTATATTTAGCATTGTTTAGCTTTTAACAAGTTTGCATTGTAACATCATGTTAACTTAGAATCATGTTTTGCTTTATAGTTGCATTTTATTTCATCATATCAATGGTCATTTGAGCATATACAAAATTATTTTAACTTCTTATCACAACATTTGTATCACATAGTTTAGCAACATTATCCATTTATCAATATCTCCATTATCATAGGATCATGGATTTCATCATATAGTTTCATGTAGGAACTTAGATTTCTTGCATTTAGAACGTCTTGTTTCTCAAGTTGTCATTTTAACAACCATAGTGCATATACAAAATTTGAGAGCCAATATGGTTTAATAAATCCTTGAGAATAGAGAACAATGAAATGTTTTTGAAAGATTTGTTTAGCTGCAATTTAGAGTAGTTCTTTGATTCAAATATTCAATATAATATGTCTCATTGATGTTTGTGTGCTTTAGTATCGATTTGCTAATCTCCCATATTTCATACACACATAAAATGGCACCCACCATGGCGCCCAACCCCATTTTTAACAACTTTATGGAAAAATTCTTGTGAATAGGCTAGATGTGATTTTTTAGCACAACTGTGAGTTCTTTTAGTGCATACAACAAATATTTTAGTGCATCTGGGGTCTATTTCGACGCATGCGATAAATATTTTAGCACATCCAGGGTCTATTACGACACATATGACATTTCTTTTAGCGCATACATCAACTATTTTAGTGCATACATGGAGTGGTTCACCGCTTTCAACCAATACTTTAATGCATTCATCAATTCTTTTCGTGGATACTTGAGTTCTTTAGCGCATAGAGTAGCTGTTTTAGCACATTGAAATAATCTTTTAGCACATTGGATTACTGTTTTAGTGCATCTATTTAAATTTACAAAATCTTAAAAATCCAAGAACTAATTGGTATTTTTTGCTTGCAGGTACTTTTATACGCTGGTCAAAGACATTTTTATCAAACTAATGATGTTTTATGCCGAGGCTGGAGTTATTTAATGCTTTCTTTTGATTAAGATAGGAAGCTAGATTAATTAGAAGGATAAAGAACACCATGTCTTCCATGCTTGATGAATGGTAGGCATATTCTCTCCCCTTGACTAGGTGACCAAAATGCTAGACCCATTCATTTTTATTTTGTTTTATCCATAGAGGGCCTACCTTGTGGGAAAAAGTAATCACCCAAGGGAATGACACAATCGGTAACATGCTAAAGCGAAGAAACTTCCAACCGGGATATAATTGTGGGTACTTGAGGAAAGTTCAAGTATCACGAGGATTGTTCAGACAAGAAGGGTAGCAATGGTCTCTTGTTGTATGGATGATCCCCCATGAATGGAATGCCTATATTAGAACCATTTGTTATAGCAAGGCCAAAATCCTTTTTTTATTTACTGGTGCAAGAACGGTCATTCTGAAGCCATCCCACATTTTTGTGGCTTTTAGTACAGATGAAAAGTATGCCATGGGAGATTCATGGGTATTGATTCTTGGCTTCCCTAAGAAGAGAGTGCCATGGAGGGGAGTCAGTGGGGTCAAGCATCTGATCATCCACTAAAAGTAGGCGCAATTGGAGTAAAATCCAAGTGGGAACCTAGTGAATATTGTCCTACATAGCCTTAAGTTGTACATGTTTGATGTGTTTTCAAACAAATTTCAAACAAAACATCACACAATGGAAGTGAAAACCTTGATTCAAAAATCATCCATTTGAACACTTGATTCTTGCAACTTACAAGTTAGAAACCAAGAAAAATCCATTGTTCAAAAAATTACACGTTGGTAACCCTCAGATTCACGAATTAAAAACAAAACAAACTGCCAAAAACATTGAAATTTTCTAGAATAGCGCATTTTTCCTCTGTTCCAGTACATCCAACCAGTTTTATAGTGCATATGTGTAGCATTTTAGTGCATAGACCCTCTATTTTAGCACATGTAGTCAATCTTATAGTGCATCTGTCCAATCTTACAATACATTCATCTTTTGTTATAACACAAACATGCATTTTTATAGCGCATCTGTGTAATCTTCCAATGCATTCACTCTCTGTTATAACACATACTCTACATATTTTAGCGCATTGACCCACTATTCTAGTGCATCTAGTCAATCTTATAGCGCATCTGTGCAATCTTCTGGCACATCCATCCTTTTTTTTAGCACGTCTGTCAAATATTTTGGCACATCCGAGCTCTATTTTAGTGCATCCATTAAATACAAAACCCAAGAGTTAAATTTATCCCCTGTTTCATAGTTTGAATCAAAATTCAAAATCTTTTTCAATCCAAAACCATTCTTCAGATACCACAGAGTCTAAACTTGTTAAAGCTGACCTCTACAAGTGGAATTCTCCAAATTAAACCTAGATCCAAACATCTCAAAGTGCCTAAATCATCAATCTTATCATATATTTGATTATTAAGCCTAGTTTCATCATTAGGATTTATCATCCTTTCATCACAAAATGAAGCTATACAATCAAATTAAACTTAGTCTCAATAATAGAATTTTTCATTCTATTTGACTTAGTTGTAATCCTTGGCACTCTTTCAAACAAATATCAAAGTTTAGTCAAAGTATAACACTTGTATTCCCATTCAAACAAGGTTACAAAAGTAGAAACTCAAGGCAAAAAATTGGAAACACAAAACATTGAAACGTAAGACATTGGAACTCAAAGCATCGAAACTCCAAACATCAAAACTCAAAACATCGAAACTCAAAATAGTGAAACGCAAAACACCATGGTTGAAGATGAAGAGAATCATTTCCATGAAATCCACAACAATGAAGGGGAAGAAATAATCGAGGAAGATATCCAAAATGTTGAACAAGATCCAAACTTCCACAAATTCTTAGAAAAGATTTTTGAAAGAAATGGGGAAAAATACCTCCTTATGCTAGCTAAAAAAGGTGTCAAATTGCTTGATGATTTTGATATGAATCAATTAAAAGAACCTCCCAAAAATCCTAAAAAGGAAACAAAACAAGTGGTTTCCCTAACTCATCAAATGAAGAACCTTCAACAACAAATTCTTGACATGCAAAGGGGAACCTCAAAACGATTCTTGATCCAAGAGATTTTTCCATATTCGTTTGATCAAGATATCCACATAATTCCTTTTCCCAAACATTGCAAATTCCAAAAGTATGAAAAATACAATGGAAAAATTGATCCAATAGATCATGTGAGGGAATTTAGAACCATGAGTCTTGAATTTTCACATGAAGAAACTTATTTGGTGAGGTTGTTCCCAAGAAGTCTAGGTGGACAATGCCTTGAATGGTTTTCCAAACTCGCACCACCAATCAAAACCTTTGAAGAATTGGTAAAAAAATTCATCACTCAATATTCTTATAACATCCAACATGATATAACAACGAAAGACCTTTGTAACTTGAAATAGAAAAAGGGTGAATCATTCCTTGTGTTTTTGCAAAAATGGAGGCTATTCGCAAGATATTCTCGTCCCATACCTGAAAAAGAAAATATGGAAATATTTATTGATAGCCTAAATGATGAGATGAGATATAAGTTGGAATTGCAATGTCCACCTATCTTCAAAAAATTGATTGAAAATGGGATTAAAATTGAAGAAGCTTTGGTCAAAAGAGTAGTCATAAAACTTTACAATGAAAACAACGCATCAAGCTCCTCTGACAATTACAACGGTGACAAACCAAAGTTTTGGCAACGAAACAAGAATGTGGGTAACAATGATGGCACAACTAAAAATGAAAATAAAAAACCTGTATTCAACTTGACAGCAGCTACCACCAAAACTAATCAGAACAACAATCTACCCAACAACCAAAACAAAAACCAAAATGTCAATGAAAGCAACAATAAAGGTAATGCTGGATCTAGAACACCATCATATCGAATGTCCTGAAATTGAAAAAGGTTCACACCTTTGGGACAATCATCAAAATCAACATTAAAGGAAATTATTCAAGCTAAAGTCATAACATTACCAGAGGCAAGAAATTGGGAGCCACAAGTTAAGTCTCCATGGTGGAATGATGCACATTTCTATGAATTTCATTGAAAAAAAGGGCATAAAACCAATGACTACATGAAATTTAAGCACTTGATACAAGACTTGATTGACAATACGATGATATTTGTAGAAGGACTCCAAACAAACAATGATCATGGAGCGTTCAAGAACCCTCTACCCAACTATGAAAAGGGGGAGTCCTCGTCATCAAATACCAAGGGAAAAATGTAAACTATATTTATGACACTACCATTCATTGTGTTGAGGTAGTCGAACATCAAAACAAGGATATTGAAACCAAGATCCAAAGAAACATTACTACAACTAAAAATAAGCATCATGATATCAACACTGCCTCACATCAAATCAATAACCTTGTTCCAATAAACATGTTCACCAACATTGCTGCAAATGACAACCAAATCAATGTCATTAAAATCAAAGAAAAACAAGACAATTCATTGATCAATGCAATCACGAGAGGACAAGCCATGGTAACATTGAATGGAGCTACCCCTTCCACGTCCAAAGCAACTACTGCTATTCCTGCAACTCAATATAACATTGTTGACTAGTTGCAGAAGATACCCACCCAAATATCCATTTTATTGCGTCTCAAGATTTCATCCGCTCACAAGGAAATCTTGGAACAAACTCTAGTCACCACCATAGTACCAAAAAATCTAGAAATTTTCCAATTTCAAACTATGGTGGGACATTTGATTGCACCACACTGCTTATCATTTTTCGAACACGATGATGTATCTATCACCCATCCACACAACTCTGCTCTCCACATTGAGGTTTTAATCCATAAACATTGCTTCAAACGTGTTCTAATAGATGGAGGAGTTGTCTTAAATATCTACACTCGTATATTCTAAAAATTCCATTGATCCTAGAAGGAAAATCACAATAAAAGCATATGATGACGAAGACAGATCCTCCCAGTGATTGATTGTCTTACCAATTCAAGTAGGACTAGTTGTCAAAGATATAGTTTTCCAAGTGTTGGACAAAGAATTGACATACAACATACTCTTGGGACAACTGTGGATCCATGAGATGCAAGTTGTACTATTGACATATCACCAATGTTTTAAATTTCCTTTTAATGGACAAGAGATCACTATTGCTGCTGATTCCAACAACCCCCAATACCGCAAAACACTTAGAAAAACCCAAGACATTTTTGTACCACACAACAGGGAAGCTACAACTCCTGGTTGACGCAATAATGAAAAACAACTAAATTCCTTGTCAAAGTGGGTGGAGAAAAATGACCAATCAAAAGATAAAGGTATCAGTGAGTCCAATCCATCAAATCATGAAAGTCAACTCAATGCTTTATCAAAATAGGTTTAAAATATCCAATTGAAAGACAAAGGCATGGGGGAATACTCATTTGGGAAATCCTTGTGTTTATCACAACTTTTATCTTCTCCTAAGTCATATGGACAACCATCAGCATTAAGACAACAATAATCACTACTGACCACACTATTTGATGGAAAATTTGTAAGAGCAGGCACCTTAGTGGATGAATCAGAAGACAAGGAGGTTTTGAATTGATTGTACAAGGATGAAGAGCAATCACAAGCATCCACTTCAAATGTACTGAAAGAGCAGTATGGCAAAGGCAAGACAATCTTGCAAAAGATGGGATATGAGGGAAAAGGTCCTATTGGTAAAAGAGAAGACGACATCATAGAAATGATAAAACCCATTACAATGAATTCTAAGGACAAGATGAGACTAGGGTACAGGGAAGAAGCAAAAGAAGAAACTAGATAGAAAGTTGTCGAGAGAATCCTTCAATTAAGAGATAGTTCCAAAATAGACTCCAATGAATATGAATGGGATTCCCTCTTTGAAGAGGCTTATCATGATAAGGAGATTGATGTGGTACAAAAGTATACACCAACACGTACAGAGGGACAAAGCTTGAGTTATAGACCACTTGAAATTGGATCACATCATAATGATGACTCAAGTGAAGAGGATCATACTTCAAGTGAGATAGATACTTCAGAAGAGAGTAACATCTTAGACCTCGATATTGCCATCAGACATTCTGACTATATTGCCATCATGATGCTTACCCCTTCTGACCTCAACCAATATGAGGATTCCATGCCATTAGTACACCCTGAATTGATTGAATGGGACCAATTTGAGCTATTTTATCTATCTACCTTTCCAAATGATGACGCCATTGTTAACTTCCTCTATTTTGATAACCCTGAAACATGTTCCATCATTGAATCTCATAACGAAACTTCAGACAAGGGGAGTGCCAAATATTCTAGTTGCAAAATGAATACCAAAAGAAGATCTAATGGTGAAAACCATTTAATGGTACTATTAGATTTAGAAAAAGTAAAAACAAAGAGCATATCTCAAGGTGAAAACCTCTTTGAGGCACCGAGAGATGGAAGATTTGACACTCTTCTTGAAGCACTATCAGGAGAGATCGTCAGTGCTAATTGAGCCTACACACTCTATCAATGTTGGCACAAATGAAACAGTGAAGACCTTGCACCTCATGACATCCATGATAGAGGAGGAAAAACCCAGTTTCACTAAATTCTTTGAAGAGAGGTAGAGAAACTTTGCTTGGTCTTATGCTGACATGCCAGGCATAGATTCGAAACTCATCATGCATCATTTATCACTACCACCTGGCATAAAACTAGTAAAGAAAAAGTTGAGAAAAATGCACCCTCATATCACCCTCTTGGTAAAAGCCAAATTAAAGAAGCTATTGGATGTGTGATTTATCAAACCTATTGACTATGTTGAGTGGATATCAAATATTGTGCTAGTCTCAAAACCAGACAAAAGCATCAGGATATGTACAAAATTCAGGAATCTTAACAAAGATTTTCCAAAATATGATTTTTGTCTACCTAACATTGACATCATCATAGAATTGATAGTGGGACACAAAATGTTATCACTTATGGATGGATTTTCAGGTTACAATCAGATAAATATAGCACCTGAAGATCAAGAAAAAACAACCTTCACATGTCCTTGGGGCACTTTCTGCTGGAATGTAATGCCCTTTGGGTTGAAAAATGTTGGAGCCATATATCAAAGAGAAATGACCACCATATTCCATGACATGATGCACACTTTCATGGAAGACTATGTATATGAATTATTGGTGAAATCATTCACTAGATAGGGACATCTAGAAATTTTAGACAAGATCTTCACTAGACTGGAGAAATTCAATGTGAGGTTGAACCCTAAGAGATGTGTATTCAGCGTAACATCAGCTAAAATTTTGGGGTACATTGTGTCGGTTAAAGGTATTGAGGTGGATATTGCAAAGGTCAAAGCCACCATGGAGATGCCTCCTCCTAAAAAATTCAGCCCACTCAGATCTTTGCAAGGAACATTCCAATCTATCTAGAGATTCATCTCACAACTGGCAAACAAAACTCACCCCTTCAACCATTTGCTCCATAAGAATGAATATTTTAAGTGGGATGAGAAGTGTGAAACAACCTTCAATCAACTCAAGCAATATCTGATGTCACCACCAATACTAATACCACCAACTGAAGGAAAGCCATTGATACTCTACATTGCAACAACTAATATATCTTTAGGAGCTTTATTGGCACATGAAGATTCTGCAGGAAAGGAAAGGGAAATCTATAACATCAATAGGACCTTGAATGTTTATGAGATCAACTACACCTTTATTGAGAAATCCTATTTGGAAATAGTATTTTCTACCCAACAACTAAGACATTACATGTCGACTCACACCATCAAACTTATCGCTAAAATTGATCCATTAAAGTATCTACTTAGCAAAGCTTCCCTAACAGGAAGACTAGCTAAATGGGTCATGATATTGAGTGAGTTTGACATCTAGTACGTGGACAAAAAATCCATCAAAGGTCAAGCCATAGTAGATCAACTAGCTCAATCACCATTGCAAGATAATCATCCAACATTGAATTTCTTGATGCTGATGTCCTTACAATATCTACAAAACAATGTGTTGGCATATGGCTTCTAGTATTGTCATTGATGGCAACCTAAGTCATTATTCTGGTCAGCAGATCAGAATTTGTTTCTACCGACAGGCAGAGTGAAGAACAGAGTTTTACCGGAAGTGAGAATGAAGAATAAGGTATTTGGTTAGTATGTCGATCTGTATGCTTTACCAAATTATCAATTTAGGTTGAGGATCTTGAGGAAGGTTGTTGAGCATCTATATTATCTTATTGTTAAGTTTTGTGCTATCACATTAATCGGTGGTTAAGTTAGGAGATCTGGCAGAATGATTTTTCTGTTTATTTGTTCATGAAGGCCAACTCAGTGTATGTAGCATGTCGTGGATGTATAAGGAGTAATTATTTAAATATTTATGAGTTCAAACATTTTGTTTTGGGTCCCAACATAACATTAGCCAACTTGGATGGGTATGCATCAAATATCAAATATGGATTGAGCTGACAATTGGAAAATATCTTTTATTTTATTGAAGCCGACATGGAGCGATTGAAATCCTTGATAGTGGATATATATGTGATTTAAGGCAATTCATTTTGATGTATGTATGGGTGTGAAGAGTAGAGTAGATGTGTGTGTGAATATCAGAAGATTAGTTGAGCGAATTTTTCTTGTGCAAAAGAGGATTTTTGCGAAGCAAATTAACATAGAGCAGAGCAAAGTGCAAAATCAGACAGAAGGTCCACAATCTGATCTATGAGCTTTATTGGAATTGATACTAGGCATTTGCAGATGCTACTTTCTCAGTTCAACCTTTTTGTGTAATCCAAATATATTGTAAGGAAGTGAGCCTTCCTAATTTTGAGCAGTAAGCTCTAGGAAGTGTGCCTGAATGCATGTGCATTCCCTTTTTCTTCATACTTTTAACAAATTATAAATTGTGGATTAACCTCCACCATGGTTTTTTCCCTAATAGGGTTTCCACGTAAAAATATTGGTGTTATGTTGTTTTGATTGTTTCCTTTTTGTGCTTGCATTGAAATGCTGTAAATAGTTTAAGATCTGAATTGAAATTTAAATATTGCTAAACACTGATTCACCCCCCCTCTTAGTGTTCCTTGAGTCCAACAATTGGTATCAGAGAAGGTTCCTCTGAAGAAGTTTAACAACTTGAGGTGGATCTTAGATTGCAATGGAATCTGGTAGTCTTCAACAACAACTTTTGGTGGCACTTTATGATCTTGATCAGTCTAAAGCAGAAGTCATGGAATTAAAAGAAAATCTTGAGGATGTTGAAAAATTCATTCAATCATTGAAGGATAAAATCAATGAGTCAAGAAAAAAGAGGAAGAAACTATGTGATCAACTGAAGCAAAAAGAAAGTAAAAGCTTGGAAGATGTTCACTTGAATCAGACCCTAAAAGAAATAACTGAAGAATGTGAAAAGCTTGCTAGAGACAATGCTGCTCTAAAGCTTGAGATGGAATCTACGGTGATGAGGCAAACTAAGGAGATTGAAGAAAGAAGGAAGAATGAGGAGAATCTGGCCCGATCCTTAAAAGAAAGATCTGAAGAATGCAACAGAGTTAATAGTGGATTCATTTAGCTGGAGATTGAACTACAACAATCCAAAAATAATGAATAAGAGCTTGAAAGACATATAGTTATTCTCAGAGATGAACTCACTACTGCAAATGAATACAAGAAGTTTAAGATAATTTTTGCTAAGCTTGATGAGCTAACCAAAGGACAAAAGGATGCAAATGACAAGTGAGGTCTTGGATATGAGAAGGGAAAAAGCTCTGGATTTGAACATGAGGATTCTAGACAAAGAAATCAGATGAACAATGGCATAAGGAATTTGGTAAGACAACCCAATGCTCAAAAGTTTAATGGTCACTGCTTTTCTTGTAATAAATTTAGTCATATGGCTTCTTAGTGTAGAAGTAAAATAAATTCAAGCAGTCCATCATTTCCCGTTCAGTGTTTCAGTTGCAACAAGTTTGGTCATAAGTCAATTGAATGCAGAAGTATGTCTGTTAGTGTAAGGAATGTTAAATGCTACACCTATGGAAGATTTGGGCATATTGTTAATAAATGCAGATCAAGAGGAAATCAATGGAATGAGTGGTCTAGACAAAGAAATCCCGTGTGTTACAATTGCAACAGATTTGGTCACATTGAAAGATTTTGTAGGAACAAAAACATGGATAGAAGAGGTCCGGTATACAAAGGCAAAATTTCACAAAAGGATGATAAAGGAAAAGGGAAAGTGACTGTGGAAGAGATAAGAGATAAGATGAAGAAAAATGGGTAAGGAAGAGTGAATCTAATGAAGGAAATAAGCCTGCACGAGAAGTAGTTTTTGGTAATTCCTCCAAAAATTGATCTTAGGCCATTGGCCTAGGGGGAGTTTTTCAAGAAAATCCTTTGTCCCCCTATCAGCAGTTGGCACCGAAATATAGGAAGTTTTCAGTAGTTGTGCTAGTAGTTTACAAATGTATCAATGGTCATTTATGCAAAAATTTGACAAGTAGAAGGTCCGTAGATGAATTCTTCTTTTGTTGTCTAAGAAAGCAGAGTATCCAGAAAACCTAGGGAAAAACATTTAATTCCATAAAGAGGTTAGGTGTGCGAGTTATAAAAAGGTATTTGAAACCCTCATTTGTCACTGTGCATTGAAGAAGAACAGAAGGAGAGCCTCCGCAACAAAATTTCAAAGGAGTAACGTCATTTCAACGATGAATTCATCAAGTATTTTAGTTGCTTACTTAATTTGGTGTTTGATATAAACTTGTTTGGTATAGAAGGAAAAATGAAGCAAATCAAAGGAATGGTGAGTTTAGATGAATATAGCAGTGAGAAGATTAGGGATGTGACAAATTTGTTTTCGGCCAATGAATTGAAATGGCTCGAAGGTTTGAAACAAAAAAGTTTGGACATTTGGAGTGAATTTCCATACTTTGATAACACGGAAGTCATTAGGTTTATATTGAACAAATTGAATGATGACATTCTAACTCTAGATAAACCCTATCTCATTTCGAAAGAGGTGATTAAGAATCTAACTAGTTTATGCAGTGTTAGGGATATACCAAAAAAGAAGTCGATTTAGAACAAGGAAGTCAAAACCCTAACCAGAGTAACTGGAGATAAGAGGGATTTGATAATTTTGACGATCAAAGATTCGATAAAAAGGTACATTGCACATGGAATTTCATACAAAATCTTTTTTCAGAAATAGGGAAGGCACAACTTCAATAGGTGCAGTTTACATCTATCATAAAATGATAATGTAGGATCATGTTTTTGATCTGTGTGGATTGCTAAAAGATCAATTGATGGAAAATGTGCAACTAATAAAGGAGGTAGATTGCCCCTTCAAGTTTGGTACCTTGGTTATATGTCTTGTGATTTATTTTTTGAATTGCTTGCCACAGATTGATAATGTTGTATGGAAAGAGAATGAACTACTTTAGCAAATTATGAGCAAGAGTATGCAAATTTCTTTAAAAAATTGCTAGGGAAGTTTGCAGCAATTAGCATTGCCATTCCAGTAAGAGAATTTGAAGTTGGATCTTCTTCTGGTGAGATGGAGAGGAAGAAGAAAAGAGCACAAGAGATTGTTGATTACACTCCTCTTGCACACAAGACTCCAAAAATTGAAGGAAAAGGTAAAGATCTAGTGATTGTGGACATACTAGATGAAGAATCTGATGAGTACACTCCAAGGGAAGAACCAAAATCAGTTGAATTAGATGTAGTTATAGCAGAAGGAAGCGAAGAAGAAGGTTTTATCCAAAGTAAAGATACTGCAGCTTGTTTAGGAGAAAGATGGGATGCAAAAAATTGCCGACATATGGTCTGAGAGACCCTCTTATGAGTAGGACCTGATCGAAAGCACACTAAGTACTTATTTTGTGTACAATAATATTGGTTTGGAGAATGTGTTTCTTGAAGAGATGATTGAGTGCATTAAGGATGCCATGGTCTCTGAGTCTCAGGACAGGAAAGAGGGAGAAATAATTCTACATCTGAAGGAGCAGTTCAAGCTATCTCTTACCAAACTAAAAAGGAAAATGATTGTGTTGAGGCAATGCATAAATATAACCAATAACATCTACAACTATTGTCTTCATTGGCCTCATGCAGTTGGGAAATACAAAGATAAGCTGAAGCAGATTGAATCTGAGTTGAACAAAATTGGTCAGGATTATAACATGTTTCAGGATCAGGATGGTGTAGTCAAGAAAAGGATTCAAGTGTTGTAGTCTGAGCATACAAAAGTTTTGTTCACCAAAAACAACCTTGTGGATGCCTTTTGGAAGGTGAAGAATTTAATCGAATGCAGGTTGGAGTAGTTGATTGAGGTTCTAAGGAAAGGAGAGAATTTAGAAGAGGAAATCACAATTTTGGAGTCCCTTATCTAGATTATCAACTAGACATTAGAGAACAACAACTTGATCTTAATCATTGGGATTGCAGTAGAAGCTTGGAGGAAATTTCTTCCAGAAATGAAAGATAAATACAAGATAATTTTCTGACTCGAGTAGTAGTTGTATTTCTTCAAATTTTGATCAAAATTTTGAAAGAGAGAGAGTGCAGTGAAAAATATGTTTTTCATTAATGTCAAAGGGGGAGAGAGAGTAGTGAAAAATGCTTTATCACTATAAAGGGGAGTTGTGTTTTGAAATTTTGAAAATTGGCAGTGTAATCATATTTGTTTCGACACTTAGTCATTTTTCACTAAGTGTTGCCATCAATGCCAAAGGGGGAGATTGTTGGCATATGGCTTCTAGTGTTGTCATTGATGGCAACCTAAGTCATTATTCTGGTCCGTCGATTAGAATTTGTTTCTACTAGTAGGCAGAGTGAAGAACATAGTTTTACCGGAAGTGAGAATGAAGAACAAGGTATCCAATTAGTATGTCGATGTGTATGCTTCACTAGATTATCATTTTAGGTTGTGGATCTTGGGGAGGGTTGTTGAGCATATATATTATCTTATTGTTAAGTTTTGTGCTATCACATTAATCAGTGGTTAAGTTAGGAGATCCGATAGGATGATTTTTCTATTTATTTGTTCTTGAAGGCCGACTCAGTGTATGTAGCGTGTTACAGATGTATAAGGAGTAATTGTTTAAATATTTCTGAGTCAAAAATTTTGTTTTGGGTCCCATCATAACATTAGCCGAATTTGATGGGTACGCATTAAATATCAAATATGGATTGAGCTGACAATTATAAAATATCTTTTGTTTTACTGAAGCTGGCATGGAGCGATTGAAATCCTTGATAGTAGATATATATGTGAGTTTGGGTAATTCATTTTGATGTATGTATGGGTGTGAAGAGAAGAGCAGATGTGTGTGAGAATATCAGAAGATTAGTTGAGTGAATTTTGCTTGTGCAGAAGAGGATTTTTGTGAAGTGAATTAAGGAAGAGTACAATAAAGTGCAAAATCAGACAAAAGGTCCAAAATATGATCTATGAGCTTCATTAGAATTGATACCAGACATTTACAGATGCCACTTTCTCAGTTCAACCTTTTGTTGTAATCCAAATATATTTTAAGGTAGTGAGCCTTCCTAATTTTGAGCAGTGAAATCTAGGTAGTGTGCCTAAATGCATGTGCATTCCCTTTTTCTTCATACTTTCAACATAGTATAAATTATGGATTAACCTCCACCGTGGTTTTTCCCCTAACAGGGTTTCCACGTAAAAATCTTGGTCTTATGGTTTTTTGATTGTTTCCTTCTTGTGCTTGAATTGAAATGTTTTAAATGGTTTAAGATCTAAATTGAAATTTAAATATTGTTGAACACTGATTCACCCCCCTCTTAGTGTTCCTTGAGTCCAACACAATGGGTGTTGTACTTTGATGGATCTTATACACAACATGGATCAGGCGTAGAAATCTTGTTTATCTCACCACAAGGACATACCATTCCCAAGTCCTATAGACTGATGTTTCCTTGCACCAACAACACAACCAAATATGAAGCGTTGATCATTGGAATCAAAGTAGCAGTCAAGCGGAAGATCATAGAGTTGCATTTCTATGGCGATTCTCAACTAGTCATTGATCAGGTGAACAATGATTACCAAATAAAAGATGAGAAATTAATGCCATATAAAAGAATGGTTGATGACTTCAAAAAGTACTTTGTGGAGACAAAATTTGAGCAGATTCCTAGAGGCAACAACAAAGCTGCTGATGCCATGGCTACCATTGCTTGTCTCTTACAGATTCCTGAGAGACGATCCCGTTATGAGTTCATGGTGGAACAACTGTTCAACCCATCCTATGACAACCCTAAAGCCCAAGTCATCTACCATCTAGCCGGGGTTGACACTTCTACCTACAAGAAAATATACACCTATCTAAAAGACAATACCCTCCCACCCAATTTATCCTAGAACCAAAAATGAAATTTTATCCAACAAGCAGCTCAACACACCCTAATAGCCAATGTTCTTTATCAACAATGTCTTGATGGTACTCTCCTTCGGTGTCTAGAACGCAATGAAGTTGAAATCGCTTTATGTGAGGTCCATGATGGTATTTGTGGCACACATTCAAGTGGCCTAAGTTTAGCTAAGAAAATCCTACGTTTGGGGTATTATTGGCCAAATATGGAGGAGTCATTCCAATACGTCAAAAGGTGCAAAAAATGTCAAATCCATGGAAACTTGATAATGCATCGACACAAGAATTGAAACCTTTTGCATCAACATGTCCTTTTTGTCAGTGGGGATTGGACCTCGTGGGAAAGATTCATCCAATGGACACAAGTTTATCATCACAACCACGAAATACTTCACAAAGTGGATTGAAGCAGTTACCCTAACCACCATCACGAGATTTTTTTTTTCATCATTCATCCTAAATTATATCATCTATCAATATGGCATCCCTCAATCCATTATCATGAAAAATGATAGACCCTTCAAGAATCAGGATGTCCAAGAACTCTGTGAGAGGTTCCACATACAACATTGGTTTTCTAAACTATACTATCCCCAAGGAAACGACCAAGCAGAGGCCTCAAAGAAGAATATCCTAAAAATATTGAAGAAAACCATCAACGAGGCTGGACATGATTGGCATGTTCAATTAAACCCTACCTTGTAGGCCTACAAAACCAGTATCCGCACCCCGATAGGTGCCACACCTTATGATTTAGTCTATGAAGTAGAGGCCATTCTACATATTGAGGTTGAACTACCATCACTCTGAGTGTCACTAAAGGGGATCATTTCAAATGAGGATTACATAGTGTCTAGGTTACATGAATTAGAACTATTGGATGAACATTGTCAGCATGTCATGGACCACTTGAAAGCATATCAACAGAGGATATCCAAAAGTTACAACCATAGAGTAAAGCTGAGAAAATTTCAAGTGGGTGACTTAGTCTTGAAAGAGAACCCCTGTAACCAACAGGATCAAGAGAAGAAGGGGAAATTTGAACCCAACTAGATAGGTCCCTTTATCATTGTATTAGTCTTCAGATCAGGAGCATATCAATTGTCCACACCGAAAGGGGATTTGTTTGATGAACCCCTCAACAACCTGCATCTCAATAAATTCTACACCGGAATCATCTAGTGTATCAGAAAAAGTCCTAAAAAAATGCAAAAACATTAGAAAATGTCCTAAAAATGCAAAAACATTAGAAAATTTCTTGAAAAAATCATTACCTTGATGAAAACCTAGCAAACAGGTGTCTTGGTAACAACAAAAAAACAAAAAAAGATCAAAAATACAAAAAAAAAAGCAAAAAAAGAGAAAAATACAAAAAATAGAGAAAAATACAAAAAAAGTGAAAAATAAAAAAATAAAAAAAATCATAAAATTTGAAAAAGTATAATAAAAAAAAGTAGTGAAAACTTGGAAACAAGCACTATTTGTGATAGAATAGCTTTTCCATCTATTTGAGCATGTCGACCATTTGCTTTCACCACCAAATTTTCCTATCATCGGAAAGCTTCATGTACATATCGTGACATTGTGGTTGTGTCTCACCCTAGACTAGGGGAAAAATCCTAAACTCACTGGGGGCAATAAACTTTGAGCTTAAACCAACAAAAAAATAGTAGTAGTACAACCCAACCCAAACACAATGATCATAGTACAACTCAACATTGAACATCCATCACCATTAGTAACAAATCAACCATCTCAACCAAATAGCTAAATCAATCAAATCAAACTAAACCATAAATGGATAATGTTATTTTGAATCATGGCTTTATTACTATGGCATGAGTGTTCAACTGTTGAACTTTGATCTTTGTTATCATATCTCTAGAGAAACTCGATGATGTATTGAACTAGAGGAGCTAGGATGGAGTATGATTTTTCTTTGTCTACTGTTTGTGAGTTGATCATTATTACTATGCAAATTGTTGTGGGACATGCTCTACAAAGTATCACTAATGTCATTCCGAATTTGCATAGAAAAATGGTTAACTCTTGTATGTTTACGCAAGCAATACTCAAGTCATCTTGGTTTAATTATACCTCGATGCTTGTGTTAACTTGCAATATCAAAAATCATGAAATTAGTACTTAGGTCATCATGGTCTAATTACACCATCGATGTTTGACTCACTTTCAACATTTTAAAGGCTCAATGATGATAAAAAGCATGATAAATTGGTTGTTACGAATGACAACATTTGCATATTATATTTGCTTGGTTAAGTTAGATTACATCCATGTTAGCTTGCATCTGTATCTATGGGATTTCCAAAGTTGCAACAATTTCACAATGATGTTATCTCTGGCACTAATGGTTTGAGTACACTTGACATTAACCAAAAACACATCATTCATACATCCATACATCACATCATAATATTTACATCAGAAAACACAAAAAGAAGTTCATTCCATCTCACTTGCATGATCTAGATCATTTCATCAATTATTAATGGATTAAGGAATTGGTCCATTAAGATGATTGAGAGACATGTCCAATAGAGTAAGATTTCCAAGTAGAAAAACATCTCTATTTTAATAGGGGCATAATTGAACTTGATGCATCTATAATCGAATTTGATGCATCACGGAAATCATTTAATAATTTTATAAAATGGATCCTGGATTCACATAAGATGATTAAAAGACATGTCCAACAGAGTAAGATTTCCAAGAAGAAAAAGTTGCTGAAAAACATGATTGATCAACAAAGGATATAATGCCCTTGTTATGAACATCTAAAACTAGTAGTGAAGATGAATTTGTTATTACTCAAATCCAAGACTGACAAAGGAATAACTGGATCATCGCATACACATCATACATCATTTACATTATAAAATCTATCCTACATAGCATAAAACATCATCCATTAAGCATATAGAATCATTAATTATGCATTATCATACCATCATTACATACATCCCATAATCATCATTATATAAGCAATATCATTACATAATCATCATAATCATCATAATCATCATCGTATAAACATCATAAAAATATAGAAATATACACCATCATGTGATCATTTCATACATCATTCATTTAGTGCATCATTTATTTGCGTTAGAAAAGTACAAAAACATAAAATGCATCACATTTCATTAACATAATAAAATTCATCATATAGACATCATCCATAAAGCATCACAGAATCATAACACATTAGTTGCATCATCATTTGCATCCATAACATATCATATCATCATCATATAGAACATCACATAACATATATAATAGAAATTAAATGCATCCATCATAATTATCATGACCATCATCATATAAACATCATATAGAAACATATATCATAATCATTGCCGCATATCATATAACCTCGAAATCATAATGTCAAAGTGTACAAGGATATCCAAGGGTATAAAGAGATACATCAAAATAAAAAATGACGGTGTATTATAATGTCTGAAATCAAGAGGTACATCATCAGTGTCTCAAATACATTAGTGTATACATGTCCCAAGTACAACAAAAACTCATAAATTGAAGCTATGTCGTGCTCCCCCTAGATGGTGCCAACATCACATGACCAGTGCCTCCCCCACTTGATGGAACTGCATCAGGATCTCTCCGATCTCCAGGAAGTGGTTGTCACCCCTCTGCTCGTGGTCCGAGACTAGGACCTTCCTGACCAAGACTATGCAAAAATCTTTCACCGCTCTAGAGGAACCACATCATTATATAAAACTCTATAGAACTAGGCCTCCTGAGCAGTATGATGAACCTCTTTGAAATAATTTGATGAACCAACAACCACTACAGCCTACTGTAATCTATTGGTAACACCCTCAACCTACACCTGTCGTCTCAAGGTATCCCTCTTAGCAGTCAGTGTGGAAATCTGCCCTTGCATCTATACCTATCCCTGAACCTGAGCCTGGACCTGGGTAAGTTGGGCCTGTATCTTCTGTCTAGCAACATCCCTCTTAGTTGTTAGTATCTGAAATTTCCCCTGGTTCTGGGCTAGTAATGCTTGAACCTGCTCAAGTTGACCCTGTAGTGTCTCAACCTGTATATGTAGTGCAACAATCTATGTCTAGTGCTACGGTGAGGGTAGCAAAATCTCCACACGTCACCTCTTGTGAGGAACTCTCATCTCTCCAACATTGGGACCTAGCCCTCCACCCCCATCACCTACATCATCACCCCCATCACTGCTCTCCTCCACTTCCTACTCCTCCTCCTCCTCCTCCTCATCTCCTCCATCTCTTCGTCACCTATGCCCATGACCTCTTGCTCCCTCCTCATATAAAAATAGTGTTGGCCCATCTGGGATGGTAATCCATGGGAATGGATGTAAGAACATGTACTGTGCATACTCATCCGATACCAGCGCATCGGTGATCTTTGGATACACCTCCCAAATGACAGCTTGTAACCCTTGGAAATGCTGCACGACTGCATCATAAGATAAAACCGGTCCCCACTCTATAGCTTCCTACCATTGCCATGCATAATGGGCCACTCCCTAGGGAATGCCCTAAACCCTATAATACTGTCTCAGTACTCTCAGTAGTAAGAATCTCTCAATAATAAACTGTGTCCGCTCGATAAGGTATATCGACTGGCACAAAAATGACATCTAAGTGTCATCCTCCAACCATTGCTCACAATCCAAATAAGGCCACCATACCACTAAATCTAAATCATCTAGTGCCCTCCTCCAGTACTCCAGCTTGCCCAGCCTAGGCTGAGCAAGTCGACCAACATAAATGTGTACATATGGCCTCATGGCGGGACACTGTCTCTCTCCAACTGGCCGTGTGACTACTAAATGCTCCCAGGCCCAGACTTGAAGCAATGTGATCCTCGCTGCTAAACTGGCCCCTCAAAGGTAGACCACCTAGTGTAAGTCATGATATAAATGTGCAAGCATACAACAAACCCATGCATATTTAGTACCCCGAGCAATCATGCTCTCCAAAATCTACCCCCATCCAACTGAAAGTTCCTTTGACCTGCGATCAGGACAAAGGAACCCTCCAATAAACCCGACAATAACATAAGGAAAAGTGGTGTAATAATCAACCATATTCCTCCAAGGAATCTCATAGCCGCATATAGTATCATCCTCAAATACCCTGTGCAGTGCATCAGTCTCGCCCTGCTCCTATGAATCATATAATACAAGCTTTCCAACCATAGGTATCCACATAATCTGGTATACGTCCTCTGGAGTAACTATTATCTCACTAGTGGGA
This sequence comes from Sequoia sempervirens, assembly GCA_007258455.2. NCBI lineage: Eukaryota > Viridiplantae > Streptophyta > Pinopsida > Cupressales > Cupressaceae > Sequoia > Sequoia sempervirens. The sequence goes on from VDFB02373365.1 coordinate 144,525,883, forward strand.
AAATGGAAGGTGTTATGCTCACTGTGCCACCTCTATGCTAAGGCTGTCAACAAACCCCTGTTGATCCTAATTTGGGGCATATCAATCAAGGATGACAAACTACATCATGCAATCACAACTACATCAGGCGACATTAGGTGTGGAATCAAATCCCACATTTTGGAAAAATGCTCTCTAATTTCTAGACTCGTCAATGACTCCTATCATCACAAAATCACAAATTAGTCAATCAATCAATTGACATCAATCAGTCAATCAATCAATCAAAATCAATCAGCCTATTAATCTAATCAGCTTTGGTGATACTTTGATCAAATCTCGTGAGCATTAATCAATCAATTTAACCTCACCTATCATGAGGTTCATTGATCAATTCAACCTTGCCTATCATGAGGTTCATTAATCAATTTAACCTCGCCTATCATGAGGTTCATCAATCAATTTAACCTCGCCTATCATAAGGTTCATTAATCAATTCAACCTCGCTATCATGAGGTTTATCAATCAATCAATGCACCTCAACTATCATGAGGTCATTCAATCAATCAAACTATTAATTGATCCTCACCTATCATGAGGTCAATTATCAATATCAATCATTGAATCTCATGTATCATGAGATCAATGGACATTTAATCTATCAACATCATCAACCATCATCAACACAAAGGCTGAAATAATCAAACATCATCAACATCAAGGAGTCTAATCAAGCAAATCATTAATCAAGTTTAAATTTCACCAATACGCTAGAATAGTCTTTCTATGCGCTAGAAAACTCTAAGCACAAGGGAAATTCATCAATGCGCTAAAACAAAGTTCTAGTGTGCCGAAGTATCCAATGCGCCATTTCATTTGATTGATGTATTGGAATAGAGTCCCAATGCATCAATTCATCCTATGCGTTACATCATTTCATCGATGCACTAAACCAATTCCTCTAAGCGCTAAAATAGTTCATGAATGCACTACTTCGGGTCACCTATGTGCTACAAGAACCTATGTGCTAATTCATTTATCCTATGCACTAATTCGCTAACCCTAAGCACTACTTTATTTTTTGCACTATAACATACAATGCATGCACTATTGTGGTGAACCTATGCACTAAAATAACACAAGCCAAATTTAAATGAGAAAATTGAGGGAAAAATAAAATGCACAAATTATGAGGGAAGTTTTCGGGTACATACCAGAGGACTATATGTCGCTGGGCGGTTGTGATGCCTAACCCACTTGAACCGGTGTGTGTGGTAAGCGATCACCATTTTTCTCCAAATTTCTAAATATCTAATCACTCTCAAGTTTTCAAAATCACAAATGCTCAAATGTACTTCTAATCCAACTTTTTAACTTTTTAAAGGTTAATTAAGTGGCATTTTTATGGGGTTGTTTTATTTTATTTTCAAAGGGGCTTTAATTCATCAAATCATCACTAGGTGACTTTACCATCATTTTTTGGGAGATAAATCTTTTCTGAAGCATAAAATTTTGAGCTCATCATCAAATCATCAAAAAACATCAAAATTTTCAAAAAATCCTAAAAATTCAAAAATTCATTGATTTATCTCCCGAGGGGGCATATATTCGTCATCACCTTAAAATTAATGTTTGGGGTATCAATATCAAATTTTTCTTTGAAGCAACGTGTAAATACATTACTTCGAAGAGGGGCAAAATGTATACACCTAAAATTGGTCAAGACATTTAATTAATTAAATACCAGTTATTTAATTAATATTTCATCTACTTATAAATAAATTCTCAATTTATTTATATAGTTCATATCTTCTAATTCTCCAAATATAAAATCATATTCCTCTAATTTAATTAAATAAACAAATTTCTATAGTTTGTTTTATTTAATTAATTTTCAATAATCCCAAATTTGGAATTCAAGCACATGTCTACAACTTTTCATGCCACCTCACCAAGGTCACATGAAATTAAATAATTATAATTTTTAAATTAGAATTATCTTCAACAAACTTTGAACACATGGTCTTTTTTTCACACATTTGATTCCCTCATCCATTTGGCATGTTGTCTTTGGTCAAGGGAACATCCTTCTTGATTCTTTCCATCTCCACCTTTCATCCATGTTTGAATCTGGACCGTCGATCCCTGCCACATCATAAGATGCTTGGAAAATCCTATAAATATAACCCTTTGCTATAGTTGTAGACATCTAAATTTAATCACTCTCATATGATTAAATTTACTCCTTTTTCGTCTATCATATTAAATATTAATTTATTAAATTAATATTACACCTTTTATCTCATATCTGTAAAGTATTTAATTTAATAATTAAATGCTTTATCTTTCACCTTCTTCCCCTCTAAATTAAATAAATACACCAATTTATTTAATTTAGTCATTTTTACCCTTTTGATTTAAAATCAATTTAAAATTCTTCATTTTCTCTCTCCTTGTCACATCCTCCATGATCTTGCTCTAATCTGAATTAATTTAATTGATTCATGATTATGATGTGCATCCTCTTAATCAAAAATTATGTCACATCCTCCTACATTTGCCACTTGCCTCTAATCTTCCATTAATTATTCTAATCCAATATTTGCACAACTTTAACCAAGGTCATTAGCCATATTTAGCACCACCTTTTTAGTCAACCTTTGTATTTACCTCTTTTTAGCATTGACCCTCTTTCCCATGTGAATTTTTAATTCACATTTATTTATCCTAGATCCTAAGGCTTCTAGAACCTTGGACTTGTCACATCATCCACATATGACCAAGTCTCACCTTTTTGGAGCTCACCTTTTATCCTTTAGATTCTTCTAAGAATGTGAATTTTTAATTCACATTTATATTTTCAACCACCTCTCCTTTTCCTATGGAGATTTTTGAGGAATTCCAAAATTCTTCAAATGTCCCTTTCACTCTCACTTGGGGACAAGGAATCCCTTTTTGAGGAAATCTTCTTACTTCCCAAGGTGCTTGGAAGGTACTTGTCCTTCCTCCACCTCATGTATCTTTTGGCCACCTCACTTACACCTCATCTCCCCTTAGCCACTTCACCATCCACATGTCAAGATGTGAGGGCTTGTGAGTTCTCAACTCACCATAGCCCTTTATCTTGACCTTGTTGGATGAATCTTGACCGTTGAATTCTCTAGAGAATTTAAATTCTTCTATAAATATCCCCTCCTCAAGGGCATTTTCAACACTTTCATTTTGAGCAACCTTATGCTGCCAATTTGTATTCTCAAGTATTCACTATCATTTAGCCATCCACTTTGATCACCTTGCACATTCAATCTTGCATCTAGCTACATCAAAAGCCATCCAAGGAGCACACAAATCCATCAAAATCAAGGGCCAACCAAGGAGTCTTCAACAACAAGGAAGGTTTAATCGATTTACGTTTGTATTTCATCTATTTCCTTATTTTATCACTCTTTAGGCTAATCATTGAAGTGTTCTTAGTGTTTTATCATTTGCATTTTTAGTTATTTTGTACATTAGAATAGGGTAAAATTTCAAGGTACACATTTCTGGCATGTCTGGTGGGACCCACAAATGGGTTCTTGCATTTAACCTCCATTTGTGATAAGTATTTTTTAGAAAAAGGTCGAAGAAGGGCAAAAGCGCCCCCATTTTGCTGCGAAAAGGTGGAAGCGCCTCTGTTTTTGCTCCAGAAAGGAAAAAGCGCCCTCTCTTTTACTACAGAAAGGTGGAAGCGCCCTCTTGTCTGCTGCAGAAAGGCGGTCACACCCTATATTTGAAAAGTTGATTTTGGCTAATAGTTTGCTACAGTTAGATGTATATTTCATTTTGCTTAAAAGATCTTTTCTAACACTTTCTTGCAGCAGGGCATACAACTTTTCTTTTTCACAACCTGATAAAGTTTTTTGTAGAGGGGTGGATATGCCCTTTTATTTTTGAAAGGCTCTTTTCTTCTAACATTTTGCTGCATAAAGGTGGAAGCACCCCTGTTCTTGCTGCAAAAAGGCAGAAGCGCCCCTATTTTGCTGCAAAAAGGTGGAAGTGCCCATGTTTTACTGAAAAAAGGTGGAAGCACCCCTATTTTTGCTGCAGAAAGGCAGAAGCACCCTCTGTCCTATTGCAGAAAGATGAAAGTGCCCCTGTTTTGCTACAGAAAGGGGGAAGCGCCCCAAAACAACATAGTTTGAAAGGTAAAACAATCATTTTAGCTTCGTTTTTGCTCTTATTTTTAGCTATTTTTAAGTAATAACCCTCTAACATTATTTTGGCAAGGATACTGGTTTTTTTTCTAACGTTCTACAACATATTATGGCGTAATTGACTAAAAACGAAGGATAAGATAGCTAACGTTTGCTTGCAGGGCAATCTATTTGATCAAATTTCTAAAAAATTATCCTTGTTGTTTGCACATAGTCTAATTAGGGGGAAGTAACCTTTATTGCTTGCTATGCTTGTCTACTATTATGTCACCCAAGGGGGCATTAATTTGTTTTCACTTTTTCCTTGCACTTCGTGTGAGCCTGGGGAGTAGTTAGAAATGGTTAGTGTCTTTTTTTGTAGTGGGACTTGCTTGAGGATTTCATCACCCCAAGGGATGATTCCAACCACGAATACCGGTGGGGTATATAAAGGGGGGAGAACGAAAGTTGTACTCTAATCCAGTCACATTGTAATTGGTAGAGCGTCGAAACTAGGGTGATACCTAGATAGACGTGAAGAGTTGGTCCGAGCCTTTCAGTATCTCGCTGGGGTTCTCGACTCATGCTTGTGATGGGGTGGTGTTCACGGTTGTGCCTCACATACCGAGAGTATATCGAGGACTCCCTAGAAGCCTTGTGCATCCTAGATTAAGACCTTGCCTGGCCATACCCTTAACATTAATCATAGGATTGTGCTTGCTTGAAGTGTTTTCTTGTGAAAAATTTATGAAATCTTTGATACTTTGGCCTTACTTTATCATTTTGAGTCCTTGCCATAGCCATTTCCATCAAAACCAAGCTTTGTCTTACTATAGAAAGGCGGAAGCACCCCCTATTTTGTTGCAGAAAGGCAGAAGCGCCCCCTGTTTTGCTGCAGAAAAGCGGAAGTGCCCCCTGTTTTGCTACAGAAAGGTGGAAGCACCCCTATTTTACTGCAGAAAGGCAGAAGTGCCCCCTGTTTTGCTACAGAAAGGTGGAAGCGCCCCCTGTTTTACTGCAGAAAGGCAGAAGTGCCTCTCTTTTACTGCAGAAAGCTGTCAATGCCCCTAATTTTTGCTGTAGAGGGGCGGATTTGCCCTCCTAAACACCTAAAACCACCCCATTTGGATCTGTTTAGCCTCTAAACCATCATTTAACCATTCCCCAACCATTATCTCATCATCCCAAGCCTCCGTTTCATCACTTTAAGTCTCCCAAAACCTCCATTTGATCCATTTAAACCTCCATCCTATCACTCTAAATCATTCTAAATCCCTACTCATTATCCACAATCATCTTCAATCCACTTGTTCATTCTAATTTCCTCATATTCCGTTCAAAGGTTCACACCATCACTTACCGAACATCATCATTTTACCATTTACATCACCAAACACCACTCATAACCAAACGACCTTAAACTTGTATTACAAAGTGGTTACCCAAATTGACCATAACACTTGAATTTGATTATTAGTCTTTAACTTTGACCCCAATCAATTCACTTCCATCTTGAGGTGAATTCAGTGTTGTAAGTTATCATCCTCGGCCCAATCAATCCATTCTTATCATAAGGTGGATTTGGTGCCGTAATCATCCTCTTAATCAATCAAAACTCTAGGTCACTAAGGGTAACTTCCTTTGATCAAACTTGAGGTCTCTCTCACATCTTTTATCATCCAATCATACCCATCCAATAATCCAAATCTATCAAAACCAATCATTCGATCGCATTACCCAATCAATCAAAATCTAATCTAGCCAATCAAAATCCGATCCCATCAAAATCTGATCCAATCCAATATATCCAAACAAAATCTGATCAAAATTCAAATCCTATCAAAATCACACCTCATCCAACTACAATCAAGTCATTCAAAAACATCTTTTTAATCCACCCATAGCACATTTACATGCCCGTTTGAACTAGGTCACAAGTTAAGAGAAAAATGAAACAACAACAAGGTCAAAATTCCCAAGCAAACATGTCTCAAGACCTTAATAACAATACAAATCCCACTAATGGTGCAAATATTGCCCAAGATCCTAAGAACATCCCACAAGATCCTCATAATGGTACTTCATCACACTCCAACACTGAGAATCAGAATAACTCGCCACATGGTGAAGAGAGTATGGCTAATCAACCTGAACTCACACTTGAGGAACATTTTAGTAATCCCGCCAATGTGCAAATGACTGACCGTTTGCTTGAAAAACATGGGGAAGAAATCTTGGCCCACCTAATTGAGAAGGGTTTCAAACCCCCCTCGAGTGTTGACTTGTCCAAATATAGGGGTGCCCCATCTAACATACTCCAAGGTTCACAAAATGCACCAGAAGGTTCATACTTCCCCAATGTTCCTCCAGTTGAGGGTTGGCATCAACCTGAATTTAGCAATGCCGTTCTCTATCAGGTTAACTATCCCCCACACGTTTCGACCTCAATTATGGGAGGTCCTTAAGTGCCTAATCCCAATAATCCTTTTGCCTATGGTATGCCACAAAATGTTCCACAACCTCCGCCATTAACGTTAACAACACCCCCTTCTTCGAACCAACCTACAGTCAACATTGGGAGCACCTTCTTTACCACATCGCTTCCACCTCCAGGGACCAAAAATCTACCATCTCAATAGCTTCACCAATCCAACGCTCTACCTCAATTACATTCACAAGGCACATCCCAGCTGAATGTTCTGGGTGGTACCCAACAACCCCCTTTACAAAACACCTCTACACTACCTCAACCATCTCATCAGCAACAACCTATACATAATACTTTGGCCTCTTCACAACAACCACCCTACCAATCACAAGGCAATCCATCTCGACCTATTTCTCAGACCATATCCCCCTTTCTCACATCCATTTTGCGTCTGCAGGCTCAACCACAACACAATATCCCATCTCGGCCCATACAACATTTGACGTCACAACAACCTCCCCAACACTACTACTATCACAATCAATAGCAATTTCACCAACAACCGCTTTATGTGACCTCCCAACAATCACAACAATACCTTCAATACCAACAAACCAACACGCAACATCCCATCCAAGTTCCTCAACAACCTACCCCACACTTTTATCAAACAAATCCATACTATACCCCACAAAAACAACCCCCGTATCAACAAAATCCCCTGTCTTACCAGCAAGCCATATCATCATCCAATCTTCCAAATCCATATTTCAACAATCTGACACCCTTTCAGCAGGATCCTTTATCATCTTATTATCAATATCCCCCCAACCTGCCACCGGCTAGCTTAGATTTGTTGGAAATCAAAGCCGCACTTAAGGACCTTCAAGCCGGGGCTACCAAACAATCATTCAAATTTGAAGACATATGCCCATATCCATTTGATCCCTCCATCTCATTAATCTCGTTTCCTAAACATTTCGAGATACCAAAATTTGACAAATACAAGGGAAACAAAGACCCTAAGGCTCACTTGCAGGAGTTTTATTCCCAGTGTCAAGAAGTCATGTACAATGACAACTATCTCTTGTGATTGTTCCCACGAAGCCTGGAAAGCCACGCCTTAGATTGGTTCATGACTCTCGAAAAAGGGTCCATAAAAACTTTTTCAGACCTGTCAGAAAAGTTTGTATCCTACTTCTCTTTCAATTTGGAGAAGGATACAGACACCTTAGATCTCCTCAAAGAGAAACAACATGATGGAGAAACCTTTACTAGCTACCTACAATGGTGGCGTGCATTAGCAAGCTGAATGAAGACCCCTCTGAAAGAAAAAAACATGGTCACTCTTTTCGTGGAAAACTCTCATCCTGACATGGCCCATAATTTTAGGTTACATTGTGTCACCACCTTCACGGAGATAGTAGAAAAGGGACCCATCCTTGAACGTGCCCTTATTGCCAAAGGACACATCAAAATACACAGTCATGATAAAGAGAGGTCATTTGGAGATAAACCATGATTCTGGAACAAGAACAAGAATGCGGTGAATGATGGTGTGACAAACACTAAACACGTCCAAGTGGCTAATGCATCCAAAAAACAACAACCGTCTGTACCTAACACCATCTCTGTGCCACAGGGGACACCTCGCCTACCTCAACAGTCAAACCAGAACAATCAAGGGAACACCAAACGCCAGTATGTTCAATTAGGAGAACCTCTGAGCGTTGTCTTTAATAAGTTGTTACAAATAAACTATCCCATCACATACCCTGTCACCAAGCCATTTGATGAGTCCAAACCCAAGCCCACATGGTTTAAGGAAAATGAATATTGTGAGTTTCATAAAATCAAAGGACACTCTTTAAACAAGTGTTAGGGTCTGAAAAACTACGTTCAAGATCTCATTGATCGAGGTGATATCAAGGTTGGCCCCAGTTAAGCTTCGTCATCCAATGCTCAATTACAAATATATCAAAACACCTTTCCGAACCATAATCAAGGCCCAAGCACATCTAACAGTAATCCCCAAGGAAACATCACAAATAATGTGAGCTACAAGAATGTGCCCTTCAATTACAAGGGTGTTATTCATTACATTGAGAAGGTGGAACCCTGGGTATCCATGATACATGTTAAAGCCAAAGACCCTCAATGTGCTGTTACTACATGACGAGCCCACATCACTATCCATGCAGCCTCTGTACCCGCCCAATCAACTCCTGTAAGCTCTCAGTACAACATCCTTGATCACTTAAGAAAGACCCTTACTCATATATCCATTCTGGATTTTCTTAAGTCTTCCCTGGTACATCAAGAAATCCTCAATAGAGCCCTACAGGAAACCCATGTGCCAAATGACATCAACCCCACGCAATTCCAAGATTTGGTGGGACACTTGGCTTTGTCTCATCACCTGCACTTCAGCCATAATGATATGCCAAACATCGATGTCAATCATAATCTCCCCTTACATATCGAAGTCGTGGTTGCTCGCCATAAAATAAAAAGGGTCTTGGTAGATAATGGCTCTGCCCTCAATTTGTGTACTTTAAAATTCATAAAACAGGTGGGGTATACTCAAGCGGATTTAAGTAACTAGATCATCACAATCAAAGCCTATGATAATGCAAAAAGAAATTCAGAAGGAATTATCAGTCTTCCTATCCAAGTGGGGCCAGTTATTCAATACACTACTTGTCATGTCCTTGATCTAGACTTGCCATATAATCTCCTCCTTGGCTGCCCAGGGCTCCATGCTATGCAAGCAGTCCCCTCCACATACCATCAGTGCCTAAAATTCCCTATAAATGGACAAGAAGTCACTATCTACGCTAACCCCCAACCATTTGAATATCGCCGCGCTTTAGAAGTGTCATTCCCCCATTTACACTATTGTCCCGGGGTGGAAATGGGGGCATCCCGGTCATCATCCACAAATCCACCCTCCATCGCGACAACCACTCCATCCTCCACCACTGATCCTACAATCACCAAAGTCCAGATCATTGACAAAGGGTGTGGTGAATACGAAATGCATACGGCTCTCAATGTAGCAACCATGCCACCGTCACCACACGAATATGGTCAACCTTCACTTGCTACACAAAAGGAAGACAAGACTATCACCTTCAGTGGTAAAAAGATCCCTACCACCACTTTCAGATCCTCAAGTGTCAAAATAGATGCACCAGAAGAGGACATAAGCCAATGGGTCTACCGAGAAGAACCCCAGCCGAACCCTCCTCTAAAGGAATATTTTCAGGAAGCATATCCATGGTCAGCTAAGTTTGCCAAAAAATATAACTACCAAGGTAGGGGCCTAGGTAAAGAAGAACAAGGGCAGCTGCAACCTATTGATACACCAAAGCTACCAAAAAACATAGGCATTGGGTATGACAAGAAACAGAAATCCCCTGTAACATCATCTAATACTTCCAATAGCATCGCCGTGGACGATGGCTCATTGGAAGACATACCCGAGGAGGAATCCATCATACGTGCGTACGATGACGTCAATCACACCGACTTATCATCCATGTTCAAATGCCTATCCATCTGCACCATTAGCCTATCCCTTTGTCACCCTGAGCTTATTAATTGGGACCTACGTAATACCACACCTGTCAATATGTCTGCAGATACATATGTCAACCTTATGGGATTGGGGGAGGATGAACACTCCAATCGCAAAAAGAAGAATAAGAAAAGTAAAAAATGGTCATCTAGTGAAAACCTCCCTGAGGCGCTTCCTGACCTTGAAAAAGTAAAAATAAAGGATGCATCTGATGGCAAAAACCTTGAAGAGGCGCCAGAAGATGGAGATGTTCATCTTCCCCTTGGAGGAACTCAGTTATCCGCCCAATCATCCATTCTAATTGAAGAGACTCAAGAAGTTAACCTGGGTACTACTGAAAATCCTAAAATCACCTATGTGGCTAAATCACTCTCAAAATAGGAGTATCCAGTCATCATGCAGCTACTTCGAGAAGGAATCATCAACTTTGCTTGGTCATATTTAGATATGCCAGGTTTAGACCCTACCTTAGTAGTTCATCATCTAAACATTCACCCAGATGCCAAGCCTGTCAAATAAAAACTCCGCAAGATGCATCCACAGGTTGCATTGCTAGTCAAAAAGGAATTGGAAAAGTTACTAGAGGCAGGCTTTATTAGACCAATTAACTACTCTGAGTGGATCTCCAATATAGTACCAGTTGCCAGACCAAATGGAGACATTCGAGTCTGCACAGACTTTAGGGACCTTAACAAGGCCTGCCCAAAAGATGACTTCCCTCTGCCTAACATTGACATGTTGGTCGACCTCACAGCAGGACACGAGATGCTCTCCCTTATGGATGGCTTCTTTGGTTATAATCAGATTTGAATCGCACCTGAAGACCAACATAAGACAACCTTCACAACACCTTGGGGTACTTTCTGTTACAATGTTATGCCCTTTGGTTTAAAAAATGCAGGGGCAATATATCAAAGAGCGATGACTGCCATCTTCCATGACCTCATCCATATCATCATGGAGGATTATGTTGATGACTTGCTAGGAAAATAAAAAACACGAGCAGAACATCCTACTATCCTGAAGCAGATCTTTGAATGGCTAGAACATTACAAGTTGCGGCTAAATCCAAAAAAGTGCGTCTTTGGGGTTACATCAGGAAAATTGTTAGGTTTTATAGTCTCCCGAAGGGGTATTGAAGTTGATCCCACCAAGGTAAAGGCTATTCTGGACATGCCACCTCCACGCAATCTGAAGCAGTTAAGAAGCTTCTAGGGGAAGATGCAGTCCATTCGTAGGTTCATAGCCCAGCTAGCAGATAAATGTCAGCCATTCACCCATCTTTTGAAGAAAGATTCCACCTTTCGATGGACCCCGCAGTGTCAGATGGGTTTCGATAAAATTAAGGAATATTTAGCTCATCCACCGATTTTGATGCCGCCTATTCCAGAAAAACCCCTTCTACTTTACATCTCTACTACTTCAGTCGCACTGGGGGCATTGTTGGCACAACATGATGAGTCATTCAAAGAGAGGGCAATCTACTACATCAGTCGAACACTAGTTGGCTATGAGTTAAATTACTCCCCCATGGAAAAAGCTTGCCTTGCGCTAGTCTTCAGCACACAGAAACTCCGTCATTACATGCTCAGCCATCTAGTCAAATTAATCGCTAAAATTGATCCCCTGAAGTATCCGTTATCTAGAACCACTTTGACTGGCCGCATGGCCAAATGGGTCATGCTCCTAAGTGAATTTGACATAGAATATGTAGAGCGAAAAGCCATAAAATGACAGGTCATCGCTGATCAATTAGCTGAAGCACCATTAGTAGATGCTTACCCCCTAGACACTGAATTCCCAGATGAAGAAATCTACACAGTTACAGAAGCACCGGGTTGGACACTATATTTCGATGGCTCATACACTCATAGTGGATCTAGGGCAGAAATTTTATTAGTTACCCCTCAAGGTGACTACATCCCAAAATCATTCAGGATAGCATTCCCATGTACCAACAATATGGTAGAGTACGAAGCTCTCCTCACCGGCCTCAGAATTGCAAAGCAGTGGAACATAACTCATTTGAAAGTCTTTGGTGATTCTTTGCTAGTCATTAGACAAGTTAATGATGAATTCCTCACGAAAGATGATAAACTGTTACCCTATAAATGCATGGTGGATGATTTCAAGAAATATTTCACCTTCATATAGTTTGACCAAATCCATCGAGTACAAAATAAAGTGGAAAATGCAATGTCCACTATTGGTTCCCTGATTGACATGCCTAAAGACCGAACAGAGTGTGAGTTTCTTGTTGAACAACTTTTAATCCCTGCATATGATGTTCCTGAGATTGATATGGTGTGCGACATTATAGGTCCTGCCTCGCCTTGGTATCAAGACATATACACTTATCTCCGTGATAATATCATACCCCCAGAACTTACATGCAACCAACGCAAATCCTTTATCCATCGCTCTTCCTAATACATCATTGTTGGTGATACGCTTTATTGTCACGGGTATGATGGAATCCTCCTTAGATGTCTGAATGAGACTGAGGCCTGCGTGACACTAACAGAAGTACATGGTGGTATTTGTGGAGCTCACTCAAATGGTATGGCTCTAGCCAAAAGGATCCTACGGGCTGGATATTATTGGCCTACATTGGAACATGATGCTTGCAAATTTGTGAAGAAGTGCCTTCCATGCCAACAACATGCAGATTTGATTCACGCCCCAACACAAGATCTTCAGCCCCTCCTAGCACCGTGGCCCTTTTCTCAATGGGGTTTCGACTTGATTGGCAAGATTTACCCACCATCATTCGATGGTCATACATTCATAATTACCGCCACTGAATACTTCACTAAGTGGGTGGAAGCAATGCCACTCTCACAAATCACCGGTGTCCAAATCTCTAAATTTATCTTCTACCATATTCTCTACAGATATGGTATCCCATCCACCATCCTTTCTAATAATAGAAAACCCTTCAAAAACTAAGCCATGAAACACCTCTGTGACACCTTCCATATCCAGCATCATTGGTCAACGCCTTATTACCCTCAGGGCAATGGTCAGGCAGAAGCAACCAACAAGACCCTCATCCGCATCCTCAAAAAGGTTGTCAATAACACTAGATGAGATTGGCACCTCCATATTCATCCTGCCCTCTGGGCATACCGTATATCCATCCGTACCCCAACAGGCACCACCCCCTATTCTTTAGTATATGGTGCTGAAGCCGTCTTGCCAATCGAAGTTGAGCTTCCATCATTGAGGATTTCTCTGAAGAATCTTATCAATGAAGAAGATGCTCGTGTTGCACGGCTTGCACAGCTGGAATTACTGGATGAATGAAGAATAAAAGCCTATGATCACCTACAAACATACCAAAATTGCCTCAAATGCAATTACAATAAAAAGGTCCGTCCTAGACAATTCCAGGTTGGTGAGCTTGTTCTCAAAGAAAACCAATGCACTCAACCGGACCGTGATAAAAAGGGAAAATTTAAGGCCAACTGGTTAGGGCCTTATATCATAGCCACCAAATATGGATTTGGGGCATACAGGTTGACTACTCTTGATGGAGAACCCCTTGACGAACCCATCAATATCATGCATATGAAGAAGTTCTACACCTGAATCCGCTCCGTAACCCCACAAAAGTCAAAAAAGTCAAAAAAATAAAAAAATAAAAAAATCAATTAAAAATAGTAAAAAAAATAAGTTCGTCCTATGGTGAAAACCACCTCTTGGTGGCGCCTTGGATATGTGTGGATGGTGAAAACCTGGTAGTAGGCATCATCCATAGAGGGCTTAATCATTATCTACCAACATCCTAGTTATTTTATACTTTCATCCGCACTATTGTCCTCCCCATCTCATCCTAGGCTGCTTGGTATATATTGATTGAGCATTGGATGACCTATCTAGCCTATCCACCATCCTGAGCTTTTCAGTATCCCACTTTGAGCTTATGTCTTTCTTTCCCTTTGTTGGTCGGTCCGTGTCATCATCCATCATGTCGGTCTCCATCTAGATCTCATCCTCATGCATCATTTTCATCCTTTGTCGAACTACGTTGCCCCTGCGCTATCACGTAGGCAAGGCTGATCATTCGATCTGCCCCCGGGGCATTTTGGATCAACTTGTTTTGGTCCTCCATCACTTCATCTTCACCAGTCCCTTTTCACTTTTATCCATGGTCTTTTCATTGAACTACGTTGCCCCTGCGCTTTCACGTAGGCAAGGTTGGTCATTTGATCCTCCCCCGGGGCATTTGTCTGTCGTGTTTTGTGTCCTTCATCATCGGTCACCATTGTCTTCTTTCCGTTTTATCCATGGTCTTTTCCATGAACTACGAGGGCTCTACACTTTCATGTAGGCAAGGCTAATCTTTGATCGGCCCCTGAGCCCCTAGGTCTTTAGGTTGTGTCTTGTCTCCCTTGTGTCGTGTTGTCAAGCTATGCCCTTATCCAGCTAGTCTTTAACAAACAAGATCCACTTGTATTAACAAATCTAATCAGTTTTGAATATCCTACATCATATCGATATTTTCACTTAATATTCATCATAGGTCTCAACAGGATGCATCCTTCCTAACAAACCTCATCAATCCCATCTATCCCCTTGATCCTATGGCAACGAACATTTGAAATTGATTGCAATCTTTTGATGCTTTTAGTTTTTGTTTATCATTTGAGCTCCCTATCATCACTTGTCAAGGCCGCCATAATCCATCATATTATGGCGCATTTTGATTGGTCCACATAGGGGCATATCTTGTTGGTTGTTCCACATAGTACCTACCAAGATCCCCGAGGTCTTGTGTTATGTTGGGACATCTTTTTGTGCTTGTGGTTATCTCAATACCTAGCTCGACCAAAGTCTTTCTTTGTGACTTTGGGGTGTTGGGATAGCCTTCTTGACTATTGTGTTTGTTTCATGCATTAGACACTAATACGCCTTGGTTCCACATACCCTGGCGCTGGATGTCTTATGCTATAGCAAAAAATCAGTGCTCCGAAGATGGAAAATCGTATTAGGATTGCATTTTATAATCCTGACTATTGCATTACATTCATCCTATGATTTTGGTTGTGCAAATATTTCTCCTCCATCCCCTGTTCTTCTTAGGATATTAAAAGGTTTTGATAGGTGCACACTCACGCCATGTCCGCATGCATCTTTCACTATCACCTACGACCCTATGGACGCTTATAATGAAATAATTACATTTTAGATCCATACATTTACACACTATCTTAGGTTCATTCATAATATCGCCACCTGCAATATCAAGTGTTAGGTCCACCATCAATACCATCATAATATATCCATTACACCCTGCATCACACATATTAGTTGCACATGCACATAACCATCAAAACATAAGCATTTGTTGCGTCATCATAAGAATATCTACATCTATTTTAAACATATACATCATACAACATAGGCATTCATCATACATGAGAACAAAAAACATCCATACATATAACATCCACTACCATCAAATGACCATCCACATATGCATCAACACAATCATCTATAAATCTCGAATCCATCACACACATAAAACATGAAGTCAATAAGAGCTATCATATATATAAATATACCATAAGTCCACAGTACATCTCATAGTCAAGACTAACATATAATAATGCTGTCGATGTCATCACAATCTGTGACCATCGTTTACAAAAATTATCTAATCAAAACACTAGTACAAGGTCCTGCACATATCCACTGCACCTCTGAACTATCCATCTACCCTGCATTTGTCAAAAATATAGTATCCTGTCATCTACTAAATGAACTCCCCACGTCTGATCTCTATGGAGAATCAGGTACTGCTCCCCTGCCTGGTGAAACCCCTGGTGAATCATTGTAACCTCGGGTCCGTGTCCCCAATGACTGGGATGGCGCTGGCCTCTGAGGTGTCTACCGAGTGTAATGGAATGTCTGCTATGCCGAGTCAGGAACCACATGATAATATGCAGCCATCCAAAATCCTGCCTCTCTCATGTTCTCCTTTTGCTTCGCAACCTGGACCTGAGTAGAATTATGCTCCTGACGATACCTGTCTCGGTCCCTAGTAATGACTCTCCTCTCCTGCTCCCATGCCTCCTGAGCCAACCGGCTCTGTGCCAGCTCTGCATGTAATCGACCCCTCATCTCCTCTGCAGCCGCTGCCTATGCCACTGCTGCATCTCTCTCTCTCCACAACTTGTATACCTGCTCTTGGCATCCCACCCTCACCCTGACCTGCCGCTGCATGAGCCATCGCGACATCCCTCTCCGCCTGTAGAGTCTGTATCCGTATCTCTGCTGCATATCTCTCCCTCTGAGCTGCCTGTGCCCGAATCACTGCTGCATCCCTATCCCTCTGAAGAGCCTGTGCTCTCAGCTCTGTTGAATCCCGCTCTTTCGGAGAGTCGCTACCTCTGTTACTGCCTCATCTCTCCCTCTCTGTAGTGATTGTATCTCCGCCTCTACCAAGGCTCTCTCACTCTGAATGCGCGCTTGCGCCACATCCCTCTCCACCTCCATCGCTCGCACCTGTGCCTGTGCTACATCCCTCTCAGCCTGCATAATTAGTGCCTGCTCCTTGGCCTCCTCCTCCCTCTCTACATTAGCCCCATCTCTCCAACTACCTGCTCAAGGCAATGTACTCTGTCCTAAAGCTCATCCCAGTCTCATTGGAGATCTCTCGACTACTGACTAGTACATCCTGTCCCTTGATCTGCTCCTTGCTCTGTCCTCCCCTCTGGCTCCCCCTGGCCTGTAAAACCACGACCTCTACCTGCAATCTGTCGCGGTCCCATGTCACACTGGTCAGCTCACCTTGCATCCTCTGTAGCTCTGACTGTGCCCTGTCTCTCTCCCTCACCGCTCCCCCTAGCTCGAAAGCAATGGCATCATAATCTCTAAATGCCTCTCGCTGTACTTTGGCTAGCTCAGCCTCAAGAGCCCTCACTCTCCACTCGCAATCTATAATCTCGCCTCTGCTCCTCTTGCCTATACAATGGGATCCTTTGGTACCACATGAGGAACCAAAGCTAGTGACTTTGCCGCCATAACATCCCCCTCTGCCACATCCCTGTCTACATCCATCGCATCATCTTCCCTAACCACCTGCTCTGTCTTATCCTCCTCATCCACCTGCCCCGTCTCATCCTCCCCACCCGCCTACTCCTCCCTACCCCCTGCTCCTGTCGCCCCTCATAGTCCTCCATAATACGGCGAACCCAGAATCGTCCCGCTTGTCCCTGTCTCTCAACCACGAATCGACGCCGTGTCGACCTCCTCTCCTCCTCTGGTGCGGCTCTAACATCCCCATCCTCTCTGCCCTCCTGCTCCTGTCGAGCCTCGTGACTCTCTGCAGTCGGTCGAACCCGCAACCGCCATGGCTGAATACAGTGACCTAAACCTGCGTGATCCAATGCTGCCTGATCCTCCCCGTTCATCGCTACTATCGACGCAACCATCACCTCTGACCATTGCTCATGTGCTCGTATCTGCTCAAAACTCTGTACGCACAAAAAATTTCTCATTATTTCATTTCTCATCTTTCTTTTCTTTCTATTTCCTTTTTTTTCCTATCTTTTCCCTTTTTTCCCCCTTGTATTCTTCTTTCCTTGCCCCCCCAGTTGGGTTGGCTTCGCCCACTGACGGGGCAGCTTTGCCCTCTGACCGGGCACTCCTGCCCTGGGCGGGTCCGCCCGCTGTTGGGGTGGTTCCGCCCGATGTGGGGTAGTTCCGCCCATTGCGGGCAGTACCGCCCTTGGCTGGGGCATCTCCGCCCGCCTGCAGCCGGGCGGCACCGCCCTCGGCCGGGGCGGCTCTGCCTGGATGTAGTCGGGCGGCATTGCCCTCGGCCGAGGTGGCTCCGCTCGGCCGGAGCCGGGTGGCACCACCCTTGGCCAGGGTGGCTCTGCCACAGCTAGGGTGGCTCCGCCCTAAGCCGTGGTGGCGGCACCCTAGGTAGGGGCGGCTACGCCCTGCCCCGTTTTTCCTCCCCCCAATTTTCCACTATTTTTGGCCTTTTTTTAAACAATCTAATCGCGACCCAGTTTTTTAATTTTGTTAATTAACAAAACCCATGTTTTCAAATTTCCAAAATCCATCACACAACATGTGAAAAATGTGTAAATTAAATTAACGGGTTTTGTTATCACTCACATGTTGTCCGCCCGCACGCCTGCTGTATAATCCACACACCTCGTCCGCCCGGTGCACAATCTCTGTGTCATTGTCTATCGGCATCGTTCCTCTTCATTCACTTTCTCTCCTCTACTCTCTTCCTCTCAACTGCTACAGTGAAAATGACTAAGGTAATTTTTAAAATTACCTTTTTAACTCGCTTCTTTCAAAACTGTATTTTTACCTTTTATTTAACTTTTTCTTCTTCCAACTAATCCCTAACTTCCCGAGGCTGCCATTTGCAAACCGTGCATCAGATCACCTTCGTTCAAAAACCAAAATTGCTTGATTTTTCAAGCTCTATCCAATGGTGTCCTTCTTTTCTTCCTATTGAGATGTCATCTGGGGACCCCCTTTTTCCTCCCCCAACCGCCCTTTCGAGGGGGCTTACTCTCCTACCATTCCTCCATTCCTTCAGCTTGGTCATTGGGACATCATTAACCTTTTCCATGCTAGGGGCATCACCATCTATCATTTCCTCCCTCATTTGTATTTTATTTTTCTTCGAAACACTGTTATCCTAACAATATTTCAAAGAGGGGCAAAATGTAGACATCTAAATTTAATCACTCTCATATGATTAAATTTACTCCCTTTTCATCTATCATATTAAATATTAATTTATTAAATTAATATTACACCTTTTATCTCATATTTGTAAAGTATTTAATTTAATAATTAAATGCTTTATCTTTCACCTTCTTCCCCTCTAAATTAAATAAATACACCAATTTATTTAATTTAGTCATTTTTACCCTTTTGATTTAAAATCAATTTAAAATTCTTCATTTTCTCTCTCCTTGTCACATCCTCCATGATCTTGCTCTAATATGAATTAATTTAATTAATTCATGATTATGATGTGCATCCTCTTAATCAAAAATTATGTCACATCCTCCTACATTTGCCACTTGCCTCTAATCTTCCATTAATTATTCTAATCCAATATTTGCACAATTTTAACCAAGGTCATTAGCCATATTTAGCACCACCTTTTTAGTCAACCTTTGCATTTACCTCTTTTTAGCATTGACCCTCTTTCCCATGTGAATTTTTAATTCACATTTATTTATCCTAGATCCTAAGGCTTCTAGAACCTTGGACTTGTCACATCATCCACATATGACCAAGTCCCACCTTTTTGGAGCTCACCTTTTATCCTTTAGATTCTCCTAAGAATGTGAATTTTTAATTCACATTTATATTTTCAACCACCTCTCCTTTTCCCATGGAGATTTTTGAGGAATTTCAAAATTCCTCAAATGTCCCTTTCACTCTCACTTGGGGACAAGGAATCCCTTTTTGAGGAAATCTTCTCACTCCCCAAGGTGCTTGGAAGGTACTTGTCCTTCCTCCACCTCATGTATCTTTTGGCCACCTCACTTACACCTCATCTCCCCTTAGCCACTTCACCATCCACATGTCAAGATGTGGGGGCTTGTGAGTTCTAAACTCACCGTAGCCCTTTATCTTGACCTTGTTGGATGAATCTTGACCGTTGAATTCTCTAGAGAATTCAAATTCTTCTATAAATATCCCCTCCTCAAGGGCATTTTCAACACTTTCATTTTGAGCAACCTTATGCTGCCAATTTGTATTCTCAAGTATTCACTATCATTTAGCCATCCACTTTGATCACCTTGCACATTCAATCTTGCATCTAGCTACATCAAAAGCCATCCAAGGAGCACCCAAATCCATCAAAATCAAGGGCCAACCAAGGAGTCTTCAACAACAAGGAAGGTTTAATCAATTTACGTTTGTATTTCATCTATTTCCTTGTTTTATCACTCTTTAGGCTAATCATTGAAGTGTTCTTAGTGTTTTATCATTTGCATTTTTAGTTATTTTGCACATTAGAATAGGGTAAAATTCTAAAGTACACAATAGTATTTTGCATCCCATATTTGAGTAGAGTTAGTATGCAGGAATAACTTTGGAGCATTGGAGCATTTGGAGTTTATATTTAGCATTGTTTAGCATTTTAACAAGTTTTCATTGTAACATCATGTTAAATTAGAATCATGTTTTGCTTTATAGTTGCATTTTAGTTCATCATATCAATGGTCATCTGAGCATATGTAGAATCATTTTAACTTCTTACCACAACATTTGTATCACATAGTTTAGCAACATTATCTATTTATCAATATCTCCATTATCATAGCATCATGGCTTTCATCATATAGTTTCATGTAGGAACTTAGATTTCTTGCATTTAGAACAACATCTCATTTATCGAGTTGTCATTTTAACAACCATAGTGCATATATAAAATCTGAGAGCAAATATGGTTTAATAAATCTTTGAGAATATAGAACAATGGAATGTTTTTGAAAGATTTGTTTAGCTTCAATTTAGAGTAGTTCTTTGATTCAAATCTTCAATATAATACGTCTCATTGATGTTTGTGTGCTTTAGTATCGATTTTCTAATCTCCCACATTTCACACACACTAATCCTTTGAAACTTATCCTATTGGGGGAGTGGTGTCACACTATTGTGGAATGGCGGCCCTTTCCCAATCCCTTGGATAATGAGCTTGTTTAGATCGATTCTATTGAAGAGAATTCGATGAAACCGATGAAAGATGTGTGATAAAACATGATTGAAGTGTTAAATTAACATGATGAATTATAAGATGATCGATATGGGTGTATGAAAATCTACTCTATATGTATACAAGCTTCAAAAGATTAAAACCCTAATTATAAAATATGCTAAATGTATGCACCTATGTTATCATAGAAGCCATTAATGGATGCTTTAAGCTAATTATGCAAGTAAATTAAGCTAAAAGGATGATAAATAAGTGCTAAATATGACTACAAGTGAAAGTGATTTTAACAACATAAGTTTTCTCTTAAAATATGGATCCATTTGTCTCCAAATAGTGACCTATTTATAGGACGACAAATGAGAAATGAAGGGTTAAGATTAAAAAAGTTAATCAATAGTCAAAATTGGAGGAAAGATGAAACATGGACCAAGGATTCTCTTCAATGGATGAGAATCAATGATCACATGGATCAAGAAAAGAATCAAGGGTTCATATTCTTCCAAACAAATAAACTTTCAAAACTTGCACAAGAAGCCGTGTTGAAAGTTTGTTGTAAGGAGGAATATTCCTTTTTTCAAATGAGTGAAGAAAGAGAATATTCTCATGGGTGAGGAAAATTAGCTTTTTAGTTAATTAAAACTAAATTAAATTGTGCAAAGGGGAAGGAATATTCCTTTTGGAGGAATGTGCAAAGGAGGAATATTCTCAAAAAATATTCCCTTGCAAGTGGGAGAATTAGATTTAATTAGTAATTTGATAATTAAAACAAAGTTTGAATTATTCAAATTAGGGGAATTATATGATATTCATTAAATAATTTATTTAATGGAGATCAAATGAAAAATAAATGGATGAGATTGATTTGATCTATCAATGGTCGCAAATGAAAGGAGGATGAAACACGGATCAATGATTCTCATCAATGGATGAGAATCAAAAGATCACATGGATCAAGAAAAGATCGAGGGCTCACAATCATGCACACAAACACACTTTGCAACAACTCTAAAAAGTTGTTTGGAATAATCATTACCTTTATTTTGGAGGAAAATAGGAGAATATTCCTTTGGAATATTCCCTATGCAAGTGGATGAGAGGGAAATTAACAAGTTTGTTAATTAAAAATAAATTTGAATGTGCAAGATGAGGAATGTGAGGATATTCATTAAATTATTGATTTATTTAATGAAAAGGGATGCAAATATGATATTTAATTAAATGACTTAGGGTTAAAATTAAATAATTTGCATTATTTAATTAAACCAGATCAAATGTCAGTGTGAGAGGGGGGGAATTAACCCAATTAGTTCAATGAGATTAATAGGTGAAAAAGAGGCATTTAATTAAATAATTAGGCTTATTTAATTAAAAAAGCAAAAAAAAGATGGATTTTAGGATAAAGCGATGCTAATATTGTTTACAAAGATTTTGTTGAAGGGGATTTTGATTTATTCATGTAAGGTCTTCTTCTTAGGGAGCATTGTGCCTAATGTCTCCAAGAGAGGACAAGTCAGAGTGTTAGGTTGTTGCCCATGGAATGCCTCATTTGCATCATGCCATGCCAGTTGATCATACACTCTTGGACGACAACAAACCCAATGAAACCACCAAGAAGAGGACACATCATAAGAAAAAAGAAAAATCACGCCATGAAATTTGTAAAAATATGTCATCTATGTATGCCCCCACTTTAAGGCGGTTGCTACACTAACACTGTGAGAAATTGCTTTAAAGTAGGAGATATGAGAGATTATTCTTCAGAAAGTTTGATGCCAAGTCATATGTTTCTGATAAGCTACATCATGAATAAGGTAGTATGTCACATGTGAGTCAAGTTAAGGCATGTCATCCACATCCCAAGCTTGTTGTTATATGTTCATGAAAGGTTAACGAATAGCCAAAAGAGACAACGACAAGTGAAATACAAGGACAAGGCTACTTAACCCCTTGCCCCCACTGAGTGCAAGAAAAAGGTGAGCCTAAAATGGATAATGATGTGTTGCTCCCTACAATGAATGTAAAACATGCAATAGTGAGTATGCTATAATCCTACAACTATTACATGGAAAGGAGCAACAACTAATGTTATTTATTTTGATAAGTAAACAAAGTTTCTACTTGATACATATTTAATGAGATATCAATCAATTTAGGATGTACCAAAATTAGAGTTTTCTTGGAAGAATCTTGTGTGATAGTATTGATGTTGAGTGAAGGTTTGTTGGATGGGTTGATTTATATGAAAGGAAAATCACCAAGACCATGATTTGGTGCTTGTGTTTTAGGCTCTCGAGGGGCATGGATACCTTGTTCTATAGCATCACATCCTTTTCCTTGTTGTTTCATAATATTTTCAGGTTTGGGATTGGCTTTGATTGTATACACTATTATATATGTGAGAAATGCCATTGTAACTTGGTTGATGCAAAACATGGTTCTTAGTTGGGTAAAGGATGAGTTTAGGTGTTTTTTGAGCTTGTTTCATATGTGATGGTGGGTAAAGAAGTAGATGATTCTTAGGATGGCCCACGAGGTATGTATGAGGTTCATTAATCGAGGGGGATCTAATGGACACTTGCACATGCATAACCTCAACGATCTTGGTTTGATGTATCCATAATAAAGGGAAATCAAGAATCACATGTGTGTTATCATCTAAGAATCATTATTTTCTTGCACCATAATAGTCTCCATAGGAGGAGAGTTTTTAGGAGAACTACAATCTAAATGTTCTTGACAATCAAGGATTGGTTCTTCCAAAATGTCTTCATTGCAAGTAAGGGATCTATTAATGGCTATAAGATTGTCATGATTCTCATCGATTGGATCTTGTAACACCATAATATCGTCTTCACCAATAGGAGAGATATTAGGAGAGCGGAAAATTTGATTGTTGTCCATAATTTCATCATTTATTGTTAAGGTCTCATTCTCTTGTGCCATAATATTGTCCCTAGTAGGAGAGCTTTGAGGATAGTGACAAACAAGAGTGTCATCACATTTTATGGTTAGATGTTGTGAAGCAACTTCAAAACAAATAGGGGAGAGATCAATGGAAGGACAACTATGATTTTCATGTGTTCCAATGATTGGATCCTCTTGTTCAAACAAACCCTTCCAAATGTTAGGAACATGAGGAAGGAGAGAAATAAAGCTATAATTCTCAATCATTGGATTGCTTGAGGGGTGATCCCACAATAGTGGTTTACACTTTTTGGCCAAACTGGGCACTGATATTTTTTTTTAACACAATCTCCACATTCAGGCACCTATAGTGATTAAACCGTAAAGAATTTAAAGATGATACAAACTAGAGTCTTGTCATATTTTGTCTGTAGATTCTAAAAATATTTTTTTCATTTTTTTTGGAATCAGATTGCACTTCTTTTTCCATCTCCCACGAAAATTGGTTTTTTTCAAAAAATAGCATTTTTAAAAAGTGACGCACACCGTATAACGTATAACTTTTTTTCCTTGAAAGATAAAATTCAATTCTTTCAAATTTAGATTTGTAACTCCGATATCTAGTGCTTCCACTTGGTTAGATAGTTTTTTATTGAATATTTTTTCTTTAATCAAGTTTTAAAGTCAATTCAATTACAATTTAGACATAACACGACCGTATAACGCATAACTTTTACTGTATGTATTGAAATTCTTTTTTTTTTTTGTTAGATCAAGGACTACAATATCTGGTGCACTTATATTTTTAAATTTTTTTTTTTATAATCTTCTATTTTTCCACTTGTGCAGAACAGAGAGTTTTGTTTTCAATGAAAAACCTATATTTAATAAAACTTAAAAAACAGATAGATAATATAATCAAAACATACTAAAATTATATTTGTTGGATAGCTCGTTTTGAGGGGAACCCGATACCAGTTGGGTTTTTGAGA
The DNA here is from genome assembly GCA_007258455.2 of Sequoia sempervirens. Lineage (NCBI taxonomy): Eukaryota > Viridiplantae > Streptophyta > Pinopsida > Cupressales > Cupressaceae > Sequoia > Sequoia sempervirens. The sequence continues at coordinate 144,550,652 of VDFB02373365.1, forward strand.
TCTTCTCCATTTTCATTCTCAAATCGAGCTTCGAAACGCAAAATTTTCAATAATTCTGGTGCCTTCGAAAGGAAGGGTGAAAAAAAGGGGGTTCGGCCGAACTAGTGTTCGGCCGAACATATTGGAATGATTCGGTCGAGCATGGGTTCGGCCGAACCCATGTTCGGCCGAACCACCAATCCATGCATTTAAAAAAAGAAATTAAATGGGTTCGACCGAACATTCCAAGAATGTTTGGTCGAACCGACTATTTTTAATATTAATATACATATTATTATTTATATTATTTTTAAATCATAATTTGATGGCCCTATGACCGTATTTAAAGATTTTTGCTATAAAATACAATCAAAATTTTAAGAAGATTGTAAAAGGAGATATTTTGGATAAACTGTGAAAATTTATATAGAATTATAATTATATATATGTTTGATTTATATATAATTTTACATACACCAAGGTATATCATAATGTTTTAAGGGCACCCTTCAATAGATAACCGTAATTAAAAAATT
>VDFB02373365.1:144559658-144646295 GCA_007258455.2 Sequoia sempervirens
CCCTACAATGAATGTAAAACATGCAATAGTGAGTATGTTATAATTCTACAACTATTACATGGAAAGGAGCAACAACTAATGTTGTTTATTTTGGTAAGTAAACAAAGTTTTGGCTTGATATATATTTAATGAGATGTCTATCAATTTAGGATGTAACAAGGTTAGAGTTTTCTTGGAAGAATCTTATGTGATAGTATTGATGTTGAGTGAAGGTTTGTTGGATGGGTTGATTTCTATGAAAGGACAATCACCAAGACCACGATTTGGTGGTTGTGTTTTAGGCTCTAGAGGGGAATGGATACATTTTTCTATAGCATCACATCCTTTTCCTTGTTGTTTCATAAGATTTTTTAGGTTTGGGATTGGCTTTGATTGTATAGAATTTGTTATATATGTGAGCAATGTCATTGTAACTTGGTTGGTATGAAACACTATTCTTAGGTGGGTAAAGGATGAGCTTGGGTTGGTTTTGAGTTTGTTGCTTGTGTGGTGGTGGGTAAAGAATTAGAGGATTCTTAGGATGTCCCATGGGGTATGCATGATGTTCATTGATCAAGGGGGATCTAATGGACACTTGCACATGCATAACCTCAACGGTTTTGGTTTGATGTATCCCCAATAAAGGGAAATCTAGAATCACATGTTTGTTATCATCTAAGGAAGACTCATTATTTTCTTGCATCAAAATAGTTTCGCTAGGAAGATATTTTTTAGGAGAACAATAATCCAAATTGTCTTGAAATTCAAGGATTGGTTCTTCCAAAATGTCATCATGATAAGTAAGGGAGCTATCCATGGTTGAATTGTCTTTTTCTATGATGTTTTCCCACATAATATTCTCATGATTCTCATCGATTGGATCATGTAAGACCATAATATCTTCTTCACCAATAGGAGAGATATAGGGGAAGGACAATTATGATTTTCATGTGTGCCAATGATTGGATCCTCGTGCTCAAATAGGCCCATCAAAATGTTAGGAACATTAGGAAGGAGAGAAATAATGCTATAACTCTCAATCATTGGATGATCATTCATGATTGTATCCTTATTCACTAAAGCATGAGAGGTGTTGGGAGATGAATGGAGACTAGGTAAAGTGGTGGAAATGAATTCATCCTGTATTGTTATACTATCTTCCCAAGGGGAATGAGGAGAAGAACAAACAAGACCTTCGTGATTCTCAATGATTGTACCTTCTTTTTCCAAGATACCTTCATCACTTAAAGGAGAGGTATCGAGAGAACTACAATTATTATCATCATGGTTATCTATGTTTGTATTATCTCCAAACACATCATCCTCACAAATAGGAGAGATAGGAGGGAGAGTAAGTTTAAGACAAACATTTGCATTTGCACTCTCTTGTACTAAGAGAGTATCATAACTAGGGAATGCATTGTATGAATGACTAACATGCTTATTAACTAAATTTTTATTTGCAAACTTGGAAAGGATAGATACTAACATGTTTGAATAACAATCTATGCAAATTCAAAATGCAATGTTGTAAAGGGCTAAAAGGAAATGCAATTTTTTAGATGATAATTGACTGATTATGCTATGCAACAATGTGGGAATGTAAATTTGAAATTAAGCAATGCATGAAATGAGCCAAATTAAGCTAGATTTGATGAAATGCATGTTACAAAAACTCATCTAACTGATACAGATAGGTAATGGCACCAAACAAAAGCATAAAAATAGGGTTTTTAGTTCTGTAAAAGGCAGTGTTAGGGTTGGAAAGGGACTAAGATTCCCAAGGTGGTGAATTAGTCCTAGTAGGGTTTTTTCTTAGATTTTTCAGATTTTTTTTATTGATTTTGATGTTTTCTATGCTGTATGATGCAAATGTAAAGTGAAAATGCAAAATTTTACTATTTTTCAATGAAATGGAGTGTAATAATGCAAGCTAAATGAGCTTTTCACTAATGCAAATTTTAAAACCCTAGTATGCAAATTAAACAATGAAAAACCTAATGAAATGTTGATGCAAGTTATTCCTAGGATGTAAATGCACTGAAAATCAGAAGTAAAATGTTCTAAAGGCGGGTTCACTAAAATGTATACAAAGATTTTGGTTCCCTGATGCTTTCTTGCACTTCTAGGGTTTTTCAGCTAAAAGGAGAAAGATGGGCCAAAATGGGAAATGTCTACACTCAAAATCAACAAAAGAATAGATGGAAAATTCCTAGATGCAAAGTTTAAATGCAAGAAACTAATAAAATAAATGACTTTGCAAAACCCAAGAAATGCAAGTTGTTTGAAAACAAATTGTGATATGCAAAATCATAGATTAAATGCAATAAAGAACAAGATAAAGATGCTAAGCAAAAATTGTGCACTTGGAAATTGATGAAGGATAGAATGAAGATTGTAAATGTCTCTAAAATTCTAGAAATGTGATTTTTGAGCCAATTGGGACACTTACACCAAGTTGGGCGACTTAGTCCCAAATCTAGGAAACTGCTCCAAAACCCGTTTCAGGAAAATGGGTATCCAAATCTATAGAAAACTCTAAAAAAATGCATAGTGGGACTAAGTTTCCATTGTTGGAAAATTAGTCCACTTTATCTTTTTAAAAAAACCAAAAGTGGAATCTATAGCTCTTAGTCTGCTCTTTCTGTTCCTCCAGGTGTTCAGTTCGGAAACCCTGATTTCCAAGGCTGTAGGTGACTTTTTGTGTAGATTTTGACCTTGCCAATAGGAAGATGATTTTAACAAGTTTGAAATCTATTCTTCAATCATGTCCAAGCCATCCAAGCACCTAAATTTGCAAAAACACAAAGGAAGAGAGAGAAATGTTGATTTTTATGGATTAGGGGTTTGCCTTAGTCAAACCTCGTTTAGGTAATTAAACCAAAATGATTAAATAAAATAATGAAACATGAAACATGAAACATGAAACATGAAACATGAAACATGAAACAATGAAATAAGAAACTTTCCATGATGGTTGATCTTGAATTGCTGCAACAATGGATGATGAATCTTACTTTTGAATACCTTAGAATTGAGCTTGAATGCTATCTTGATGACTTAAGATGTTAAAACCCTAGCTTTCTTGACTTGATAGAGATAATGAATGACAAAAATGGGTAATGAATGAATTATGAATTAGGGTTTAAAGGTCTCCTTTTATAGAGGAGAGTAAGTGAATGGCTAGAATAAGGATCATGATCAAGGGCCAAGATTAAATTAGAAAATAATTTAATCAAGGGTGGAGGTTAATCAAGAGGAGAAAGACATGGATAGATAGACTTGAGGTGGAAGATAAGATTGGCACAAAAAAAGAGGTTGTTGGAGAAAATTAAATAATAAATATTATTTAATTTAGGTTTCCAACATATGAGAAATAAATAAAATATTAATTTTATTTATTTCAAAAGAAAGGTGAGAACAAATAATGAGATAGTTAAATAATTAAAAATAATGATTTAATTATAGAGGAAAAGGTGGAGTGTTAAACATTAAATAATTACAAATAATTATTTAATGGAGAGAGAAGGGATAAATAAATAATTAAAATAGTTATTTATTTGGGAAGATAAATAAAGGATAAATAGTTAAATAAATATAAATTTATTTAATTGTAGAGAGAAAAGGCTATTGAATAATTGAATAATTGAAATAATTATTTAATTATAGAAGAAGAGGGAAAAGCTAACTTTTGAATTAAAATAATATTTAATTCAAAAGTGGGGTGGGGGGAAAAGGACCATTAGACTTAAATGCTTAATAAAAGTCAAGAAAAGTGTGAAAGTCATTTGCAATTCTTTACAACACCTTTACAAGACATGCATTTTATTCAATTTTCCAAGGCCCAAGACCTAATTTGGATGCGTGAAACACCTCACAACACTAGATCAAGGTGATATCAAGTCCATTTTGTCATCAATTAATCCCAAATCAAGCAAAGAAAAGGGATACTTTTTCTGTGTCCACGATTTGAACAAGCAAAGAAAAAGGGGATGACGCAAGGCATTGAGACCAAAATGTCTCTTTCATGTTGACCCAAAAGGCCCCTCTTTTCTCCTTCTTTTCCTTTTCTTTTATCTTTTGGTTGTCTTTTCCTTTTGGGGATGACACAAGGCATTAAGACAAAAATGTCTCTTTCATGTTGACCTAAAAGGCCCTCTCTTTTCTTCTTTTCTTTTGTCTTTTTCTTGTGTTTTCCTTTTTGGGATGACACAAGGCATTGAGACTGAAATGTCTCTTTCATGTTGACCCAAAAGGCCCTTTTCTTTTGTCTTTTTCTTGTGTTTTCCTTTTGGGGATGACACAAGGCATTGAGACTGAAATGTTTCTTTCATGTTGACCCAAAAGGCCCCTCTTTTCTTTTTCTTTTGTCTTTTTCTTGTGTTTTCCTTTTGGGGATGACACAAGGCATTGAGACTGAAATGTATCTCTCATGTTGACCCAAAAGCTCTTCCTTTTTCTTTCGCCTTTTCATTTTCCTTTTGCTTGTGTATTCCTTTTGGGGATGATGCAAAGTGTTGAGACATCCTATGTCTCTTCCATGTTGACCCAAAAGGATCTTTCTTTTTCTTTTTTTTCACTCTCTTTGTGTCATTCTTCCAATTCTATGTATTCTGGGAATGATGGCAGTTCTGAGCTCTTTACAAAACATTGCAGCAAAGAACATACTGACCCCAAATCCATATATCCCTTATGTGTTTGGTGTTTCCATTTTGGGGGAAACCCCTTCTTTTTATTTTTCTCTTTCCTTCACATGACACAACCTTACTTAGAAATGTATGACTTGGCATAGGAGCTTTCCAAGTTCGCTCTCATGTCTTATTTTTTGCATTTTTCATTTGCTACTTTAAAGTAATTGCTCACAATATAGTGTGTAGCAATTCCTTTAAAGTGGGGGAATACATTGGAATTATATTTTTGCATTTTTCCTTTTTCTTGGTTCTTAGTGCAACCTTCTTACTTTATATGATGCATTTTGTTGCTTTGTGGATGACATTGGGTGTGATGTATTTCATGAGTGTGATCTATCGTAGCATATTACATTCCTCTTGGTGGCTTGATGCGACACATTGCATCCCCTAACTTGTGAATTTTCTATTCTTTGATTAGTCCTCTCTTGGAGACATTAGACACAATGTTTCTTAAGTTAAAGACCTTACACAAACTAAGCAAAATACCTTTGAACATTCCTTGCACTATCTTGCATTTACAATGTCTATGAGTGTCAAGCATACAAAGTTTTTCTTACCTCATAGAGATCGAAGATAATTTTTGTGTGGCGCCTTATTAAAATTATCAAGAGGCATAACTTTGGTATGGTTGAGCAGGGAGCCCATTTTGAGGCATGAATTTCCCCATAGCCACTCGCGTGTGTGTGGGCACATATCGACTATATGTGTCTCACCTTTTCAAACTTCTCACCCGGTGGACAACCAAGAGTTTTGTTGCCTCAAAGTGAGTGTCCATTTTTTAGACAAACAACCTAGATATGATCCACATTGTGTTGGAAAAACGGTCAAAGCTTGATCAAAATTTTTATTTTCGCTCTTCTCTTCCTTCTAGTTCTTTCCATTGCATGACTGCATATCTTGTTCTATTGCAAATAATTCACCTTGTGTGTGTCTTTTTGTGCTTATGTTAGTTTGACTTAGGATATTGGATCCTGGGGGCTTGCAAAACCTCCTTTTATCTTTTTCATCCTAGACCATTCACATTGGTACAATTGGAATCCTCTTGAATGTCTACTTTAGTGTGAGTTTGAAGCAAGTTCATCCTCTCACTAAAGTGGGGGCTAATTGTGGACACATAAAAAGTATCTCTTTGTCCTTGATTGATTTGAGAATAATTGATGACAATTTGGACTTAATGAGGCCTTGATTTAGTATTGTGAGGTGTTATACACATCCACACTAGGTCTTGGACCATGGAAAACTAAATAAAATGCATTTATCGATGTCTTGTAAAGGTGTTGTAAAGTGTTGTGAATGAATTTCATAATTTTTTAGACTTTTATTAAGCATCTAAGTCTAATGGACCTATCTTTTCCCTAATTCAATGATATAAAATGTATTTAATGGCATTCTCACATTAATCTAGAAGGCTTGTAAATTAAACCTAATCTTAATCTAGTGCTGTAATGTGTTTTACACATTCACATTAGATGTTGCACCTTTCTAGGCTATGTGGACCTCATTTTAATGTTGTAAAACTTGTATTTAATCATAATTTCACATTGAAATTTATGTCCCTAGTCCTAATTATCTTTTCATCCCAAGGCTTAATTTGATCAAAGACCTGATAAAATCATCATATAAACCTATTTTCTTCATTCCCAGACAATCTAGTTGGAAAAAGAGCCACTATGGGACCAATTCACCCATCTGGACAAATTAGTCCCATCCAGGTGGGACTAAGTCATCCAGCTTCGTGAATTAGTCCCATTTGGGCTATTTTTGAGGTTTGAGTGGGAAAAATTGGATTTTAAGTTTATTTTTCCTTCATGTCGGCCTTGGGGATCAAATTAATGGGAAAATTAGGTGGATTTCCTATAAATACAAGCTTATAAACCCTAATTCATAATCAATTTAATTATTCATCCATCATTCATCATGTTCTCAAGTCAAGCAAGCTAGGGTTTAGCATTCTAAGTCATCAAGATAGCTTTTTCAGACATTCAAGGGAAGATTCTTCCTCCATTGTGCATAAATTCAAGATCAATCATCATGGAAAGTTTATAACTCCATTATTTCATGCTTCATTACATTATTTCTTCATTTTAGTTTAATTACATAAAAAGGGGTTTGACCAAGGCAAACCCCTATACCCTAACAATCAATATTTTCTCCTTCTCTCCTTGTGTGTTTCTAGATTTAGTACTTAGAAATCATTGAAGAATAGGTTGAAGAATTATTGGAGTCATATTCCTCCTTGCAAGGTCAAAATATCCACAAAAAGTTACTTATAGTGCCAAAAATTAGAGTTTTAGAACTAGACACATGTCAGGAACTGAAGTGCAGACTAAAGGCTTCTGCTTCCACTTTCAAATTTTTAGAAAAGCCAAAGTGGACTAAGTCACCAAAAATGGTGACTTAGTCCCACTGTACCTATTTTTTAGAAGTTTTTGTAGATTTGGATACCCATTTGGTTGAAACAGGCTCTAGAGTAGTTTTCTAGATCTGGGACTATCACCCAGAATGACGTAAGTGTCCCAGTAGGCCAAATTTTTAGAATCAACAACATTTATAGTCTCCATTCTAGTATTCAACACATTTTCAAGTGCATGCTTTCTATTTTACTTTCCTATTTTGTCTCATTTGCATTTCTATTCATCTTTCTAGGTGTTTTTGCATACAACACTGTGTTTTCAAACAAGGTGCATTTCTTTAGTTTTCATTTAATAATCAATCTCTTTTACCCATTATTTGCATTTAGATAATTCCATTTAGACATATTTCCATCATACTTGCATTAGTTTTGAGTGGGGACATTGTCCATTTTGGCCCATCTCTCTCCTTTTAGGTGAAAAACCCTAGAAGTGTTAGAGAGCATTAGGGTGCCAAAATCTTTGTCTATATTTTAAAATGTTTACAACGATTTTGGCACCCAATGGCTTTCTTACACTTCTAGGGTTTTTTACCTAAAAGGAGAAAGATGGGCCAAAATGGGAAATGTAAACACTCAAAATCAATGCAAGGATGAATGAAGTATGCCTAAATGCAATATCTATATACAATAAACTTATAAAAGAAATGATTTATTAATGCAAAACCTAAGAAATATAAGTTGTTTGAAAACACATTGTGATATGCAGTATGATACATTAAATGCAATAAAGAACAAGATAAAGATGCTAAACAAAAATTGTGCACCTGGAAGTTGATGAATTATAGAATGAAGATTGTAAATGCCAGATCTGGGAACCCGCTTTGGAACTCGTTTCAGCCAAATGGGTATCCAAATCTACAGAAAACTATGAAAAACATGTACAATGGGACTATGTTCCCACTGTTGGCAACTTAGTCCAATTTTCCTTTTCTGAAAAGTCAAAACTGGAATTTGTAGCTCTCGGTCTACTCTTTTTGTTCCTCCAAGTGCCCGGTTCAGAAACCCTGATTTCTGAGGCTGTAGGTGACTTTTTGTGTATATTTTGACCTTGCCAAAAGGGATATGAATTCAACAAGTTTGAAACTTATTCTTCAATCATGTCCAAGCCATCCAAGCACCTAAATTTGCAATCACACAAAGGAGGAGAGAGAAAATGTTGATTGTTAGGGATTGGGGGTTTTCCTTGGTCAAACCCCGTTTAGGTAATTATACCAAAAGGATGAAATAAGATAATGAAACATGAAACATGAAACAATGCAATTAGAAACTTTCCATGATGATTGATCTTGAATCGCTACAACAATGGATGAAGAATCTTGCTTTTGAATGCCTTAGAATTGAGCTTGAATGTTATCTTGATGACTTAAGATGTTAAAACCCTAGCTTGCTTGAATTGATAGAGATAATGAATAAAAAATGAATAATGAATGCCAATTGAATTAGGGTTTAAAGGTCTCCTTTTATAGATGAGAGTTAAAGTAAATGACTAGAATAAGGATCATGATCAAGGGCCAAGATTAAATTAGAAAATAATTTAATCAAGGGTGGAGGTTAATTGAGAGAAGAAAGACATGGATAGATAAAGACTTGAGGTGGAAGATAAGATTGGCACAAAAAAAAAGGTTGTTGGAGAAAATTAAATAATAAAGATTATTTAATTTAGGCGACCAACATAGGAGAAATAAATAAAATATTAATTTTATTTATTTAAAGAGAAAGGTGAGAACAAATAAATAGGTAATTAAATAATTAAAAATAATTATTTAATAATAGAGGAGAGGTGGAGTGTTAAACATTAAATAATTAAAAATAATTATTTAATGGAGAGAGAAAGGATAATTAAATAATTAAAATAATTATTTAATTGGGAAGATAAAGAAAGGATAAATAATTAAGTAAATATAACATTTATTTAATTATAGAGAGAAAAGGGTAACGAATAATTAAATAATTGAAATAATTATTTAATTATAGAAGAAGAGGGAAAAGCTAACTTCTGAATTAAAATAATATTTAATTCAAAAGTGGGGGGTAAAAGGACCATTAGAATTAAATTCTTAATAAAATTCAAGAAAAGTGTGAAAGTCATTTGCAATTCTTTACAACACCTTTACAAGACATGCATATTATTGAATTTTCCAGGGCCCAAGACCTAATGTGGATGTGTGAAACACCTCACAACACTAGATCAAGGAGATATCAAGTCCATTTTGTCATCAATTAATCCCAAATCAAGCAAAGAAAAAGGGATACATTTTCTGTGTCCACAATTAGCCCCCACTTTAGTGAGAGGATGAACTTGCTTCAAACTATCACTAAAGTAGACATTCAAGAAGGGTCCAATCGTACCAATGCAGATGACAAAGAATGACAAAGACCAAGGCATCGGTCAAGTCCCCAGGATCCAAGATCCTAATTCAAACCAACATGAGCACAAAAGGACACACACAAGGTGAATAATATATAGCAATTGTAATGCCTCCCATTTTACTGTACTCCTATGATACTTTCTGTGTGTGATTGATGTCATTTAGATGTTGCTTATGTTTGATTCATACTTGAGACTATGTTGTTGATCATTTCGTCATTCTGTTTGGTTGGTGGAAAGTTCTGCTTACTAGACTTGGTTGTTTATGACACTACTATTTTGATATGTGGACATATGTGTTTGATGTTATGCTTATGCATTTGTTACTTATCATTTAATGATGATGTTGTTTAGAATATGGTTATTGATTGAGGTTCGGGTGAGAGGGATGGTGTGGCATTACTCATCCATGAGTTCCCTGTCACAATGCGATTCTCTCTCACGGTGTGCATGGCATTAGATACATATATGTTGTTTCGACACTCGGTTTTATGCAAGATTGCAGGTACCCAAGCCTCGATTCCACCTACATTGTCAAGATAGGGCAAGCCTCATAAATCCCAATGGGTATGAAGTTGAAAATGGATTTGACAAGAAAGCATCCCCGTCTGCATCTGTCCTGTCATTGTTTGTCGATGTCGTCCATCAGTACTCCATCTTGTTATCATTTTGTCTTATGCCATTCATTTTACGCGTTAATCTTAATATGTTAATTGTTCGATTCTGATACGTTATCATTAATAGTGATGGTTATTATTATTATTGTTGAAATTAGTTTAATTAAGCATCAAACTTAATTAGAAAGGTGATTTGGGGAAATTAGCAAGGATTTAACTAAATATTAAATTAGTTTGAAAATTTAAAAGAATATTATTTTAATTATTGATATTTAATTCTCTTAATTCTAAATAGAATAATATTTTAATTTCCGCTATGTAAATTCCCAATTACCTATTAAATAATATTGTTTAGTTAATTAAATAATATTGTTTAGTTAATTAAATAATATTATTTATTTAATTAAATAATAATATCTATTTAATTGTTGTTAAGAATATTAATTCAAAAATATAAATATATTTTTAGAAAACTCGGGATGAAATGGTTGATTTAAATACTACCCGATAAAATATTTCTCATAACAGCAATCAAACTATTAGTGGGGTAGATTTCTAAGTTCCTTAAAAGGATGAATTTTCCCTCCAAGTGGAAAAATGGAGTAAAATGCTTGTGCTGGGTGTTAGTTTGAAAATTGTGACTATGCCACCTGTTCTCCTTGTTTTTATCGAGAAACTAATGAATTGGCAAAATTTATGTTGGTAATTTGGGGGTTTTGGAGGGTAATAGGAGTTATGGGAGGAGCTGAAGGCAACACCAACAGGGTGAAGGTAACTTCTATTTTTTTTTATGCTTCGTACGCTATTTTAAATTAATCCCTTTCACTATTATTCAATGGATGCCAACCCTTTTATTGCTTCCACTAGTGGTGTTGGGTTATTTCTTTTAACCTTGTGTAAATAATCTCCTTGCTACCATTGGTAAATATATCACAGTTGTAGGATTTTAGACATTGGAGGGTGTATAAATTTAATTAATCTCCCTGAAACCATCGAGAACCTATCATTGTTGCAGTATTTGGACTTTGGAGGGTGTAGAAACTTTAAATAATGTCCCTGATACCTTTGCAACCTGTCACAACAACAACACTTGAACGTAGAAGACTGTAGAGATGTAAATAACCTTCCTGGTTCCGTTGGCAACCTGTCACATCTGTAGAATTTGAAAATCGTATATTGTAGGGGTTTAAATAATCTCGCTGAATTCCTTGTCCTTGACTCAGTCGCATCACTTGAACATAATAGGAAGTTTAAAGGTTTTGATTCTGCTGGAAATCTATCGTAGTTGTAGCACTCTAGTCCTATTTCCTTTGGAAGGTCTGGAATTATGTCCTCCATTCTAAGCTGCTCTCTAAATTCTTGCACTCCTTTCCCACTTTTGTTATAATGTCCACCTTTCCTTGAGTGATAAGCTATTCTCTCAATTAAGGAAACATTCTTGAATCTGTATGGTCAGTATTTTTTGGTAGATACTAATTATTATGAATGGCCAAATCTCAATAGTCAATAATGCACCTAAAAAGCAAGCCGCACACCTCCATCTAAAAAGAACATCAGGTTGACGATGGAGTGAAGTATGTGCAACCCTCATCCACCAAACATGTCTGTCCACATAGAACACAAGCAAAGATTTCAATGCCAGGATGTGAGATAACGTGCGTCATTAATTCCTATGATTTGTAAGGGCCTCCTTGCAAATCCATTTTGTGCATATCCTGCAATCATTTCATTCCTTAAGACAATAATTCTTGGAGGCATTCTGTTAAATAGCTCACATGCCTTGCCTTGCCTCCTCAAGGTTTTGGAGTTGGGCTTTACACCCACCTGTTGCATTTGCTTAAAAGCTTCGTAGGCCTCCCATGTTGGCACGATAGGGAGGATGTTGGCCCTGGGTGAGGGATTGGTGCCGCATCTGCCAATAACATTCGCTTGAAAGTTTCTTCAGCCTTTTCATCAAATCCACCTTGCGCGTATCCTACAATCATTGCATTCTTTGAGATCACATTTCTTTGAGGCATTCTACCAAACATTTCCTGCGTCTTGTCTTTGCTCCCACATGTTGCCTATGCAAACACCAGGGCAGATAGTGTACCTAACATGGTGTCTCTAACGTTTAGCAAATGGACATTACATACAATGATTTATACGCAGGTTAATAATTATGTTGCAGTTTGCAAAAATATCATTTGCTTCTCCTTAATGAGTTATTCACTGAGTCAAGTCATAACTATCTTTGGCATTAGGAGTATAGTTAAAAGTTTCCATCCCTTGTTGATTCAAAAAATTCACCTACCCTCCATGCTTAGGTGAAGTCTATACCCCATAAATAATTTATATCCACCTATGTAAATAATTACTTAAGAGAAGTTGAAAATTTATATTATTGAGAATTACCATAATCATGTGTATCCAAGTATCCTTAGTGGTATCAGATTTATCTAAATGAAGAACTTTGAAGTTAATCTATAAATATATTTTTATTGATAATAAGAAAATTATAGATTTTTGTTTTTAGTTTGAATCAAAATTCTCCATCCTTTTCTAACAAAATAAAATATAGATTTGTTATAGATAATAAGTTAATATTTAGCTATGTTAATATGTCGAGTAACAAAGCTCTTTGTGATATAGAATATAATAAGTGTAGCAATTCAAGTGTAGTATTCAAGGTAATTAGGGTAAATTATCTAAGATAGGATTGTTTTTTTAACATGGCGATAGGTTATCCTTTTTTTTAACTACATACAAGATTTCCTTTGATGTTCAATATAATTAGATAATTTAGACATCATTTTATTCTTTGACTATAGATTAAAATTTACATTTAAATTTTTTATAGATCAATAAGAAATAAAATAAACCCTGAATAGTTTATTATCCATCCCTATCAGGTAATGATAAAGTTATATTCCTGTTTCCATAAGACTATTTTAATCATGTTTTCACAAGGTTATTTCATGCTTATTTTTCTTAACTAAATTGAAATTTTTAATATTTACATTTGTCCAAGGCTATGTTTTAATTTGTGAACTCCCATGTGCCTAGGGTATTACATCTTATTTTAGCCATATTGTTGAGGTGTTGTAATGTGTTCTCCTAGGATAGATTTGATTTATTTGTGTGTTATAATTAAAGAAGTGAACATTGAAGTTAGATTATAAAAAAATGGATAACCCTTTCATGTTCTTATTAAATTAGTTTATTTATCAAATTGAATAGGAATGTTTAAACAAGTGGAGTATGGAATATGCTTTGAAGTTTCGTTACATGGAATGGTGTTGAAAGGTTAAAGTTTGATTTCTTGCATTTACATGATTGATTGAATTCTACATTGATTTATTTTTTGTTTGATGGGTTTTTAAAGCCAAACTTTGATGTGAGTTCTTTGGGAACCCTAGTATTTGTGTACCCTTCAGTTGGGAGTATATGAAAGTTGGTGTTATAGGATTCTTGAGGCATTGGGTAACAGGTTTATGTTGGATTTCTTTGATTAAATTTTTAAATGATTGATTTAATTATTAGTTTTTGAACTCTTGTGGGTGTCAACTTATTTCATAGTTTTCCTCTTGTTATGGTTGTTTGGCAAGATGGTCCATGCCTCACATTTGTACTCGGACTGGTAAAGTTTGGTGTTTTATGTTTGGTACACCCCTGATTGTTGTAAAGTTTTGTATTAGGAATGTGCGAAGATACTCTCCTCTAGTATCCCCTACTTTTCCTTTGTATTCCTTTGGAAGCAGTCACCTTGTAAGTGGTCATTGAGATTGTTGTATGTTATGTTTTGGTTGACCTTATGGTTTGGTCTTGTCATCATTTTGCATATCTGTCTTGGTCGTGGGTCCTTTCTTGTCATCTCCTAGCACGGGGGGTGGGCCTTCGGGTCCACGTGGTCGAGTGGAATGTGCTATGCACCCCATTGGGTTCCCAAGTTTTTTTCATGATGCAAAAGTAGATGCAGAGTCTCTAGAGCCACACTTGGTTGAATATTGGTCCTCATTTTGTACCTTATTCTTCATCGATGTATCATTCTTGTACTTGATGTACTCTTCCCGTTGATATAAGGGAAGCATTATGTAATGTATTATTGTGTCCATGATGTGTTGTATCTATGGAAATATGTTCCACAGTTGTATCATGGAACTATAAATTGAAATGTAATAAAATGATGTATCATTTTCCTCTCTTTTAATCATGGATGGTTGAATGTCATCACTATGTAATCTTGGTTTTATTCACTTTCATTTTTGATAAAAGTTTATGAATCGTAATGACAGTTCTGTGTACCTGAGAGGATGTAGGTGACTTTGTAAATGTATAATTCCTTTCATGTAATGAATATACAAATTTATCTTATGCAATGTTTCCTTGTCAAAAAAAAAAGTATGATATTAGTTGTCCTTTGGGGTTCACATGGTGGGGTGTTACAACAATACAATATACACAATCATGTAATGAAAAGAACTAAATGAAAGAAAAATGAGGTGGATCAAAGATGCAATCACTTTGGGGCCATAAAACATTAGGTCATCTGCGGGGTGAGCTGTCCCAAATAAGTGGTTTAGTGAGAAAGTCATGCTAGTGTGTTGGCTTCCCATCATATAATGAGAAATTCATGCTAGTGTTTCAACTTATCATCATACAAACCATACAAAAGTTATCCTCTTGATAACTTTGATAAGGCACCACAATGAAAATTCTTTTTGTAAATGTTTTTGAATGTCATGCAAATATTTTGTTGAAGGGGATTTTTCTTTATTCATGTAAGGTCTTCTTCTTAGGGAGCATTGTGCCTAATTTATCCAAGAGAGGACAAGTTAGGGTGCCATATCATTTCCCATGGGATGCCTCATTCACATCATGCCATTCTAGTTGATCATACACTCTTGGATGGAGTCAAACCTAATGAAACCACCCAGAAGAGGACACATCACAAGAAAAAAGAAAAATCATGCCATGGAATTTGCAAAAAGATGTCATTTATGTATGCCCCCACTTTAAAGTGGTTGCTACACCAACATTGTGAGAAATTACTTTAAAGTAGAAGAAGATATAAGAGCTTATTCAGAAAGCTTAATGCTAAGTCATATGTTTCTGATGAGCTACGTCATGAATAAGGTAGTATGTCACATGCAAGTCAAGTTAAGGCATGTCATCCACATCCCAAGCTTGTTGTTATATGTTCATGAAAGGTTAACGACTGACCAAAAGAGACAACGACAAGTGACATGCAAGGAAAAGGATAATTAACCCCTTTCCCCCACTGAGTACAAGACAAAGGTGAGCCTAAAATGGATGATGATGTGATGCTCCCTGAGATGAATATAAAACATGCAATAGTGAGTATGTTATAATCCTACAACTATTACATGGAAAGGAGCAACAACTAATGTTATTATTTTGATAAGCAAACAAAGTTTCTACTTGATACATATTTAATGAGATATCAATCAATTTAGGATGTACCAAAGTTAGAGTTTTCTTGGAAGAATCTTATGTGACATTATTGATGTTGAGTGAAGGTTTGTTGGATTCGTTGATTTCTATGAAAGGAAAATCACCAAGACCATGATTTGGTGCTTGTGTTTTAGGCTCTAGAGGGGCATGGATACCTTGTTCTATAGAATCACATCCTTTTCATTGTTGTTTCATAAGATTTTCAGGTTTGGGATTGGCTTTGATTGTATATACTTTGTTATATATGTGAGAAATGTTATTGTAACTTGGTTGGTATGAAATGTTATTCTTAGGTGGGTAAAGGATGAGTTCGGGTTGGTTTTGAGTTTGTTGCTTGTGTGATGGTGGGTAAAGAATGAGATCATTCTTAGGATGTCCCACATGGTATGTATGATGTTCATTGATCAAGGGGGATCTAATGGAAACTTGTGCATGCATAACCTCGATGGTCTTGGTTTGATGTATCCCTAATAAAGGGAAATCTAGAATCACATGTTTGTTATCATCTAAGGAAGAATCATTATTTTCTTGCATCAAAATAGTCTCCCTAGGAATAGAGTTTTTAGGAAAAGAATAATCCAAATGGTCTTGACATTCAAGAATTGGCTCTTCCAAAATGTCATCATTGTAAGTAAGGGAGCTATCCATGGTTGAATTGTCTTGTTCTATGATGTTTTCCCACATAAGATTCTCATGATTCTCATCGATTGGATTGTGTAACACCATAATATCTTCTTCACCAATAGGAGAGATATTAGGGGAACGAAAATTATGATTTTCATGTGTGCCAACGATTGGATCCTCATGCTCAAATAGACCCTTCCAAATGTTAGGAACATTAGGAAGGAGAGAAATAATGCTATAACTCTCAATCATTGGATGATCATTCATGATTGTATCCTTATTCACTAAATCATTTGAACAAGTAGGGGAGGTGTTGGGAGATGAACGAAGACTAGGTAAAGTGGTGGCAATGAATTCATCTTGTATTGTTAAACTAAGGGGAATGAGGAGAAGAATAAACAATACCTTCGTGATTCTCAACGATTGTACCTTCTTTTTCCAAGATACCTTCGTCACTTAAAGGAGAGGTATCAGGAGAAGTACAATTATGATCATCATGGTTATCTATGTTTGTATTCTCTTCTAACACATCATCCTCACAAATAGGAGAGATAGGAGGGAGTGTAAGTTTAAGACAAATGTTTGTATTTGCACTCTCTTGTACTAAGAGACTATCACAACTAGGGAATGCATTGTATGAATGAATAACATGATTATTAACTAAATTTCAATTTGAAAACTTGGAAAGGGTATATACTAACATGTTTTAATAACAATCTATGCAAATTCAAAATGCAATGTAAAGGGCTAAAAGGAAATGCAATTTTCAGATGATAATTGATTGATTATGCTATGCAACAATGTGGGAATACAAATTTGAAATTAAGAAATGCATGAAATGAGCCAAATTAAGCTAGATTTGATGAAATGCATGTTATAGAAACTCAACTAATTGATACATATAGGTAATGGCACCAATCAAAAGCTTAAAAATAGGGTTTTCAATTACGTAAAAGGCAATTTTAGGGTTGAAAAGGGACTAAGTCGCCCAAGGTGGCGAGTTAGTCCCATTAGGGATTTTTTTTGTGTATTTTCAAAATTTTGTGATTGATTTTGATCTTTTCTATGCTGTATGATGCAAATGTAAAGTGAAAATGAAAAATCTTACTAGTTTTCAATGAAATGAAGTGCAATAATGCAGGCTATATGAGCTTTTCACTAATGCAATTTTTAAAACCCTAGGATGCAATTTAAACAATATAAAACCTAATGTAATGTTGATGCAAGTTATTCCTAGGATGTAAATGCATTGAAAGTCAGAAGTAAAATTTTCTAAAGGCGGGTTCACCAAAATGTATACAAAGATTTTGGCACCCAAAGGTTTTTCACCTAAAAGGATAAAGATGGGCCAAAATGGGCAATATAAACACTCAAAATCAATGGAAGGATGAATGAAGTATGCCTAAATCTAATGTCTAGATACAACAAATTGATAAAATAAATAATTTATTAATGCAAAACCTAAGAAATATAAGTTGTTTGAAAACACATTGCAATATGCTGAATGATAGATTAAATGCAATAAAGAACATGATAAAGATGCTAAATAGAAATTGTGCACCTGGAAGCTGATGAAGTACAAAATGAAGATTGTAAATGACTTTGAAAATTTGGAAAATCTAATTTTTTGGCCAACTGGGACACATACGCCAAGCTGGGTGACTTAGTTCCAAATTTGAGAAATTGCTTCGAAACTTGTTTTAGCCAAGTGGGTATCAAAATCTACAGAAAAATCTAACAAACATGCACAGTAGGATTAAGTCACCATTGTTGGCGACTTAGTTCACTTTGGCTTTTCTAAAAAGTCAAAAGTAGAATCTGTAGCTCTCAATATTCTCTTTCTATTCCTCCAAGTGTCTAGCTCGAAAACCCTCATTTTTGAGGTTGTAGGTGACTTTTTGTGTAGATTTTAACCTTTCCAAAAGGGAGATGACTTCAACAAGTTTGAAACCTATTCTTCAATCATGTCCAAGCCATCCAAGCACCTAAATCTGCAATCACACAAAGGAGGAGAGATAAAATGTTGATTGTTAGGGATTTGGGATTTGCCTTGGTGAAACCCTGTTTAGGTAATTAAACCAAAATGTTGAAATAAGATAATGAAACATGAAACATGAAAAAATGCAATTATAAAATTTCCATGATGATTTATCTTTAATTGCTGCAACAAAGGATGAATAATCTTTCTCTTGAATGCCTTAGAATTGAGCTAGAATACTATCTTGATGACTTAAGATGTTAAAACCCTAGCTTGCTTGACTTGATAGAGATAATGAATGACAAATGAATAATGAATGGTGATTAAATTAGGGTTTAAAGGTCTCCTTTTCTAGAGGAGAGTTAAGTGAATGGCTAGAATAAGGATCATGATCAAGGGCCAAGATTAAATTAGAAAATAATTGAATCAAGGGTGGAGGTTAATTGAGAGAAGAAAGACATGGATAGATAAAGACTTGAGGTGGAAGATAAGATTAGCACAGAAAAAGAGGTTGTTGGAGAAAATTAAATAACAAAGATTATTTAATTTAGGTGCCTAACATAGGAGAAATAAAGAAAATATTAATTTTATTTATTTAAAGAGAAATGGGAGAACAAATAAATAGATAATTAAATAATTAAAAATAATTATTTAATTATAGAGGAAAGGTGGAGTGTTGAACATTAAATAATTAAAAATAATTATTTAATGGAGAGAGAAGGGATAATTAAATAATTAAAATAATTATTTGATTGGGGATATAAAGAAAGGATAATTAATTAAATAAATATAACATTTATTTAATTATAGAGAGAAAAGGGTAACAAATAATTAAATAATTGAAATAATTATTTAATTATAGAAGAAGAGGGAAAAACTAACTTTTGAATTAAATTAATATTTAATTCAAAAGTGGGGGGGAAAGGACCATTAGACTTAAATGATTAATAAAAGTCAAGAAAAGTGTGAAAGTCATTTGCAATTCTTTACAACACCTTTACAAGACATGCATTTTATTGAATTTTCTAGGGCCCAAGACCTAATGTGGATGTGTGAAACACCTCACAATACTAGACCAAGGTGATATCAAGTCCATTTTGTCATCAATTAATCCCAAATCAAGCAAAGAAAAAGGGATACTTTTTCTGTGTCCAATTTCAATTATTTAATTATTTGTTAGCCTTTTCTCTCTATAATTAAATAAATGTTATATTTATTTAATTATTTATCCTTTCTTTATCTCCCCAATTAAATAATTATTGTAATTATTTAATTACCCCTTCTCTCTCCATTAAATAATTATTTTTAATTATTTAATGTCTAACACTCCACCTTTTCCTCTATAATTAAATAATTATTTTTAATTATTTAATTATCTCATTATTTGTTCTCACCTTTCTTTTGAAATAAATAAAATTAATATTTTATTTATTTCTCCTATGATGACCACCTAAATTAAATAATCTTTATTATTTAATTTTCTTCAACAACCTCTTTTTCTATGCCAATCTTATCTTCCACCTCAAGTCTTTATCTATCCATGTCTTTCTTCTCTCAATTAACCTCCACCCTTGATTAAATTATTTTATAATTTAATATTGGCCTTTGATCATGATCCTTATTCTATCCATTCACCTAACTCTCCTCTATAAAAAGAGACCTTTAAACCCTAATTCATTAAGAATTCATTCATAATTCATTCATTACTCATTTGTCATTCATTATCTTTATCAAGTCAAGCAAAGAAAAGTGGATACTTTTTCTATGTCCACAAATATATCGGATTCAAGTGTGTATATCATTCGAGATATTTTTAAGTGTACAATTTGTATCTTTGAGTTCTAGATGTTTTGCCATTATTTTCCATCTGATTCGAGTAGTGTCATTGGGGACACTCATATAGATTCTTGTTATCTTGATCTTGATCATCATTTGTTTCAAAGGAGGTTCTTCATTTTAGAACTATATTAGTCATCATTTTATAGTAGTCTACAACTTCTTTGTGCTTCAGTGATTTTCTACATGTTCCTCTCTTTTTGGGACATTGTTTCAGTTGGAGGTTTCTTGGTCCTTCACCTTGATTTGGAGGCTTTTTTAGTCCTTCATTCGCCTTTCTCTCTTTTGGATAGGAGTTTTCTCCCATAGGGTTTTTCGCCTTTTCTCTAGTTGTGAGAGATATTTTATTTTTACATGAGTACCTCACCATGCCTTGTTTGCTGGTACCCATCATGCATTCTCTTTTTAGGGTTTCTAGCTACTCCTTCAGTTCATCTTGGGGGGGTGTTAGAGTAATCATGCATTAACTAATAATTAATTAATATTTAATTAATTATTAGTATAATTTATTCTCATGCACTTAAGCTAAACTAAGGAGTGATTTACTATGTTAACTAGAGAGCTATTATTAGATCATTCTGTCTCATTGCATGAGATCTAGACACTTGTCATGATCTAATCCCTTTACCATTTAGGGTTGCTCCTATATAGAACTCAACCCTCATTGTATTATCACTCAAGCTTTTAAGCCTTTAATAGAACTCTCAACCTTTGAGGACCCTTGTTTTCCTTGAAGATTCTTGAGGTTCATTATGTAGCTTTTTCTTGTTGAGGAATATAGCAATTCTTTATTCATTGTTTGATCTTGTGGCTCATGTTTTTCATGATTCTAACATCTATGACATCCTTGCATAGTCATTCAAAGATGACAAGAATACTATACCACCCCAATTGAATACGATTAACCTTTTATACACATGTGCAAGGTGCAAGCATGACAACATGATTCTTCAACAACCTATCAATTTTAACTCACTAAGAATGTGTCCTAAGTTATATAATTAACCAAAAGAGGTGTATAGGACTTAATCCACCCCTAAACTACTGAGGACAAAGTAAATTGCACAAAATATTGTTTATATTTCGCCTCTTTGATGGATGCCTACTGCAATGGGAAACTAAGTTATAGCTTGCAAGAAAGAAGAGAACATACCTACAAACTATAGATGGTATTAGATTTGCATACAAATAAAAATTAGAGTTAACACCTTTATGTAACTAAACATGCTTAGTAGTTCATCTCAAAGCCATAACAACCCACATGAAAACAAGATAAGATCATTACAAAAGGTTTGTAATGCATTAAAACATTTTCACTAATTCATCTAACACCCATTACAATAATACTAACAAATGTGGCAAGAGGGAACCCCTAACTAGATTTATATCCCCTTGAATTGTTACAATCTACCATGGAAATATTTATTTCTAGACACAACTTCAATTGAATACACTTCCTATAATTTATAAATTATATTTTCCCCCTCATAGACCTGACTTGCAAGAATTTATGACCTAAACCACCTAAGACACATACAATCATAAATATAGTTGAATGACCAACCCCTGTTGCACATTCCATTCTTGTATATGTGAAAATTCATTTACAATGTATTATATTCTTTTGGCAGGGTCTCAGGGGTCACTTGTAATCAATATCTATAACATGTTAGTAAGAACATTTTTAAATAAAATATCCCTCTGATCTATTTGAGAAGTTTCTTAGGGTAAGTAAAACATTATTTTAATTCCTATAAAAAACATCAAGTACTATTTTTTCAAATTACAAATGTGGCCATTCATTAATCACACTCAATTTTTCTATGCCTATTTCATTAGTAGCATGTGGCCTTGCATATGAATTCATTCCTTTAAGGAGTCTAGCAATATTTAGGGATTATTTGGACATTAGTAAATATTGAGGGCCTTAATGACATGCCAAGATGTGTAGGGGAAAAACTAAGAAATGTTATTTAAATAGTGGAATATCAAGGAAAACTTGTAGCCAGGGTTTGTAATTTTCACCAAAGATTATAAAGTTGGTAATATAAAACTAGTAGGAATCAAAACTTTATGTGTAATTTATAATTTTTAGGGAAGGGGTGAAAAATATATGAGGCATATATACAGTGGAAAGTAAAACATGGGATGCAATGTGCAAGACTTAAGACTCAAAATTTTTGCAAGGATCAAAGGAGACAAGAAGTGGAAATGCAAAATGGAGAACTAAGGAATCAAGTTTTCAAGACTTGCAAACATGCACACAAGCTCCAAAGTTTTGTAAGAAAGGAAGAAGTGTGAAGTGAAAATGAAGAAAGGTGGGGTGGGGAAGCAAGTTTATAAGAGTTGTAAACATGCATGTAGGGCCTAAAGTTTTGCAAGAAAGCAAGGAGTGAGAAGTGGAAAGGTAGATTAGGGAAGAAAGTTTGTTAGAGTTGTAAACATGCACATAGGTTTGAAGTTTTGAAAGCAAGGAATAAGTGGGAAGTGAAAAGGAAAAATTATGAAGTAGGGAAGCAAGCTTTAAAGAGTTACAAACATTCTTGTAGGGGTCTAAAGTTTCACAAGCAAGGAAGGAGTAGGAAGTACAAAGAAAAAACAACGTAGTAGGAAAACAAGTTTGCAAGAGCTACAAACATGCACATAAGGTCTGAAGTTCCATAAGCAAGGAAGAAGTAGAAAATGAAAATATAGAATGATAGAGTAGGGAAGAAAGTTTTAAAGAGTTAAAAACATGCACACAAGTTTTAAATTCTACAATCAAGGAAGAAGTGAGAAACAAAACTCAATATGTAACTTGTAAAATTTGCAAACATGCAAGGAAATTTTTGTCTGAAGTTCCATAAGCAAGGAAGAAGTAGAAAATGAAAATATAGAATGATAGAGTAGGGAAGAAAGTTTTAAAGAGTTAAAAACATGCACACAAGTTTTAAATTCTACAATCAAGGAAGAAGTGAGAAACAAAACTCAATATGTAACTTGTAAAATTTGCAAACATGCAAGGAAATTTTTGCATCTTCACCAAAACATAAAAACTAAAGCAACTTGGAATATTTTTTAATATATGAGTAGAATAGAAGGATTTAGATTTGTGTAAAGCACAACAATGAATAATGACTTGACCAAGGTAGCACATTTATGAATTCTCATATCAATAATATATAAGGGCCAAAAACAAGGACCCAAGACAACACTATAAGCAAGAAATGGAAAAATGGGATAGTTTCCAACACCATGAAAGAAAATACAATAATTGAAAGTTCCTCACAAATATCTAAGAACTTTTTTGCATAGTTTTAAAGCTCTTTATTATTGTTAGACATAAACTTTCTAAGAAATATTATTGCTTAGGTAATGACAGATATTATATACACCTTAACATGCATTAGGCTACTTACAACACTAGTAAATGTAAAATTAAACATATCCTCCAAATTATTATCTAAACTATAAAACTAATCCAATAATAACTTAGTATCAATAGGTACAAGAATATTTATCAGCTTAAAGTCTTGCCTAGAAAACTATTACAAAATAGTTTAAACATAATTACTATAGTTGAGCTAAAGATTTCTACCAACCCAATCCTTGTTGATCTCCATACCTATAATATATCTTACAACCTCCAAATCCTTCATGATAAATGTAATAGATAATTGAGTTTTTATCTCCCTAATCATACCCTTACAAATTCCAATGAATAACATGTAATTAATATGCATGATAATTATAAGCATTAAAAATTATAAGCTATAAATTAAAAGAAATTGAATGCAAACAAACTGAAATTAAATTACTTCTAACCTACAAAATCCATTGCAAACCTAAAAAATGATTGATGTTACTTTTCCTTGAAGGTGTGTGGATGCATGATCTTTGCAACATAACACTAGACAATTGATGATTGATTGATTTTAGATTTCAACAAAGTGTGATTTCTTAGATTTATGACAAATGCCAATGATAAAGAAAATAACTGAATTTATAGACCTAGGAGACCTAGATGAGGATTAGGACTCAAGTTAACTAGAAAAATCAGTGGATTGAACTCAACCTAAAATTAGAAATTTTCCAATTCAAGTCATGAGAAGATAATATTAAGTTTTATGTGCACACAAAGTTTCTAATTTTAGGCTTATTTAACTGATGAAGAGTGAAGAGGTTTCTAAAATGGAAGAAGAGTTAACTTTATGGAAGAAAGAGTTGACATAAGCGGTGGATATAGAAATTTTAAGTTTCCTAATGAAGACTAAGTTAACATATTAGTAATTATGGGGTTGACTAAAGAGACGAAAATATAAATTATGAGCAAATAAATAGCTCACATTTCATTAAATAATATAATATTATTTAATTAAATAGATAAAATGGGAATTATTAAATGATAATATGTGGTAAATGGTAATAAATTAATGATGATTAGTGAATAATTAATGTGATTAATGATAGGTGCATTATATGAAAACAATTAGGGTTAGGTGGAATAATTAGCTATCTACGTTTTTCCCCTCTTTGAAGCAATGTTCAAAGTAACATTATTTCAAAGAAAATAAGATTAGATAAGAAGAAAAATTAGAAGAGATGAAGAAGATGATTATATACCCCAATTAGGAAAGAAATAAAAATCAGAAAAGATGAGATGATTGATGCCCCTTCGAGAGATTACTTGTACATTAATTGCACAACTGATCTCTCAAAAGAAGAGAAGAAGAAAAAAATGTTAGATGAAATATGGAAAATGATGGATAAAAAATATTAAAATATGGATGCAAGAAATATGATTATGAATGTAGTGATGATGATGTGTTATGTCAAATTTGAGATTAGTAACCTTTATTTGATATAGCAGTGGATGTTATGTACCATGGTATATAAGACCAAGGCAACAATGTATCCAATGCATGGACTAGATCTCAAGCACACAAACAATATACAATGGGGTTCCCCAACATTCACAAGGCATATGATACTCTTGGTGAATATGTGACGAGACAACCATCAAACATGACACATGAAAATATGATACCTTTCCCTAGTTTACATCATATTAAAGAACACCATGATCTGAAATGAACATGGTGACCTTGAATAGGCATAGTATGGGTCAAAAGATAAATAAAAATAAAGATTAAAAGATCAAAATGATAAACGAAAGAAAAAGACAAATAATGATCAATAGACACACAACAATACTATCTTTTGCCAAGGCATGGAAAGGACTAGAGGATGGATATGGATCATATCTAGTTTCAGGAAGGAAATATCATGTATAAGAAAAACTATGGACTAAAAGGATAATGTATGGTTTTGGTAGGAAACATCTTGTGTAAAACAAACATCCGATTTCAAGAAGGAAATATCCCATATAAGACAAGTGATAAGAAATAAGGAAATATTCATGATGGAAAATGTTTTGTTTGACTCTATGTTATCTAGGTTGATGTCGATTTCTAAGAATTTATATTGAAGTGCATGTTTCAAGTATGATTTTTGAAGGTTTGAATCACATGTCTATGTTTGGATGTTTATTTGAATTTATTGATGGATTTGTGGAAAATACACATAACTTGTCAATTATGGAAGATATCCTTGTCACTAAATAATCCAAAGGCATAGACAAAGATTTATTCATGAAACAGGATGTACTCACTTACCCTGATGTATACCAAGGTGCAAAATGGGATGTTTGGAAGACTAGGCTAATGACATGGATATAGGATGGAGAAGTAGACAAGGATGATGAACTATGAGATGAAAAAGTCCTCTTTATTACACATGACACTTACGAGAATATTTTCACCATGGTACTTGTCCATGGTGCCACCAAAGGTCATTTTCACTAGAGGATGATTTTTATCTTTACTATTTTTTTTCTATTTTTTTCATTTTCCATTATTTTGAATGTCAAACATGATGCTTGTTTTCCAGGTTTTCATCACGATATTTTATTTTTTCTTTATATTTTATGGAATTTATTTTTTATTTTCATTTTTAAATTTTTTTTTTGCAATCAAGATATCCATCAGACTAAGCATAGAAGTGCTAGAAGTGTAGGCTGTTGATTATCAATATGGACCTTTTGAGCTCTGATCTTCTAAAGATTCTAACTAAGGTGATCATGATATGACTAAAAGTGAATAATGGCATCGAGACAATATTTATTTAAATATTTTGACTCATGCAAACATGTTCTAAAAATTCTAATGAATAAGATAATACCCCTAGTGTTTGCACCATGGACACTACTAGACACTTCCTTTACTACAATAGAAGCCTCTCTCAAACTGAGGTATCTAAATAAAGTAACTTTGAAGCTCTTTTGATATGATGGTTTTCCAAGTATGATGAGAAATATGTGTTGGAGTCTTCTCAAGGTGCTGAAGAAAATCATATTGAATAGGTTGTCAAGAGGATGAAGTTGTTCTTTGAATGGTAACTTGACCATGCCTAGTAGTGACAACACAATTAGGACCTTTAATTGTGATAGGTAACCTATGGATTGTCTTCATCAATATGACCCACTACTGAGTCATATGAGGAGGATTTAGCATGAACATTATTTGTTTGGTTACCTTAGTTTTGATCTTTATTATACATTAGAGGCTGGTTTTGGTCATAGTTAGGGAATATATTTGATATATTCCTAATTTCTCATTAGGTGAGGAAGATGATTGATATTCCACTATAAGTTTACCTCAATCAATAAGATCTCAGACACAATTTTTCAGCTACATGAACTTTAAGAGTGTATGACCTTTAATTCAAAGGTATTTGCAATATTCATTATCTAAATACCATGAGGGTTTTGGTTTCATTTCATCAAAGGGTTGATTATATGG
The DNA here is from genome assembly GCA_007258455.2 of Sequoia sempervirens. Taxonomy (NCBI): domain Eukaryota; kingdom Viridiplantae; phylum Streptophyta; class Pinopsida; order Cupressales; family Cupressaceae; genus Sequoia; species Sequoia sempervirens. The sequence goes on from VDFB02373365.1 coordinate 144,586,458, forward strand.
GTATCTAACCATGTTTGCTTGATGAGGTTTTTGAGCTTTGTTTCTATGGATTCCCCTAAAAGAGTGTATGTACATATTTGAGTTGTAAAAGGTCTTGATGATCCTTGTTGTATGGTAACATGATTCTTTTGTAGAAAATTTTGAATGTAGGAGTTGGTTTGTTTTGGCATTAGGGGTACAATTTGGAAAAAATTATGACAATTTCCCCATCACTAATGATATTTTTGTTTCTAGGCCAAAATCTACACTTGTCATTAGTTTGAGTTGTATTGTCTTTGTCTTGTTATAGATTTTGACTAGTCCCTTAGCAATTAGGGATTTATCTATGGTAATTCCTTTTTCATTTATCTTGTCAAAATTTGTGACACAATAGACTTGTAAATGAAAGGCCATTTTTGGGATAAGGTTTGTGATGAAAATATTGACAAGTTGTTTTTTAGTTATAACCCATGGGAAGTTGTTGCACAAATGGTTGTTGTTACACCAAAAGATCAACTTGTTAAAGCCCAATACAATCACTAGAGTTAATGAATCCATGGGAGGTGGTTAATCCATGTCACAAACTTGAGCATGTTGGAATAAACGAACAATCTCTAATCCAATTGTTAATCACCAAATCACTAAGATATGATACCAATTGGTGAGATACAAGGCTTTGACTACTACAATATGGAAATCTGAAAATTGTATGCAAATATGTAAATAACTTTTCTTAATCCTTGAAATACCATGAAGAGATTCAACTTCTTTATGATGCTAAAATCAGCCACTCTAACATGCTTGATAAAACCACCTTAGATGAACTTATAACAAGCAATAACATCACCATAAGATAGCAGCAACAAAGAGGCACAAATCAGCAACATAAGAATGCAAGATTTCACAACACAAGGTAGCAATGGAACAAAAGAATAAACTCATAACACAGTGTTTACGTGGAGAAACCCTTGCGGGAAAAAACTCCACCAAGAAGAGAGGCCCAAGTTGTATTATCTTCAAAACAAGATTACAATACATCCACTTCCAATCTCCTCTTGAGTCTTCAATCCTGCAGCACCCTGTTACTCTTGTTACTCTCTCTCTCTCTCATAAACTTCACTCTCAAGTCTCATATTTATACAAAATGAGTACCCACCAAAGGAATTCGTGGGAGATGGATAAAATCCAATATTTATATCTTGGGATACACCAAAATCATCTTCTTACATATTCCCTTACACTTGTCATAGGCATCTTCCCAATATAGGTGCCTAGAACCAAGAATAGGAACTTACAAGATAATAATAGCTGTCATATGTTGTCATAGAATCTCTTACACCTTATGACAGTTGTAAGTTGTCATAGATACTCTTACAAACTTATGACATGCGTCATAATAGCCCAAAAATAAATTTCCCAAAGATAGGCACCAATATTCTCCACCTCACCTCATTTACTATTTACCAAGATTCCTTGAGCAGTAAAAGTAACTCTGTAATAAACTGCCGGTGAAACTTATTCATCCCTTATGGGTAATTACAAATTAAGAATAATAAATGGAATAAATACAATATTGGGATTTACAAGGTTAATGGCACCTTATCCCAACAGAGCACTATGCTGCACAACACAAGGAGACAAAGGGTGCACACCTTGCAACAATCCCCCCAGCACAAGCGAGGGATTCAAACCTATGACCCAAGCTTTGATATCAATTGTTGCACAATTGGTTGTTGTCACACCAAAAGATTGACCTATTAATGCCCTATACAATCGCCAGATTTAATGAATCCATGGGAGGTGGTTAAGCCACGTCACAAACTTGAGTGTTGCATTGTACAACACAAGGAGACCAAGGGTGCATACCTTGCAACATAAGTGACTAGTGAGACTTCTTCATATTTGGAGGAAGGAGGAAAAACTATCACCATTTCTTTATTTAGCATTATAGAGGTCAAGCATCAAAAGTTCATGTTCTCTGTTGTAAGAGAAATGGTTGATAAATTTCTCAACTAGTTGTGGAAACTTAGTAATGGACCCATGAGGTAGGTGTATAAACCACTCAAGAGCTTATCCTCCTAAATTTTTGGGAAATAGTATTATAAGATAAGTGTCATTATAATCCACTTCATCACATTCCATGTATAAAACTTTAACATGATCATGAGGGTCTCCTTTCCCTTTATATTTATCTTGTTTAGGAACTTAAAAATTTTGAGGGAAAGGGATTGATGTTATCGATTTATCAAAGGGGTAGGGACATAGTTATTTGAATGTGTATATGTTTTTTTTAAGGTACCTAATTGAATCCCTTAAGGGTATCCTTCATCTCTTTCCATTCTTGGGCGAAGGGATTCCCAAGAGTCGGAGTTGGGACACATGGTGGTGGTTGTTGGTTATATGGAAGTTGTTGGTAGATAGGTGATTGTTGTTTGTGTTGGATAGGAGGTTGTAGGTATTTTTTTTCATAGAGGGGGTTTTATTGTTGGTGTTGGATAGGAGGATGTGATCAATTTAAGGGTATTTAATATGTTGGAGGCTAAATATATTGTGATTGTTGTGGAATAAATTGTGATATGTTTGGGAGTTGCATGTATTTTTGATGTTGTGATAATGTTTGTTGGTAGTTAGGTTGAGATGTGGGAGGTTGATGGTAGGAAGTTATATATTGTTGTGGTGAAGTGTAAGATGAGATTGTAGCTAGATGGGTAAGTGATAGTTGGGGTAAAGAAAAAGGTGGTAATGGTTGAATTAAGAGTATCATGGAATCGAATGAGGTTTGACTTTGAGGGATGTTTCGACTGGCTACGTTAGGTTGAATCCTAATGAAACTGGGGTTAGACAATGTGCTTTGTTGTAGGGTAGGTGATGCCATGGTACTATTAATGGGATTAGACAATTTGGAACTAGACAAAGTAGCAAACACTTCATCTAGTAGAGGGTAAGTATTAATGGGGTTGGTGGTTACTTGTAATTTTCCATGTGATTGACTTTAGACATTTAATGTAACTATGGGCTCTTGCATGGTGAAGGTATTTGTTGTGGGTTGGTTGAAATTATAAATATCTAGAGTTACGTTTGAAAAATATTGTACAAGGTATTTTCAAAAGTGGATGTACCTAAAATTTGGTTTGTAACGAGCTTACTGAACTTGAATTGGTCAAAGCTAGGGGAGAGTGTGGCACTATACTCTATAAGATTCTCTAGTAAATGTGTTTTATTCAAACCTATAATACAATAAAAATAGGTTTTGGTAAGCTCATAATTCATAAACTCAACAAACCTAAGAGAGTATTCACGTTGGTCTACCAAGTCTTATTCATTAACTCTGGGGTTGTCTTGTAAACTCTTAGTTTGACTATATTGGATAATTTCCAATGGGTTTGTACTACTTTGTTCCATATTTTCCTTTGCTTGTGACCTAGTAAGGGATGGTATGAATCCATTGACACTAATTTTTGTTTGGTTTTTGGATTTTCTAATTTTGTTTGTTTGTATTTTGTGGTTTTCTAATTTTTTTTGGGTTTTTGAAATTTTGAGAAACTATACTAGTATTAAGATAGAAGATTAAAAAATAGAATACTTAAAAAAATGTAAGCTCCCTATTGGGTTTCATATGGGGAGGTTTTACTGAACAACAAAAAACAAAAAAAACATATGGACAATCCTAAATTAATAAGGTGGGAGTGCTAACTTAGTGTAGGCTCACTAGCCAAATGCTAATATCCCAAGAATAGTGCAAGACACTTATCTTTCAAGAGTCAATAGATAGGGATCCAATGGAACAAGGGCTCAAATTTTTCCTTTCTTTGGAGGTACTAATACCTTTCCCAAAGATCTTCTATCTCTACTCAGGGAGATACATGGTGAGTAGCTTCAGGCATGATACTATACTTGAACCACACTAAGCAATGACTAAAAGGTCTTAAACTAGGCTATATAGGTTTTCTAGGGGAATCCTCTATATGCCACAAGGGAGCATGAGGCCTAATCCATGAATTTGAAAATGAAAGAAATTGAAATAGATAAGAGAAGAGGGTAACCCACCCTTCTCCTTCAATTCCCCAAGGTATAAAGTTCTTGGGGGAAAGTAGCTCAAATGACAAACTCACAACTTCCAAGAGGCATTTCTTTTGATTCACCCCTCGCTATTTATACTCCTATGGAACACTAGAGTTGAGGTTGTCCTCTAGGTTGATGAAATCCTTAGACATGCCCCCTAAAAAGAAAAGGAAAAATTAGTGTTTCTGATTCTCAAGATCACGTAAAGCATACGAGAGAAGAGCATATACACACACACACACTCTTTTGGGATTAAAAGAAAAATATTCTTTGATTACCCAAATTGAAGTGTGAATTTAATCCCAAAAAGTAATGATTTAAAAAAAAAAAAAAAACAACACACATAACAATAAAATTCCAATAAAATTATCTTCTTAATACCACCCTACAAAAGAAATTTCGCTAGAAGTTTTTTTCTCCTTGTCTTGCGAAAAAAGGATAATTTATGTGTTTTTCTCTTTCATGGTGAAAAAGTGGTAAAAAATACAAAATATCTAAAATAAAAAAACTAAGCACACCATTAGAACCCTTGTGAATTTTCTATAATTTTTTTTAAAAATCATCAAAAAGTTCTTGGGGGCTTAGCCCTAACAACAAAATCAAACTTCCAAAAGGCGTGTCTTTCGATTCACCCCCTGTTATTTATAATCCTTTGGAACACTAGAGTTGAGGTTTTCCTCTAAGGTGATGAAATCCCTAGACATGCACCCTAAAAAGAGAAGGAAAATGTGGTGGTTTTGATTCTCAAGATCATGCAAAGTGTGGGAGAAGAGCATACATACACACTCTTTCGAGATTAAAAGACAATTATTCTTTGATTACCTAAATTGAAGTGCGAAAATTGTTTTAATCCCACAAAGCAATGATTAAAAAAAACAAAAACAAAAAAAGCACACATAAAAATTAAATGTCAATAAACTTGTCTTCTTAATACCACTCTCCAAAACCAATTTCACTAGATTTTTTTTCTCTTTGGCTTGAAAAAGAATTATTTATGTGTTTTGCTCTTTCATGGTGAGAAAAGGGTGCTTTCATGATTAATTAAAAATATACAAAATATTTTGAATAAAAAAACTAAGCACACCATTATATTCCTTGTGAAACTTTTATAAATTTTTAAAAAATCATCAAAAACAAGTTTGTATGTGTGCTTGTTTGAAGTTTGAAACTTAAACACTCACTTTGAATGATTATATCTGATTTTGGTGGCTGATTTGAATAAATAACCTAATTTAAAGTGTCCAAATTAGACCTAGCTTTCTAATGTTTGCAAAAATTTAAAAATCCGATTAGTGGTTTGAAAGTTATGCTTGTTTTACTATAGGTTGCTATTTTTGATAATTGCAAAGAGGAAGAGAAAGCATTTTGGCCAAGTGGTTAAACCTTTTTCAATTAATTTTTTAACCAGAAAATGAAATAACAATATTTGCTAACAAAAATTTAAGATGTGTAGCAATAAATTTATAGTCCAAAAGTACAAATCCATACAAATGTATGAATTAACAAAGAAAGTGCTCCAAAAATGTGTTTTTAGTTTAAAAGGTTGATTTTCAAAACCTCTTGAAAGTACCTATAACCTACGAGATAAAAAACATCAGAAACTTATAGATAACAAGGTTAGTGTTCATGTCAGGTTCACCAAAATGTAACCATTGAAAATCGTAAGCTAGAAATGAAAAGAAATTGAATGCAAACAAATTAAAATTAAATTACTTCTAACCGACAAAATCCACTGCAAACCTAACAAATGATTGCTGTTGATTTTCCTTGAAGGTGTGTGGATGCATGATCTTTGCAACATAACACTAGAATTGATTGATGCTTAATTGATTTTGGATTTTGATAGAGTGTGATTGCTTAGATATATGATGGATTCCAATGATGAAGAAAATGACTGAATTTATAGACCTAGGAGACGTGGATGAAGATTAGGACCTGAGTTAACTAAAAAATCAGTGGAGTCAACTCAATTGAAATTATAAATTTTCCAATTCGTTATGAGAGGATAATATTGAATTTTATAATTAAAATGAAGGTAAATGTGCACATGAAGTTTCTAATTTTAGGCTTAGGTAACTAATGAAGAGTGAAGAGGCTTCTAAAATGGAATAAGAGTTAACTTGATGGAAGAAAGAGTTGATTGAAGTGGTGGATATAGAAATTTTAAGTTTCCTAATGAAGACTAAGTTAACATATTAGTAATGATGGAATTAACTGAAGAGAAAAAAATAGAAACTATGAGTGGATAATTATCTCACATTTAATTAAATAATATAATATTATTTAATTAAATAGATAAAGTGGGAATTATTAAATTATTAGTATTTAATAAATGATAATCTGTTGTAAATGGTAATAAATTAATGGTGATTAATGATAGGTGCATTATATGAATACAATTAGGGTTATGTGGAATAATTTAGGTGTCTACAATAATGATTGGTAACTAATCATCAACCAATTTAAAATAAACACAAACATCACATTCACTCTTGACAAATCCAAGTTCCAATGAAAAATATCAAACTTTTAATACAACATTTGAGGTGACTACTTTTTAAACCATATTATGATTGGTTCAACTTCCACACCATGTTCTCCTTCCTTTTTACCAAAAAAATGTTAAGGATATTTCATGTAATATTTATTTCTGAAGATCCTCATGCAAGAAAATAGTTGTAACATCTATTTGCTCCACTTCTCAATCATAAGCAATAACAATAAAATATAGGAATCTAATAGAGGTTAGTTTTACAATATAGGAGAGAAAAAATAAGCAAAACAACTCCATCTGTAATGCCTCTCGTGTTATTGTACTCCTATGATACCTTTATGTGCATGTGGTTGTTGTTGTTTGAATATTGCTTATGTATGATTATGTGCATGTGGTTGTTGTTGTTCGAATATTGCTTATGTTTGATGCATACTCATGATTACGTTGGTGATTGTTTCATCTATTTGACTTATATGTTTTGCTTGGATGCACATGATACTGTTTTATGATGTTAATGATATAATGATTCATGGTGTTTGTCTTTAACTAATTATGCTATACTATGTGGTTATGTAAATTGTTTAATACTCGCTTCATGATATTTATGATGATGTGCTATTGTTTGAGGTTTGGGTGAGGGGGACGGTGTTGCATCGCTCATCTATGAGTGCCCTACCACACTGCAATTCTCTCTCATGATGTGTAGTACATTGAATATATATATATGTTGTTTTGACACTTGGTTTTATGCAGGTTTGCAGGTACTAGGCACCGACTCCACCCGCACTGTTGGGTCAGAGCGTGCCCAACATACCCAATGGATATGATGTGGTTTAAGGATTTGGCAAGAAAGTATCCCCGTCCATGTTTGTTGTCCCATCATTGTTTGATGATGTCATCCGTCAGTTCCCACTCTGTCTGGTATCATCTTCTTTTACATCGTTTATTTTTTTGGTGGAAATTTTAATGTGTTAATTGTTTGATTTAGATGGTATTGTTATTGTTAAATTAATACAATTATGGTTAGTATTATGATTGAAATTAAACATTAAATGTAATTATTAATGTGTGTTGTGAAGATTTAATTAAATGCTAAATTAGTTTGAAAATTTAAAATTATGTTTTTAAAATTAAAAGAATAATATCTTAATTGGAGCTTTATGAATTTTCAATTGGAAATTAAATAATAATGTTTATTCAATTAAATAATAATGTTTATTTAGTTAAATAATATTGTTTATTTTATTAAATAATATTGTTTATTTTATTAAATAATATTGTCCATTTAATTAAATAATACTATTTATTTATTTGTTATTACTTGGATTTATTCAAAAATAAATAATTTTGTAATAACTGTATTTGGTAAATTTTTATACTAAAAGAGTTCTTCCTTAAATTTATAATGGGATAATATGTTTACCGTGTAAAATATTAAATGGTGGAAGGGTTGTGCTTAATATAATATAATAAGATGGTATCCAAATAATCGTTCATCCTCGGGCCTTGTAAACCCTTTTCAAACCCTTTTCACTTTTGCATGATTCTTTCAACATGGAAGGAGCAAGAGTAGCTTGGAAATTTTCTTTACACCTGTCATTTACATGTGTTTGAAGAGGGTAAAAGCCTTTTTTGTTTTCCTACGGTTGGTATTTTTTAGAGGCAAGGGGGAAAGAACTCAGGAAGAAAAAAAAAAGCACAAAAATCACTACGGGAAGGGGGAAGCGATGGTTTTTGAGAAAGGAGGAATTACAGAGGAGCTGGAGAAAACACAAGAAGGGTGAAGGTAAGTTCATTTATTTTTATGTTTCGTATGCTATTTTCTGAGAGATATAGGTAAAGAACAAGCATTAAAGACTAAATACATATTTACTATTGTTTTAAGAATAATAATAATAACACACAACAATAGGCATTTCAAGTTAAAGCCCATGTATAGCTGATGCACAGAGGTATAAATACAGTAATTTCTTTTGGAAGACTGTAACATTGTATCACATGTATATAGAATTTTTTTGAAAAATTTAAATATTTCAAAGTATTGAATTTGTAAATATATTTAGTGTATGATGTTTTTCTTCTTCAATCACAGTAAATTTATTTTTATGTTTCGTATGCTATTTTCTGAGAGATATAGGTAAAGAACCAGCATTAAAGACTAAATACATATTTACTATTGTTTTAATAATAATAATAATAACACACAGCAATAGGCATTTCAAGTTAAAGCCCATGCATAGCTGATGCACAGAGGTATAAATATAGTAATTTCTTTTGGAAGACTATAACATTGTATCACATGTATATAGAGATTTTTTGAAAAATTTAAATATTTCAAAGTATTGAATTTGTAAATATATTTAGTGTATGGTGTTTTTCTTCTTCAATCACAGTAATCTTAGCACCCAATTTGATTAGTTAATTTAATGAAGTAAAAATGTAGGCCCTACCTTTCTGTAGCACTTATTATTTGGTGCATGAACTAAATCCCACCCAGGAACTAAAAAATAAAACTTATGCACAAATTCTCCTTTCAAATCATTTATACCTTCTTTCTACTTTCAGCATTCATTATTTGTCACAAAATTTGTATTTTATTAAAATAGTACATGTTAATTCTAATAAAGAAAATGAGGTTAGATGATACTATACCTTTAAGATTGATTTTCTCTTCTTAAAATACTCCTTTTAATTGAATAGTTTTAGGTTTAAATATTTTTGTGAAGATAGCTCTTTTATTTATAATATTTAGAACATATGTGAGTATTTAAATAAATAAATAAATTTTCAAATGATATTTACTAATTATATAGCTGCTTTGAAATAAAAATAGTTAACCAAGTAAATATTTTTGTGAAGATAGCTCTTTTATTTATAATATTTAGAACCTATGTGAGTATTTAAATAAATAAATAAATTGTCAAATGATATTTACTAATTATATAGCTGCTTTTAAATAAAAATAGTTAACCAAGTAAAGGAATTAAATTTAAATTGAAAAGTAAATTATTAATTATATTTTACAAAAGATAAATAATCTAATTATGGGGTAAATTTTATGTTGACAAGTAATTAAAATTTGAGTTAGACTAACAACAATTATATACTCAAGGAGATTAGTATATTTGTAGGGTAATTCATAGTTATATATGTTAAGGGCGTTGGGGATTTTGGTCAATTAACATCAAATAATAAAATCTAACTTAATTTAGTAATTTAGTAGTTTTAAAGAGTTAGTTGTTCTTTTTCTATGAGAGTTACTGCATCATCATGCAATCGGTAATTTATCTTTGTAAATATATATTTAAAATTTGATTTCTTTAAAACTTGTTTTATAAGATATGGGTAATTTCATTATCTTGTAAGTTGTTGTAAATAGTCATTTATCTTTTTAGTTTATTTAAAATTGGATCTATATAAAACTTGTTTTATTAGATATGGGTAATTTCATTACCCTATAAGTTACTGTAATGCTAATTTATCTTTGTAGTAAATTTAAAATTTGATTTATTTAAAACTTGTTTTATAAGATATGGGTAATTTCATTATCTTGTAAGTTACTGTAAATAGTCATTTATCTTTTTAGTATATTTAAAATTTGATTTATTTAAAATTCAATCTATTAAAACTTGTTTTATTAGATATGGGTAATTTCATTACCTTGTAAGTTACTGTAATGGTAATTTATCTTTGAAGTATATTTAAAATTTGATTTGTTTTTAGAATTATTTAAAACTTGTTTTATTAAATATGGGTAATTTCATTATTAAGTTACTGTAATTTATTTATTTTAGTATATTTATAACTAGACTTGTTTCAAGTGCATTTAAAATTAGATTTAATTTCAAGTTTATTTAAAATTAAATTTATTTTCAAACACCTTTAATTTTAGATTTGTGACTGTGCATAAACTGTATATGGTAGATTTTAAATTAAAATTTATTTAGTTTGAAGTCAACAAAGGTAAATGTCATACTTTTAATTAAATTTAATTTGCAGTAAAAATTAGGTTACATTCGAATTAAATTTATTATTTTAAAATAGCAGATATATATATAGGTTAAGTTTTAATCAATTTGAAGTAAACAAAAGTACAGGCTATGAATTTTAAATCAAAAGAAAATTGATGTTTTGAATACTATAGGTTTTCCCAAGTGCTTATCTATTTAAAATATATTATAAAGGAAATGCTTTTAATCATAGTGGATTATTTAATTATTTATTACATTATCTTTAATAAGTTTGGATTATGTTCACGTTCAAATGAATGGGTATGTATAGTCCTTTTGAACATGTTTGGATATTTATTTTGGTTATACTTTGAGTGCTTGTTGGAATTGATTTCTTATGCATACTAGTGGTTCCATGTTGATCATACTTTCCTCTTTCTTTATTTCGCTTTTGAGGTAATCTTTAAGTATAGACATGTTTTGGATAAGTTGGGAACCCGTAAATGCTTAAGCCACTCCCATTTGATAAGTTATGGGTGGTAGGTTGTTAGGTTTCCAAAGGCGATGGGAAACCTATTTTGTGTGGAATCTTCCCATGATTAGACCTTTGCGTTCCATTGATCGTATTTCTATTTTGAGTTCGTGGGTGTACCATGTTCCATGATTTTCCTTGCCTTTGGTTATGATTATGAGCGAGATGGTTCCTGCCTCACACGTGTAGACATTTTGTGGCTTCTATGCTTAGTACACCCTTGTTGCTGTGAGTCTTGTTTCATAACTATTTGTAAGGTTTCCTAAACAAGTGTTGTACTTGTTTGATGTTGATTTATGTCAGCGTTGAGTTAGCCCTTTTTGCTTGACCTTGTTTGGATGTGGATCCTTTCTTGTCATCTCCTAGTACGGGGGGTGGACCTTCGGGTCCACATGGTCGGGTGGAACGTGCTATGCACCCATTGGGTTCCTAGGTTGTGTTTGCAATGCAGGAGCGGATGCAAATTTCCTAGAGCTCCACTTGGTTGAAGATTGGACCTCATTTTGTACCCTATTCTTCATTGATGTATCATACTTGTATTTTATATACTCTTCTCGTTGATATAAGGGAAGCATTATGTAATGTACTATTGTATTCATGATGTGTTGTATTTGTAGAAATATGCTCCACCTTTGTAATATTGATTTATGACCTGAAATGTCATACATAATGAATATATTTTCCTCTCTTTTTTTCATAAGGGTTGTATGTCATCACTAGGCAATATTGGTTTTTATTTGCTTTCATTTTTGGTGAAAGCTTAGGTTTCGTAATGCCAACCCGTGTACCCTAGAGGACGCAGAATGATGGATGTATCTTTTCATCGCTATTGTTCATGGATGGATGTATGATTATGTTATCTTGTGAATGTATGCTTCTATTGTTAACTTTTGGGCATTATCTTTATTAATGTCTTGGTTGGGGACGTTACTTGTAATGCAACCATGTAACCCAATGGGACTAGTTAGGTCTTGTCACACAACATATATTTTGATCATATTTTAATGTTTGTACATATTCGCCTTATGTAATGTTTCACCTTTAAAAAAAATAAAAATAAAATAAAAAATTAGTGTGGTATTGGTATTTTGTTGTCCTTTGGGGTTCACACGGCGGGGCGTTACACCATCAACATGTTAGGAGAGGCATTTCAACCTTGCATCCAAATTTCAGAAACATAAAAAAAATTTTTTAGGCCATACAACACAAAAATGTATTTTTGTGCTATAGAGGTTGATTTTGACCACTTAAAAAAGATCAAAATAGACATTAATTAAATCAAGTCAGGTATGGTGGTGTTTAACTCTCCAAATTCTTGAATTAAAAAATGTGCTCAATTGTCTTTTCAAATCAAAATTTATGGCCTCTAGAAGTTAGCCCCCCCACATTAGAAATGCAAGAGCATCAATGACACATAAGAGAACCATAAAAGGGAGTTACACTTTTTGACCAACTTACAACACATGTTACAAAACATCATAAGGTATATTCAAATGAATGGATAAAATGAAGCCAAAATGGAGTGCCCAAGTTAGTGAGTGTATTATGATGAGTTTATGATCGGTGTAAGAACTAATATTTTTATCCTTTGGACTTATCTTAGGATTTAGGTGCTAAATTTTGACTACATATTTGGGAGCCACATTTTGGGTGGTTTTAATCTATGAATTCATAATTACTATTTGATGGTTTAATATATTGCTTCTCCAATTTATTAAGTTCTTAAGATGAATGTTTCATTGTGAATTTTGCAAGTACATTAGTTTGAAGTGGGGTGTTTTCACTCAAAAGAGTTTTCTCCACATAAATCATTTTGTTATGATGTATTTATTTTGTGTTTATTTCCTTGCATATGAATAATCAATTTACTTTTTGTACATACCTCCTTACATAGATTAGTGTAGGAAGCATATTCCTACCTCTATTTCCTTTCACTTGGTATCAAAGTTTGATCTTAGGTCCTAGGTATTAGGGACAAGGTTTTTTTTAATCTAATCTTAGTTTGAGTGGGAGCTTATGCATAAGGTTTTGTTGCAAAAAAATTGCAAGCATATCAATGATAGAGATGGATAGGTTAGTTGGCACTAACTTTGTGTAGTACCCCTTCATTTATGCTTATGTTTTATGTTGATATGTTTTTACATTGTTAGACTATGGTACTTTGTTTGGATATTTTGATCGTTGGTTTTGAGCGACAGTGGATTCACTTAGTGACATGATGATACATTGTATGGTGATATTTGATTTCTGATATGCTTTGAGATAGCGTAGATGTTTTCTTTCAGATGATTATTGCTATGTACATGTTTATGACAGACTAACTATTATTTAATTCGTCAGTCTGATGTGACATATATTGGTGTGGATAATGGAATTGCATCACTTGCTTGCGAGTGCCCTGTGATGTCCGTGATTTTCTCCGCACGGTGTGCCTGTACAATGGTTTATATATATATGCATGTTATTGCTTGGTTGCAGGATTGCAGGTACATGACACCGACTCCACCTGGTTACTCAGGTCTGAGTGTGTCAAGACTCAACGGAAATGTTGATTGGGAGGTAGTAGCATGGTTCATCCTAGTCTAGTCTATAACTCGGTCATAGTACATCATCTGTTTTAGTTCAGAGTCATAGATTGTCTTATATTTTTCTGTTTGGTTTAATTGCTTGAAAGGAAAAATGTCAATTTTAATGTTAGTTTATTATGCTTTAATTTATTATTATTTAAATTAATTTTTAAATGTTAAAGAAATTAGTTTTGCATGTTATTTAATAAATTAATTAGTTTGTTTGGTTAAATAATTTGATCTTAGAGATTAAATTTATGTAATTAAATAAATAAATAAATTAAATTAAAATTGTTTTAAATTGTGTGTGAATAGATTTTATTTAAATTAAATATTTTTGTGGAAATGACATTTTTAATTATTAAATAAAATTGTATTTTTAAAAATTGAAATTTAAAATAAAATAAAATGCATGCAATTTTGAAAGGCAAGATTGCTGAGAAGTGGTTAAAAGATATTTTGTTCTTCTCGACAAGTGTGCCAGTTGCATTTATTGTGTTTGTTGAGGAATTTTCCAGAGGTTATTTTGGATTTGGGAAATACAGAAGGGTTATGAATTTTCTTCACAGGAAATGAAAGAATAATTTGCTGTGTAAAAATCAATTTTAAGAAGTTGTTACTTTCTCTATTTTGGTTGTATATTTGTGGAAGATCCCTTTGGTGGGAAGTTCTTGGTGTTTGGTTATAGCTTTCCTATGGATTTGGGGTTTATTTGGAGAAGCTTTGGAGGATTGTATGCTACAGGCAACATAGGCTCTCTTTTCTACAAGCAATTTTCAAGTTATAGGTATTTCCCTTGTTTTTATTTGTTTAATTTGTTTACTCTTGTAAAGGATGTCTCTGAAAAGAATTTTTCTTTAGTTTTTTTAAATTTCCTGTTCTTCTCAGTAAATAATTTGTAGAGAAAATAGTTATTTCTCTATTAAATTTTTTTTCTTCTATAGGCTCTGTTATTTCTCTGTTGAAAGTTGCCTGTAGGAAGTAGATTGTATTAAAATTTGAGAAGGAATTATTTGTTTGAAAAAAAAGAAATTTTAATCCTCAGGAAATTTAATAGAATTTATTAGAGGAAAATACTTTGCCTGTTTCTTTGAAAACTCTATTGAAGAAATTTTACAATTCCCCCAATTTTCCTTGTAATTGAAAATTTAATTCTAAAATAACTCTATAGGAATTTCTAAATTACCTATTGAAAGCTCTGTAGAATTTATATTCACATATAAATTGGAATGTGAAAATCTTATTATTATTATTTTTAGAATATTGAAAGGTTTTGTATAGGCGAATTAAAGATATATAGTGATGGAAAAATTGCCGTACGAATTTATATTCTAAAATAATTTATGGCTGTGTATTTATTTTAATGGATAATGTTTATTAAAAAAAAATGAATTTAAAAAAATTCGTTGAGAGCCGAAGCTCTATGGCGGGGCTACTCGCAGCCGACCCCGCAGGGGGATGACGACGAGGGCCGAGCCCAGCACCGCCCTTACGGGCAGTGCTCAGCTCAGCCACCGTGGCCGAGCCCTGTGGGGAGGGCTGCGATGGCAGCCCCACCAATGGGGAGCTCTGTGGGCGGGCTGCGATGGCGGCCCTACCCACAGCGCTGCCTGCGGGCGGCCGAGGGTTTAAACCCTAGTTTAATTTCTTTGAAATGTAAACAAAAATTTGAATGGGTGCAAAGAGACTTAATAAACATATGTCATTCAAAATTTTAACATAAATGATTTATATTAAATAAGAATACATATATATATGTGTATATATGTATATGTATATGTATATATATATATATTTGATTTTAATATTATATAGGAAATTGTATATTTAAATATTTGTTTTTTAAAAATTAAATGATTATATATTAAATAAGATGTATGTGGATATATTTGAAGTATGAGATCAATTAGTTCTAAATACTAAATTATGTGAAATTGAGGAAATTAAAATTAGAATAATTTTATGTAATTTCCTTTATTGTTAGAGAAAAGAATTACAATTAAGATGCTATTAATTCTTGTTGATTCTAATGAATGATTGGATTAAGTAAATCCGAATGGTAGACATTTATTTTCAATTTGCTTTATATCGTGTTTATTGTTGGGCAAATTGGGAATGACGTAAATGTACAAGTCTTCTAGACAAATTGTTAAATGTGGGAATTGGGATCGTTAAGTTGAATTCATGTGTTGGCTAAGGATGTGTACATGGCATTAGCAGGGTGTTTGGATACCTATATTTTTTTTTGAACATAGTTATTGATGTTCGTTATGAAAGTGTAGAATTTCTTGTTGTAATTCTGTACACCTTGTAAACCTTAGTCAAGAAAACTTAGAAAACCTTTTTATGTTTAGGGGAGTGGCTCTGTGTGAGGGCCGACACACAAAGTGGTGTCAGGGTAACTTACAGAGAGTTAGTAAGTCAGTGATAACTAAGTAACACAATAGTTAGATTAAAATCTTTAACAAGATGTTTATGCCTCACTTATGGACTCTTGAGCTACTACAGTCTTGAGTAGAAGATGAGAAGGCATGGAATGGCAAATCAATGTCTTGTTTCTTCAAAAGACATTCGATTTCACAATAGTATGCAATAGGGGCCAAGTTTCATAAGAGGTTATCAGGGTAACCCAAGTTGGGGGCCATAACCTAGGAAGAAACACCAGGGTAACCTTTGCAATATTGTGATGACACTCCACCTAAAATAACAGTCTACCTTGTGTACTTAGTACATTCGATTGTCTAAAATCTGGAAGCAATGTAACCATCAGTTAGTTATGTACTTGTGTCTAGGGTTAATAGGTTATGTCTAGGTAACCATATTACTATCTCCTAGCACAGGGGGGTGGACCTACGGGTACCACATGGTTGGGTGGAACGTGCACCTTACTCTGTTGGGTCCCCAGTTTATGATTATGGCAACGAGAGCTTCATGGATGGAGAGCTCGTACTTGGATACACATGTATTCTTCTTTATTGCATTCTTGTAAATCTTGTAATTGAAAACATCCCTCAATTGTTTATGAGGTGATTATTGTAAATGCAAATTGTAACTATTATTTGATCTACCTCATCAGATGAATGAGTATTGTAATATCTTGTCAAATGCAATGTAAGAAACAAGTTTGTACTTTATACTATCTTGAATGGAGTTTTCAAATGTTATGCAATGTCTATTTTTAATGTTTATGTTAATTAATTATAAGCAATGTGAAATACTAAAGTTGTCTATGGAAACTCAAGTAGTGTAACATCGCGTAACTTAGTGAATGTATGCAACTAATTAACTTAATATTAATATTTAAAAAAAAAAATTATTACACCTTTATACACAATTGCAACATTCTTTAGGTTATTAAGACAGGGCATTACACTTTGAGCTATGTAACTTCAATATGGAGGATATTATTGTAGATAAAGATCTATGAGCTGTTGTATCTAGATCCAAACTAATTGCAAATTTGTTGGTAAATAGATTTGTTGCTATAATATTTCGTTGCAATCAACATGAATCACCCAAGGTGTAGTAACAAATTTTTACAATAGTTGGAGAAATTATCATTAAACAAACAATTTTTCTCTACATTTGAGAGGGGCATGTCCCTCATATGATGGAGGTGTTTATATTTTTGTGTAATTTTAACCATAACATATAAAAAGGAAAAGAGGGGGAAAGGGAATAAAAGAGTAAGAACAAATAAACACTGGATAGATCAAACATGTTCATAGTTCTATTGGGGACTACTCAACATGAATGCGGAAGGAAGGAGAAAATAGTATATAAATTGAATAGATAAAAAATTCATTTCCACAAATGATATTAACAAAAAAAAGAAGAAAATATGTAGATTTATCAAATAGAATATGAAGTTCAACAAATTTGCACAACAATGGTTACTACAAAATGAATAAACTTAAATAAATTTTACAAATTTCAAAGAAAGATCTCAAAAAATAACAATAACATAATATAACATAAACACATATTATGCTTGAATGATAGATTGAAGTGTATAGTGTTGTTTGAAGTATTATTCCTTAAAAAATTCATAGAAGTGTGAAGTCTTTTGTCTCCTTCTACAATTTGATGTGTCTTTAACCCAAAACTAATAACAAATAATAAAATTTTGGTAACCCCTTTACCATCTCATACTTCACATTTTATCTTGTATGTATTGCTCAACTAACCTTTATTTCAGGTTTATAAATACTTTATAAATAAAATATAATTAATTCTTATGAATAACCCTAAAAAATATTTCATTATAAACATTAGAAACAATAACTTTATAATAAAATATTAACTCTCCATATAATTTTACAAGCATATGAATGTCGCATCATAACATTTGATGTGTTGGTTGTAGGAAATTATTCCTAAAGCAATTTCTTCAATGGTAGGCATGCATTATTAATGTTCTACACCTAACCTTCATAGAAAATTTAATCAATGAAATCAATAACTCATTCATGTCTTACAACCATTGAATGCATTACTTATATCTAATTCCACAAAGGATTCTTTGGATGATAAATTTTTAGGGAAGAATTTCTATTGTGGTCTTCAAAACATAGGTTTGAAGAGCATGACCAGTCCTCTTGTGTAATACATGTCATACATCTTGTGGTCTTCATAACATTTGATGTGTTGGTTATAGGTTGTTATTCCTAAAGCAATTTCTTGAATGGTAGGCATGCATTATTAATGTTCTACAACTAACCTTGATAGAAAAGTTAATCAATGAAATCAATAACTCATTCATGTCTTACAGTTATTGAATGCATTACTTATATCTAATTCCACACAGGATCCTTTGGATGATAAATTTTTAGGAAATAATTTATACTATGGTCTTCAAAACATAGGTTTGGTGAGCATGACAAGTCCTCTCCACGAACATAATCATTTTTGCTTTAATTTCTTTCAGTGTCTACAATCATTGGTGATAAAATGTTATCTATTTCTTGTTTTATAAATTTGTATTTTTTTATTTTTTTAAAAATATCTTTATTTAAAATAAACGCATGCTCTCTTGTGTAGTACAATGAATTGTGATGAATTGCTGGGGGTGAATTTTCCACAAGATGAATTTGTCATGGTGATGAATTGTTTGATGGTGAATTGTTGGCGGTGAATTTTTCGACAGTGAATTTTCCTAGAACCATGTCATACATGTCCAATTCAACCTTTAGGAAAGTCCATAATATATTAATAATTCATCTTATTGCATGAATTTAGTGTTTTTCCATTTAAATCTAGATCCTTCCACATATCATCACATCACCATCTTTTGAAGGTGATTATGACTATTATTAGTATCCAATAAGAGGTCTTAAAATGGAAGGCCATTCTCAAGAAGACGACTCTTCAAAAGAGTGAGGTGTTTTGTGAAATTGTGAGCATGATTGGTCTTTGCTCACTACAGTTTGCATGCATATCTAATAAAAATCCACATACCTAATAATTACAAAGCTGCCAAATTATGGTAGTAGCCATGTGGGAAAGCTGACAGGTTGGGGCTCTCTATGTACTATTCTAAAGCCCCCATTTTGGCATAGTCAATGGGGGGAGATGCTATTCCTGGTAAAAAACATGGAGATTCTAATGCCTTTTCAACAATCCATTTCAAATGGCACCTCTAATTTTGGCATTCTAGAACTGCCATTTTTGGCATGACTAGATGAGGATTTTGTTGATGGAATCTAGCTTTTAAATCCACAAATAAAATTTGTTTAAGCATCTATAATGTTTCTTTCACCTTTAACATTTGAATGTAGTCTTTAATCATGGAATTCTAGTTTGGGAATACATTTTGTGAAGTGTCTTGTGTTCTTTGCAAGATTGCAAACGTTGTGGGAAAGTTTACTAAAATGTCTTGTAAGGAGTAAAATTCGACATAGCCTTTGCTCTTTTTATTTTATTTTTACTTTATAATCTTAAAATTTTTTATTTGGCACTTTTCCTTACTTCCTTGTGGGCTCCAATTATGTCCTTGTAAGAATTTCCAAATGGTTTTGTACTTTTTTCTTTATAACCTTGTGGAAATTTAGAGTTTCTGAGGATGTGGGGACCAAAAAGAGATAGGTAGTTGTTTTCTATGGGTCTACAAACTTACAAGTCCAAGGTTGTCCACATGCAAGATATAGATGGAGACAAGGATTTGGAACATTTTCTTACAGGTCTAAAATGTCTATGAGTTCACAAAGCATATACATTTAGGTGATGCATAAAAGGAGATGTGAAACCTAAAATAAAGTCTAAAAATGTTCATGATAAATTTGTCTTTATGTGTAATACAACTTGAATATGTAGAGATATAGGGATTACAAGGTTGTAGGGAAATGGAATGTCTTAAAAAAGATTTCATAGAAGGTCAAATTTTGTGTAATGTTTATAAGAATAGACTTTGTAGAAATTCCAACTACAAAAAGGAAGCAATAGTAGCATCATAGTTTCTTAAGACTCAAAGTTCCATGCAAAGCTACTAAACCCTTTTGCGGGAATGCAAGGATAGCATAGACTTATGGAAAAAATTCTCAATCGTTATGAGAACTTTGTATTTTTACAAAACCTTCAAAACTTAGCATTTTTTACTTGTTATTTTTCCACACAACTCCAAATGAAATTCTCATAGATATGAAACTTATTTCATCATAAAGAAATCATTTTGAACATATGAGCAGAATAATTCAAAGACAATAAAGAAGAGAATAAGATCAAAAACCAAACTTAGACCCAAAAAAGGCTAATCTTATGAGGAACAAATTTTAAAAAATGACAAAAACAAGATAAAAATCATTTGGCCATTCCATGGGCTAAAAAGTTTAAAAATTATATAGGTTAAACTAGGGATAAAAAATGTTACATGATAGTGTAGTGTAGAAAATTGTAACCCTTTACATTTTCTCACTTGTTTGGACCCTCCTTATTTAAATTGGACTTAATATTGTCTTAATTTAGTCTTGTTAAATGTACCTTATTACATTAACACACTTATTTGGGCCCTTTTAATTAATTGAGCTTAATTATTCCTTAATTGGCCCTTTAATTCATTTTCCAAGCCTATTAAATTATATTTTCTAAAGGGGAAACCCGACATTTATTAATGCATAAATATAACACCTTCACAATGAGCAATGTGTGTCCTAGGTTTATGTGTTAAAAGGTACAAGACAACTGAGAGGGGGGGGTGAATCAGTTGTCACCAAACTTAAACTCAAACTTCAACAATTATCAATTTCACAACCACACTATTCTGTTATTAAGTATAAAAATGAAATGCAGCTAACAAAAAGTAAAATCAAACACCATATTTTACGTGAAAAACCCAATGAGGGAAAAATCACAGTGAGGATTAACTCACAATATAAAGAGAAAGCAAAATCGAATACAAAGGCTCACTGCCAAGGGCTCATTGCCTAGAAGAGGACTCACTATCCAGATACAAAGGATCACTGCCTACAGAAAGGACTCACTGTCCAACAGGGAGGATCACTACAAATAGATACAAAAGAAAACAAAATATCCACCACAACAATTTACACACATTCGTAGCCTGATTAGAAGATTGCAAAAACTTTTAGCTCACTGCTTTCAGGAATCTAACACAATGAAGTACTGCTGCCTTAACTCACTTTTGCACAACTTTGCTCTTCTCTTGTGGCTTACTTCATTACTTTGCATCATATAACCTTCGTAACTTAACTTGCATTTATACCATCTTCAACCTTAGAAAATTTCTCCAAGGTTAGCCATAAATGCTTCATTTCATAAATTCAAATTAGGTCAGAAACTCAACATCCCCATAGTGGAAATGAATGAGAGTGGACCAATTAAACATTTAAACAAGACCAAAAATAATGTCTCAGATCAACCACATGCTTCATTAATTAAATTTAATTCTTCATATGAAGTGTAAACACCAGGTCGGTCAAACCTAATGAAAACACAAATGAACATTGAAGTACACACTTCCCACCAAGAAGATAACATGCGAATGATGTGACATGCTTCATCATGCACGAGAACACATCTTAGGTTCTTTCAGATACATCCAGAGCAAGTGTAACAACTTTGGAACACATAACTCCTTCCATTAATCCATCCAGATAGTGCAAACACATACAAAAATTTTGAAACTCAACTTCTGGATCACCAGACCACACAAATATTTTCCAAAACTCAGAGAACACCATTCTAAGAAACATTCCATATCTACAAGATCTGAAATAGAACAACAGAGGACTATGGAGCAGAAACATTTCTCGCAATCCATAGACAACTAACTCTGCCAGAACAATTCACACACCGGTGAACACAAATTTCACACTCCATCAAACTAGAAGCTAAAAATTAGTAGATATCACCATCAAATTATCAACAACTCTTCAGATCCGCACAAGCATAGGATCAACACAGGAGAAATGTGGAACACATATTGGAGCACATTCTGAACACTTACATAACTCTGAGTTCTCTCTTTATTAATTTTCTCAAAAGAACTTGGAAACCCATCATTTCAACACATCTGCAACATCATAAGTATAGATCCATGTACTCACAACATCTCAACTATACATGCACAATCTGTGACATACTAAAATGTGTCGAAATCAATGATAACATTAATGAAAACACCATCAAACTTGCTCATACTTGCAACAATCACCCCCTTTGTCACTGATGGCAACACATGATGTGAAAAACCATCAAAGGCAACAACCTACACAAAATTTTGGGAGAACACCTTTTCTTCCTTTTCTTATTATTTTTCACATGACTTTCTCTCCCCCTTTGACATCAATGGAAAAATCTCTAATTACTCCCCCTTAGGAGTACACCCATTTAACTCATACTGCAACAATGAAAAACATTTTCTACTCCCCCTGTAGAGGAGACCCATTCATCAGTCCAGATAAATGAAGAATTTGTGAATTCACCTCCATGTGCACCTAGTTTAGAGGGCCAATGACCCCCAACCTCTCCCTAAGATACTCAAAAGTATCCTTTGGAAGAGCCTTAGTAAATATATCTGCAACTTGTTCCTTTGTTGACACATACTCCAGCTTGACTTCATTCTCCAACACTTTCTCTCTTAGGAAATGATATCTGATAGATATGTGTTTTCTTCTTGAATGTATCACCAGATTTTTTGAAATGTTTATATCACTTGTGTTGTCACAGAAAATAGGAATAGGCTCATCACACATCACTCCAATGTCTTTCAAAGTTTTCTTCATCCACAAAACCTATGTGCAACAAGATGCTACAACAATATATTCTGCTTTTGTAGTGGATAAAGAAACCGAGTCTTGTTTCTTACTTAACCAAGAAACCAATCTTCTACCAAGAAAGAAAGCACCTCCATTGTTACTCTTCTGATCATCCACACAACCAACCCAATCTGCATTAGTATAAGCACTCAAGGTGAAATCAACATTCTTAGGATACCATAATCCATAATCCAGTGTACCTTTAAGATATCTAAATATCCTCTTTAGTGCTGTAACATGTGCCTCTTTAGGATCTACTTGAAATATAGCAACTAAATATATTTCATGCATAATATCTAGTTTGGTAGTAGTAAGATACAACAACCCACTAATCATAGATCTATATTTGCTTTGATCAGATTTCTAAGTAGATTCATCATCTTTTTTAATGTAACATCTGCTTCCAAATACCTTAAAGTACTTCACAGTAGGAGTCTTACCGGTCCATAACTCAAAAGGAGTCTTTTTGTTGTTTCCTCTAATCTAAACTCTATTAAGAACATAAAAAATAGTGTGTATTTTCTCTCTCCAGTACACATCTGGTACATTTGATTCTTTCATCATGGTTCTTGTAACTTCTTGTACCATTCAATTTTTCCTCTCAACCACTCCATTCTACTGAGAAGTTCTCAAAGCAGAAAACTGTCTTTTTATGCCATGCTCTTCACAAAATGTATTAAATTCACCAGAAGTGATTTCTCCACCTCTATCAGATCTTAAAAATTTGATTCTCAGGTTCACTTCATTTTTCACTCTTGCTTTGAACACCTTAAACCTATCTAGAGCTTGAGTCTTTTCTCTAAGAAAAACAACCCATGTCATTCGAGAATAATTATCAATAAGGAGCATGAAATACTTGTCACCATTTAAGCTTCTTGTTCTAGTTGGACCATAGAGGTTAGTATGAATTAATTCCAACATTCTGGTAGTAGATTGCTCTTTTCCCTTAAAACTGCATCTTGTCTATTTCCCTAACTGACAACTTCTGCAAATAGTATTAGCAGGCTTTGTGATTCTAGGTAGACCTCAGACAACATCTCTTGAACTAATCCTGACTAGATTATCAAAGTTTACATGTCCTATTCTCTGGTGCCACAACCAACTTTAATTGACTTGAGATACAAGGCACTGACCATCAACACCCTTAAGCTGATAGATGTTTCCATAAGTTCTTCCAGTAGCAACCATATCTCTAGATCCTTTTATGATTTTGCAGGTATTATCCTGAAACACAAGTTTAAAACCATTTCTACACATCTATCCAACACTCAAAAGGTTAAGCCTCAAACCATTTACATAGTATACATTATCAATGTTGTGTATTCCATTAAAACTAATTGTACCTTTCCTAACGATCTTCACTCCTGAATCATCACCAAACATGACCAAACCACCATCGTACTTTTCAAGTTTAGTAAACTTACTTTTATCTCCAGTCATGTGATTAAAACATCCACTATCAAGCACCCAGTAGTCTTCATCTTGTTTCGCAAGAAACGCAGTGACCAAAATGCCTTCCATCTCATTCTTTTTATTCTCTGAAACATTCTTTCTTGCATATTTTCTAGGGTTAGCAGACACATATTTATTCTCCAAAGCTAAAAACAAGCATTCACTATCATCACCCTCATAATCAGATTCATCACCAGAGATTCTGGCTTCTTCTTTAACATAATACAACTTCTTATATTTCTTATCATTTCTATCCTTATCTTTACGATCCTTGTTCTTCTTATGTACAACTCTATTCCAACATCTTGAAGCATAATGACCAATATTACCACAACTGAAACATTTAAAGGGAAACATACCTTTATAATTATCAGTACCTTTCTTCAAATTCCTGGTAAAATTCACTTCCAACTCATCAAAACCATCACTATCCGGATCATCCTCAGTCTTTATTGCTTTAAATGCAACTTCTATATTTTCCTCCTTTCCAAACTTTCTCATTTCAAATGCAGTCAAGGTGCCAAATAGCTCTTCTTTAGTATACTTTTAGGATCATACATCTCTTTAGTAACTGATATATTATCACTGTAACATTCCAAAAGGGTTATTAGGATCTTCTCAATTATATCTTCATCAGTCAGTTTACCCCGTTGATTCCTAACATCATTTGCTACAAGTTCAACCCTCTGGAATAGCTTGCAAAATCTTCACCTTCTTCCATTTTCAAATTCTCATATCTTCGATTTACTATTATATTCTTTGTCAATTTCACTCTATCATTTCCTTCATAAAGATCTTCCAACTTCTTCCAAAATTTATAAGAAGTGTCCAAAGAAAGAACCTTAGTTCGCTCAGTTTTAGATAGGGCACTGAAAATAACATATCTCACTTTCTCATTCTCCTCATAAGCAGATAACTCATCTGCTGTAGTAAGACCACTCATCAGAGCAACATAATTCATCTCAATAGCCTTCTAAGTCTTGTAACCAAGAGAAATAATATATATCCTCTCATTTTCACTTTCCAGTCACTATAATTAGATCCATCGAACATAGGGATTACCAACTTATGCACCATCAAACCTTCCTTAATCGGTTAAGCTCTACACCAAGGAACCAAAGATCTAATACCAATTGTTTAAAGGCACAGGACAACTAAGAGGGGGGGTGAATTAGTTGTCACCAAACTTAAACTCAAACTTCAACAATTATCAATTTCACAACCACACTATTTTGTTATTAAGTATGAACACAAAATGAAAATAATAGAAAGTAAAATCAACACACTGAACACCAGATTTTATGTGCAAAACCAAATGATGGAAAAACCATAGTGAGGATTAACTCACAGTATAAAGAGATAGAAAAACTGAATACAAAGGCTCACTACCAAGGGATCACTTCCCAGAAGAGGACTCACTATCCAGATACAAAGGATCACTACCTACAGAAAGAACTCACTATCCAATAGGGAGGCTCACTACCTACAGATACAAAAGAAAAAAAAAATCCACCACAACAATTTACAAACATCCTCAACCTGATCAAAAGATTGCAAAAAAATTTAACTCACTACTTTAAGGAATCTAACACAATGAAGTATTGCTGCCTTAACTCACTTTCACACAACTCTGCTCTTCTCTTGTGGCATACTTTGTTACTTTGCATCATATAACCTTCACAACTTAACTTGCATTTATACCATCTTCAACCTTAGAAACTTTCTCCAAGGTTGGCCACAAACGCTTCATTTCATAAATTAAAATTAGATTGACAACTCAACATTCCCACGGTGGAAAGGAATGAGAGTGGACTAATTAAACACTTAACCAAGACCAAAAATAATGTCTCGGATCAATCACACACTTCCTTAATTAAATTTAATTCTTCATATGAAGTGTAAACACCAGGTCGGCCAAACCTAATGAAAACACAAATGAACATTGAAGTACACGCTTCCTAGCAAGAAGATAACACACAGATGATGTGACATGCTTCATCATGCATGAGAACGCATCTCAGGTTCCTTCAAATACATCCACGACAAGTGTAACAACTTTCAAACACATAACTCCTTCCATTAGTCCATCTGGACTGTGCAAACACATACAACAATTTTGAAACTCAACTTCTGGATCACCAAACCACACAAATCTTTTCCAAAACCTAGAGAACACCATTATAAGACACATTCCAGATCTGCAAGATTTGAAATAGAATAGAGGAGGACCACGAAGCAGAAACATTTCTCCCAATCCACAAACAGATAACTCTACCAACAGTTCACACATCGGTGAACACAACTTTCACACTCCATCAAACCAGAAGCTACAAATTAGTAGATATCACCATCAAATTATCAACAATAACTCTTCAGATCTGCACAAGCATAGGATCAACATAGGAGAAACACAAAGCACATACCAGGGCACATTCTGAACACTTACATAACTTTGACTTCTCTCTTTATTAATTTTTTCAAAAGCACTTGGAAACCCATCATTTCACCACATCTGCAACATCATAAGGATAGATCCATGTACTCACAACATCTCAACTATAGATGCACTATCTGTGACATACTGAACTATGTTGACATCAATGACAACATTAATAACACCACCAAACTTGCTCATACTTGCAACATTATGGACCTAGGACCCATTCACCAATGGGTGAATGGGTCCTCCCTAAACCTTAGGACCTAAATTTAAATTATGTTTTTGGTAGTATTTTAATGATTTCAAATCTATAAATCAATGTTGGCTTGTGATATTTGAATTTCAGAAAATTAAGGATTCATACCTATAAATACAAAGTTATTTCACTATGTTTCACTTGGATTTTCAAGTGTTCAATTACATGAGCTAATATTGTGATCAAAGGTATTTAAGAGCAGAAATATTAGAGTTTTATTACAACATTCAAAATCAATCCATCATGTCAAAGTATTCTTCCATCATGCATGTTTTTGGAGCTAACATTGTGATGTAGGTTTCATGATCAAGTCAAGCATTCAAAGCATCATTTCAAACAAGATTCAAGTGTCAAGATCCACATCCAATTCAGTGATCTCATTCAATTTGCATACTTCTTAAGATCTTCATTTATCAAGGTTTCAATCAAGGGTTTGTTGAGTGGTAACATAGCTTTGTTCATTCTTCACTCCCTCTTTCATGTTTCATTTCAATTCAAGGTTTGATTACCAAAATGGTTTGACCAAGGCAAACCCCTATTCACCCAAAATAAACATTTTTTCTCTTTTGTATGTGTGATTGCAAATTTAGTTTGAAGAAGGATTAAAGACCTTTTGGAGAGCAAGATTTACAAAGTTGTAAAAGTTGTAAAAGTTGCCAAAATTGTTGTCTTCTCATGGAAACTAAGATCCCGAAGTCATTTTTGACATTTCAACTGTGAAACCTAGGAAAATTGGAAGACTTAGATATGCATCAGAGGCTCCTAAAAGCTATAGAAAAACCCTATACTTGGACCCAATCACCCATGGCCAAATGAGTCCCAGATTTGCTTCGAAAAAGCACTTTTGGTGACTGGTACACATGTTTCAACCCTTCTCTAATCAACAATTTGATTTATGGTTCTATTAGTAATGAACTTAATATTGTTGTTTCTAGTGTTAGATTATATTTTGGTGTTGATTTTCTATTTTAAGTTTTTCTCCCCACAGTGTTATTTGACCTTGACCCCCATCCTTCAAGCATAAGGAGATCTATAGATTCCCACTTTGACTTGATTCACCTAAGGGTTGATAATCAATTCATTGTGTGGATCTCATTTCATAATGAAATAAAGGAAAATATGTCTATTTCAAATCATATTTTAAAAACCCCTAAAATACCTATTTTTTGTTGTTTCATTTTGGTGAACTTGACTTTTGAGCATCATACCTTGCTGATTTGGAGTCCAGTTTCAGCCCTAGATCTAGGTGTTACATTCATTTTCATTATATTGAATTGATTTGCATCTCATTTAGGTCTCTTAACTTACATTAGTTTGCATCTCATTTAGGGTTTTAGGTTTACATCTTTGCATTCATTAAAATTTAGAAAATTCAAAACATAGTAATTTTTCATAGTGTTTACATAGCATTGCATCATCATTCATTTGCATTTTAAAATTAAATCAAAATTGCATTTCAAATTATGTCTTTTTGCTTGTCATTTAGCACTATTTTACATTTGCATTTAGACTTAGTTTTATAGAAAATTGAAACTGTAACCACCTGTCTCACTCCATAATCTAAAAACCATAAGAATCTACTCACTAAATTCATTTTTCAAAACATTGAGTTAGGACCCATTCTCCCATGGGAAAATGAGTCCTTGATTAGGGTTTTTTCCTAAATTTATGAGCATTAAAATCTCTTATTCTACACTTTGTTTTGCTATTTTTAGTTTACTGTTTCATTTTGCAGAATTTTTGTTATCTGAAATTGATCATATTAAGCATAATTTATCAAATTCATTGCATTGTGTAAGGAGAAACTTACCTTTTTAAGTCCTTTGAAGATGAGCTATATCATTCTTACACTCTGTTGGGCTGGAAATTATGAAAAGTGGGCCAAGCTAATTATGGGAACATCTATATCAAGTTGCTAAAATACCAACTAATTTTCATGCACAAAATGTTTTTATCTGCTTAGCTAATCATGGGGACATTTATATCAAGTTTCTAAGATGCATCCTTCCGTCAACTAATTTTCATACACTCTATATATATACAAAGTACATCCACGTGGATTGACGTAGTACAATGATGGAGTACATCCAATCGGTTGATAAAAGTGTAGGGGTCACAAATAGGTTTAGGGATGATTGGGATTTAGAAGGAGAATGCACACATAGAAGATTTTGAAATAGAGGATCTCAAAGCAGTCATACCCACAATAATTATCACTGTCAGAAGGGAAAAATAGCCATGGCTTTGAACAATATTTTTCCCTAAACTAACTAATCCACACCTTCCAAAGAGTCTTATGATGTTCTCTAGCCTCTTTCATCACCTTGTCAATTTCTGTAATTCCTTTTAATGTGATTCCATCCCCAAGATGGTTGAGCATGCTAGCTATAACATTCTCACTGCCAAGCTTGCTCCTAAATTTTGGTTTGTAATGAGCTTACTCAACTTGAATTGCTCAAAGCTAGGGGAGAGTGTGGCACCATACTCTATAAGATGCTCTAGTAAATGTGCTTTATTCAAACCTATAATATTGTCTAAATAGGTTTTGGTAAGCTCATCATTCATAAACTCAACAAACCTAAGAGAGTATTCATGTTAGTCTACCAAGTCTTGTTCATTAACTCTAGGGTTATCTTTTAAACTCTCAGTTTGACTATATTGGATAATTTCCAATGGGTTTGGACTACTTTGTTCCATATTTTCCTTTGCTTGTGACCTAGTAAGGGGTGGTATGAATTTGTTGATGCTAATTCTTGTTTGGTTTTTTGATTTTATAATTATTTTTTTGAATTTTATGGTTTTTTAAATGTTTTTGGGTTTTGAAATTTTGAGAAACTATACTAGTATTAAGATAGAAGATTAAAAAATAGAATACTTAAAAAATATAAGCTCCCCATTGGGTTTCATATGGGGAGGTTTTACTCTAACAACAAAAAACACAAAAAAGACATGGACAATCCTAAATTAATAAGGTGGGAGTGCTAACTTAGTGTAGGCTCACTAACCAAATTCTAATATCCCAAGAATAGTGCAAGACACATATATTTCAAGAGTCAATAGATAGGGATCCAATGGCACAAGGGCTCAAATTTTCCATTTCTTTGGAGGTCTTAAGACCTTTCACAAAGATCTTCTATCTCTACTCAGGGAGATACATGGTGAGTAGCTTCAGGCATGATACTATAACTTGAAACACACTAAGAAATGACTGAAAGGTCTTAAACTATGCTATATAGGTTTTCTAGGGGAATCCTCTATATGCTACAAGGGCACGCGAGGCCTAATCCATGAATTTTAAAATGAAAGAAATTCAAATAGCCAAGAGAAGAGGGTAACCCACCCTTCTCCTTTAGTTCCCCAAGGTATAAAGTTCTTGGGGGCAAGTAGCCTAAATGACAAACTCACAGGCATGTCTTTTGATTCACCCCTTGCTATTTATACTCCTCTAGAATGCTAGATTTGAGGTTGACCTCTAGGTTGATGAAATCCTCAGACATTCCCCCTAAAAAGGAAAGGAAAAAGTAGTGTTTTTGATTCTCAAGATCACGTAAAGCATGTTAGAGAAGAGAATACACACACACACACACACACACTCTCTTTTGAGATTAAAAGAAAAATATTATTTGATTACCCAAATTGAAGTGTGAAATTTGTTTTAATCCCACAACGCAATGATTTGAAAAAACACAAATAAACAAAGTACACATAAAAAATAAAATGTCAATAAACTTATCTTCTTAATACCACCTTGCAAAACCAATTTCGCTAGAAGTTTTTTTTTCTCTTTAGCTTGCAAAAAAATGATTATTTATATGTTTTTCTCTTTCATGGTGAAAAAGTGGTGCATTAAATGACTAGTTAAAAACATTCAAAAGATTTAAAATAAAAAAACCAAGCACACCATGAGAAACCTTGTGAATTTTCTATAATTTTTTAAAAAAATCATCAAAAAGTTCTTGAGGGCTTAGCCCTAATGACAAAATCAAACTTCCAAGAGGCGTGTCTTTCGATTCATCCCCCATTATTTATAATCCTTTGGAACACTAGAGTTGAGGTTATCCTCTAAGGTAATGAAATCCCTAGACATGAAAGAAAATGTGGTGTTTCTGATTCTCAAGATCATACAAAGTGTGCGAGAAGAGCATACATACACACTCTTTCAAGATTAAAAGAAAATTATTCTTTGATTACATAAATTGAAGTGTGATTTTTTTTTTAATCCCACAAAGTAATGATTCAAAAAAACACAAACAAGCAAAGAACACATAAAAATAAAATGTCAATAAACTTGTCTTCTTAATACCGCCCTACAAAACCAATTTTGCTGGATTTTTGTTCTCTTTGGCTTGCAAAAAAAAATTATTTATATGTTTTTCTCTTTCATGGTGAAAAAATGATGCTTTCATGATTAGTTAAAAATATGCAAAATATTTCAAATAAAAAAACTAAGCACACCATTAGAGTCCTTGTGAAACTTTTATAAATTTTAAAAAAATCATCAAAAAACAAGTTTCTATGTGTGCTTGTTTGAAGTTTGAAACTTAAACACTCACTTTGACTAATTATATCTGATTTTGGTGGCTCATTTGAATAAATACCCTCATTCAAAGTGTACATATTAGACCTAGCTTTTTAATGCTTGAAAAAAATTTAAAATATGATTAGTGGTTTAAAAGTTATGCTTGTTTTACTATAGGTTCCTATTTTTGATAATTGCAAAGAGGAAGAGCAAGCATTTTCGCCAAGTGATTAAACCTTTTTTCATTTAATTTTTTAACCAGAAAATAAAATAAAAATAATTATCAACAAAATTTTAAGATGTGTAGCAATAAATTTACAGTCCAAAAGTACAAATTCATACAAATGTACGAATTAACAAAGAAAATGCTCGAAAAATGTGTTTTTAGTTTAAAACGTTATCTTGCACCAAAAATTGGACTAGTATATATGAAAATTAATTTCTTGGCCCTTTCAGACACAACCATGATGTTTGTTTCTCCTCAAGATGCCCCTAAAAAGGTTGATTTTCAAAACCTCTTGAAAGAACTTATAACCCACAAGATAAAAAACATCATAAAATCATAGATAACAAGGTTAGTCAAAAAGGCTAGTGTTTATGTTGGGTTCACCAAAATGTAACCATTGAAAATAATAAACTAGAAATTAAAAGAAATTGAATGCAAACAAATTAAAATTAAATTACTTCTAACCTACAAAATTCATTGCAAACCTAAAAAATGATTGTTGTTGCTTTGCCTTGAAGGTGTGTGGATGCATGATCTTTGCAACATAACACTATACTTGATTGATGATTGATTGATTTTGGATTTTGATAGAGTGTGATTTCTTAGATATAATGATGAAGAAAATGATTGAATTTATAGACCTAGGAGACGTTGATGAGGATTAGGACCTGACTTAACTAGAAAATTAGTGGAGTCAACTCAATTGAAATTAGAAATTTTCCAATTCAAGTCTCATGAGAGGATAGTATTGAATTTCATAATTAAAATGATGGATATATGTGCACATAAAGTTTCTAATTTTAGGCTTAGTTAACTGATGAAGAGTGAAGAGGCTTCTAAAATGGAATAAGAGTTAACTTGATGGAAGAAAGAGTTGACTAAAGTGGTGGATATAGAAATTTTAAGTTTCCTAATGAAGACTAAGTTAACATGTTAGTAATGATGGAGTTAACCGAAGAGACAAAAATGAAAACTATGAATGGATAATTATCTCACATTTAATTAAATATTAAAATATTATTTAATTCAATAGATAAAGTGGGAATTATTAAATTATTATTAATTAATAAATGATAATATGTGGTAAATGGTAATAAATCAATGGTGATTAATGATAGGTGCATTATATGAATACAATTAGGGTTATGTGGAATAATTTAGGTGTCTACAATAATGATTGGTAACTAATCATCAACCAATTTAAAATAAACACAATCATCACATTCACTCTTGACAAATCCAAGTTCCAATGTAAAAATATCAAACTTTTAATACAACATTTGAGGTGACTAATTTTTAATCCATATTATGATTGGTTCAATTTCCACACCATGTTCTCCTTCCTTTTTACCAAAAAATGCTAAGGATATTTCATGTAATATTTATTCCTGAAGATCCTCATGCAAGAAAATAGTTGTAACATCTATTTGCTTCACTTCTTAATCATAAGCAATACCAATAAAATATATGAATCTAATAGAGGTTAGTTTCACAATATAGGAGAGAAAAAATATGCAAAACAACTCCATCAACATGTTGTTAGGAGAGGCATTTCAACCTTGCATCCTAATTTCAGAAACACAAAAATATAATTTTTAGGCCATATGTAATGCCCCGTCTTAATAACCTAAGAATGTTGCAAATGTGATTAAAGGTGTAATAATTTTTTTTTAAAAGTTTAAGTATTAAGTTAATTAGTTGCATAAATTCATTAGGCTAAGCGATGTTACACTACTTTGAGTTTCCGTAAGTGACTAAAGTATTTCGCATTGCACAAATAATAATTAACATAAAGATAAACATTGCATAACATTGAAATTTTCATTCAAGATAATATAAGATACAAACATGTTTCCATACATTGCATTTGATAATTATACAATACTCATCCATCTGATGAGGTATTTCAAATAATAGTTACATTTTACAAATGGTCACCTCACAACATTGAGGGATGTTTAATAATACAAGATTTTACAATATACAATGATGATGTTTTCATAAGTTCCAAGTGCGAGCTCTCCATCCATGAAGCTCTCGATGCCATGATCACAAACTGGGGACTCAACGGAGTAAGGTGCACATTCCACCCAACCATGTGGTACCCGTAGGTCCAACCCCCGTGCTAGGAGATAGTAATAAGGTTACCTAGACCTAATCTACTAATCCTAGACACTAGTACTTAACAAACTATTGGTTACATTGCTTCCAGATTTTGACAATTGAATGTTTTACAAGTACAAGGTTAACTGTTACTCTAGGTGGAGTGTCATCACAACAATGCAAAGGTTACCCTGGTGTTTCTTCCTAGGTTCTGGCCCCCAATCATTGGGTTACCCTGGTAACCTCTTACAAAACCTGGCCCCTATTGCATACTATTGTGGAATCGAATGTCTCTTGAAGAAACAAGACATCGATTTTCCATTCCAGGCCTTCTCATCTTAGACTCATGACTGAAGAAGCTCAAGAGTCATAAGAGAGGCAAAATATCTTATTAAGAATTTTAATCTAACTAATGTGTCATTTAATTATCACTAGCTTACCAACTATTTGTAAGTTACCCTGACACCACTTTGTGTGTCAGCCCTTACAAATAGCCACTCCCCTAAACATAACAAGGACTTCTAAATTTTTATGACTAGGGTTTACCAAGTGTACAAAATACATTTCACAATAACAAATAGACCATAACAGTATCAGACACCATGTTTACTCTTGCACAACCCAAGTCAATTTAAGAAATACTTTTGAAACAATAATACACCCTTTCTACACAATTCATTCTGGAAGACTTGAACAATTATAACTTTCCCATTTTGCCCAAAAAAAAATAACACAATAAAGCAAATGAAGGAAATTAAATATCTATAGTTTGGATATACTAAATCCTCTCAAGCATTAATTTAAAAATACCAGAATTATTCTTCTAAGGTTTTAATTCACCTTCCATGCAATACGAAAATCAGATCTACATTTAACCCAATTTCATAACCATAAATTATATTAAAAATTGTATAACTTCAGATAAACAATCTATTTATAGAACAAATATCTCAATCATGATAACTATTTATTATAACATAAAATTCTAGATAATTAATAAATTAATTCTTCTAATAATCATCCCATTTAACAAAATAATATTCTTTCCCTTTTTTAAAAAAACAATAAATATATTACAATCATATATATATATATTTATATATATATACACATATACATATAATTATAATAAATATTTATGAACTACGAATTTATATTACATATAAATCAGATTTCATAAATAATATATCAGGATCCACATTATGTTTATAAAGCTCGAATTTAAATCAATACACATTAAAATTCAAATTTTTAAATTTTTATTTAAGTTTCATAGAAAATAGGGTAGGGCTTTCCTGCAGCCTTCTCGTGGGAAGGACGCAGCCTTTCCAGGGCTGCGCCTAGTAGCCTAGCTGCTGTGCACAGCCTTGGTGGGTTGCACCCGCCACTATTAATTATGGGGATGGTTTCGGCCCTCCCCTACATACTGTAAATTTTTTTTTTAAATGCATTTCCAAAATTCGCTCGTACGGCGGAAAAATAAAAATTGAAACTTCCAGAATTTAATAAATATTATGACGAATTTCGTCTGGAAATAATTATTTCCATATGGCAATTTTATAAAAATTTTTACATATAAATTCACATAAATTCATAGCAATATATATCTTAAGATCTTTCAAATACAAAGAACATATTCTACGAATTTTTTCTACAGAAATTTGAGAAAAAACTTATTACTGTACAGGGGTATTTTTCTTCACAAATTTTCTATTTTATTTCAATAGAATTTTCCAATTTTAATACAATAAACATTTATTCAAAAATCATTTTCCCCAATTCCTTTTTTAAAGTTTTCATAGAGGTTTGAAATATGACACAGAAAATTTCTTTTCTATCACAACTAATATTCTTCCCAGTTCCTTTCTACTGTTTAAATAAAATTTTACCAAATTCCCAAAAAGAACACAGGAAATACAAGGTAAATCTTTTCTCTAACTTTTAAAGAAAGAACAAACAAAACAAGAAAAATACCTGTACTATGGAAAATTCCTTTTGCCTGTAGCGTAGAATCCCCAAAATCTTCTTCAAAGAAAATCCCAAGTCCAAGAGAAGCTTTACCAACCACCAAGAATCCTTTGGAGGATCTTCCACAAAGAATCACAACCAAATACAGAGAGATAACAACTTCTAAGAAAGATTCAATTTTGTAATACAGTCAGAGAATTTTTGCAAGAGTTCTAATAATTTCACCTTGAGGAATTTTTAACAACCCCTGTGTTTTTCTGAGATCCAAAATATCCTCCGTAACCAATTTTTCCTCAACAAGAATCATTTAACACACTGGCACACATGTCGAGAAGAGGTTACAAAATATCTTCTCCACTTCTCGGCAATCTTGCCAATTCAATATTTGCATGCAAATTTTAATTTATTTAATTTAAATTTTAAAACTAAATTTCAATTCACATGCATTTATTTTTATTTTAATTTTCTAATTTTCAAATGCAATATAATTTACACACTTAATAATTTAATTTAATTAATTAATTAATTTAATTAAAATAGTTTAATCTTTTTAAGATCAACCATTTAACCAAATAAGCTAATTAATGAATTAAATTATCAAGCAAGTAATTTCTTCCACATTTAAACATTAATTAAATAATCAATAATTTAAAACACAATAAACTACATTAAAATTTAACCAAATTTGCTTTCAACAATTTATCCAAACAGAAAATACAAGACAAACCTATGACTCTGAACTAAAACAGACAAAGTACTAAGACCAGGATTAAAGACTAGACTAGGGTAAACCAAACTACTATCTCCCGATCAACGTTTCTGTTGAGTCTTGACACGCTCAGACCTGAGTACCCAGGTGGAGTCGGTGTCATGTACCTACAATTCCTACAACCAAGCAATAACATGCATACAAATATATATATATATAAAGCATTAAACAAACACACCGTGCGGAGAAGATCACAGATATCACAGGGCACTCGCAAGCGAGTGATGCGATTCTGTTCTCCACACCAATACACATCACAACAAACTGACGAAATAAATGTTGTTAGTCCATCATAAGCATGTACATATCAATAAACAGCTGAAAGTAAACATCTACGCTATATCTAATCATAACTGAAATCAATAGTCATCAAACAATGTATCATCATGTCACAAAATAATCCACTATCGCTCAAAACCAGCGATCAAAATATCCAAACAAGGTATTATAGTCTAATAGAATGAAAACACAATAACAGAAAGCATAAGCATAAACGAAGGGGTACTACATCCTCCCCCCTAGAATCAGGCTTGCTCCTGAAAGCCTGCGAACATATAGGGATAAAGTTCCCTCATGCGTGTCGCATCCTCCCAAGTAGCAGAAGCCTCATGGCTAGGATCCCATTGGACCCTCACCTGATCAACGTCTCGACCCCTGAGACCGAGTGTTCGGTGCTGTAATATGGCCACGGGCTCCAAAGCCAGCTGCCCGTCCTCTACCTGTAACACATTCCAATCAAGTACATGAGATATGTCGGGATGATATGATCTAAGTACTGATACATGAAAAACATCATGAATACGAGACAAACTAGGTGGTAAGGCGAGTCGATATGCCACGGGACCAATTCTCTCTAGAATCTCGAATGGTCCTATGAAATGAGGTGCAAGCTTAGAGCCTTTTCCGTAACGGATTGGACTCTTTCACGGTCGCACTCGAAGAAACACTCTATCACCAACAGCGAACTGTCGATCGATCCTATGTGCATCGGCATATTTCTTTTTCCTATCCTGGGCTGCTATCAAATGCTCTCTAATACGGTCAACCTATTGCTCCATGTCACGAAGCATTTCAGGTCCAAGTAATACTCTATCCTCTAGTCGATCCCAACTTAGAGGAGTTCGACAAGGACGACCGTATAATGCCTGAAATGGTGGCATACCTATGG
This sequence comes from Sequoia sempervirens, assembly GCA_007258455.2. Lineage (NCBI taxonomy): Eukaryota > Viridiplantae > Streptophyta > Pinopsida > Cupressales > Cupressaceae > Sequoia > Sequoia sempervirens. Next base: position 144,624,215 of record VDFB02373365.1, read on the forward strand.
AACTCTGATATCCATTGTTGTAAGCGAATTCTACTAAATACAAATAATCCTCCCAACGAGACTGTTGGTCCATTACGTACATTCTAAGCATATCTTCTAATATTTGGTTAACTCTTTCCATTTGACCATCAGTTTGAGGATGATATGTTGAGCTAAAGTTCAACTGTGTACCTAACGCATGTTGTAATGAAGTCCATAGGGCAGAAGTAAATACAGGATCTCTATCCAATATAATCCTACGAGGAATCCCATGTAATCTAATGATGTCCTCCATAAATATCCTAGCTACTGATGAAGCATTGTATGATGATCGTATAGGTGAAAAGTGAGCTACTTTAGTCAAACGGTCAATAGTTACCATAATGGCATCATGTCGACGTGATGATGTAGGTAACCCTACAATAAAGTCAACGGATATAATATCCCATTTCCATTCGGGAATGAGATGTGGCTGCAATAATCCAGCAGGATGTTGATGCTCAGCTTTAACTCGCTGACATTCAAGACATCTCGATACATAATCAGCAATATCACGTTTCATACTAGGCCAGAAATACAATTGTCGAAGATCGGCATGCATTTTCTTAACTCCTGGATGAGCTGAATATGGAGCTCGATGAGCTTCAATCATAATTAATGTACGCAGACTCTCAACATGTGGTACATAAATACAACCTAAATGCTGTAATATACCATCTGATTCTAGGACATACCCAGCAAATCGACCTTCTAAAGGTCTATCCGACTCAATTTCCATCTTCACTTCCTGATATAATCTATCAGTAGGAAGTGCAGCTACTATTTGACCTCTCAAATCTACTTCGAGAGTAGTAGCAGAAATCTCATGTCGACGACGACTAAGAGCATCAGCCACAACGTTCTCTTTACCTTGAACATATTTTACTTCAAAATCATACTCACACAAGAACTCCATCCACCGTCTTTTCCTAGCATTCAAGTTAGGCTACGTAAAGATGTATTGTAAACTACGGTGATCAGTATGAAGTTCAAAATGATGACCTAATAGAAAATGCCTCCATCAAAATAATGCATGCACTACTGCAGCTAGTTCTAGGTCGTGAGTAGGATAGTTTAATTTGTGATCTTTGAGTTTGCGAGACTCATAAGCAATCACACGCCCATCTTGCATCAATACTGCTCCCAAACCCTCTAAGGATGCATCCGTGCATACCACGAAATCCTTAGTAGGATCAGGAACAATGAGTATAGGTGCATTAGTTAACTTTTCTTTAAGAGTCTGAAAAGCCAACTGACACTGTTCTGTCCAAACAAACTTCTTCCCTTTTCTCTGAAGAGAAGTAATAGGATGACCGATTCTAGAAAATCCCTCTACGAACCGCCTATAGTAACCAGCTAGACCCATAAAACTATGAACTTCACCTACATTAGTAGGTGCAGGCCAATCCACAAAAGCTTGGATCTTTGAAGGATCCACAGCAATACCTTTACCAGATATCACATGTCCAAGGTATTTTATTTCAGGTTGAAAGAAGTCACACTTCTTCAAGTTTGCATACAATTGATTTTCCCTTAAACATTGCAAAACTTGTCTCAAGTGTTCTTCATGTTCCTTCATGTTCCTCGAATAGACTAAAATATCATCGAGAAATACCAGGACAAAATGATCAAGGTATGTACGAAATACACCATTCATTAAACTCATAAATACCGATGGTGCGTTCGTTAACCCAAATGGTACTATTGTAAATTCGTAGTGCCCATAATGAGTTCAAAAAGCAGTTTTATGGATGTCTGCTTCAACTATATGCAATTGATGATAACTAGATTTCAAATCAATTTTAGAGAACACATTAGCTCCCTTAATTTGATCAAAAAGATCATCGATTCTAGGCAAAGGATAACGACTCTTAATCGTAACCTTGTTTAATTGATGATAGTCAATGCACAGCCTAAGAGATCCATCCTTCTTCTTTACGAAGATGACAGGTGCTCCCCAAGGGGAAACACTTGGATGAATAAAACCCTTTTCTAATAGTTCCTCTAATTGAATACGAAGTTCCTCTAACTCCTGAGTCATCATTCTATAAGGAGCTCTAGATATAGGCTCAGCTCCAGGAACTAGGTCAACTCTAAAATCTATATCCCTCTTCGGTGGCATTCCAGGAATGTCATCGGGAAACACATCTGCAAATTCCCTAAGAATAGGATGATCATCAAGAGATACCTCTCGACTCTCACCCTCTTCCAAATTAGTAACTGTTGTTGCAAACAGTTGACATCCTTGACGAAGACATCTCTTTAATTGCATAGCAGGTATCATCCGCAAAGAGATAGGTCTTTGAATACCTACGATTTCCACTTTCGCACCTAAATCATTAATGCAACTAACTGTCTTAAGTCGACAGTCAATTACAACATGATAAGATGCTAACCAATCCATACCTAAAACTATGTCATATGATCCTAAGGGTGTAACATATAAATCTACAAAAGTAGTTAACGTACCAATTTTAAGTTCACAATTATGTACTAAGTTTTCTACTGCTACCTTCACCCCTGAGGTCAATTCAACTTGCCACTTACCACCTTGTTTTATTGCCACAAGACCACAATGGTCTACAATGGTCGGTGAAATAAAGGAGTCAGTGGCTCCAGAATCAAAAAGTATAGAAACACTAACACCATGTAACTTACCAGAAGTTTCGACCACCGTATTCTGGTGATCGGCTTGGCGGTCATTAACCGCAACATATACTGTATGTGCTCATCCTACATCACCCACTGTAGGCTCTGAAGCTATAGGTCAAGGCCCATAACTAGTAGAACCTCTCATCGGACACTGCCTAGCTATGTGTCCATGCTGCCCACATGAATAACAACCTGTGCCTCTGTCGAATCCTTTGCCACCCGAAGGTGCATTGGACTGTTGAAAACTACCCCTACTGACGGTAGACTGAGTACTTTGCACAGGCTGATCCTGCATATTGTGCTTGTTACGCCACCAGTTATGACCCTTTCTTGTTTGAGGACTATTTTGTTGTTGTGGTTGAGGGTTATTGTTATTTTGAGGTGTTCGTTGTTGTTGTTGCTGCCCACCCTTTGTGGGTGTCTGTTGGTTCTTAGAAGAACCACTTGTCTGTGCTTGTCCACCCCATGGACTAAAACCTGCTACAGGAGCACTGCCAATCTGCACTCCTGTGTGCCCACCTAAAGCCATAATAGGGTTCTCCTCAACTATGCGAGCCTTCTCCACCGCGACTTCCATAGTCTTTGGCTCAAAGACTCGGACACCACCACTGATGCAAGTGTTTAAGCCCCTGATAAAATGCTGTACTAACATAGGCTCATCATCACCAATACCAGCATACTGCTTAAGTTCATAAAACCTACGTTCATATTGCTCTACAGAAAGAGCTAACTGACGTAGATCATGGAACACATCAGCCCTACGCTGCCTCCAGTGTTCCGATAGGAACCGTGCTCTAAACCTCTCGAGAAACATCTCCCAAGACACAAAACCAATATCCAAGTGGAGCTTCTGCTCCTCTAGGCGCCACCAAGTAGAGGCGAATCCTCTCAAATGTATAATAGCACATCTGGCACGGGTATTACTACCGTATGGGTGCATGGCAAAGCATCTACCCAAATCCAGTAGCCAGGTCTCTGCCTCTAATCCTCCTCTTGAACCATCAAAGGTAGGAGGGCGTGCCCTCAGTAAATCCCTCATGTGACCAGTAATAATAGAATCCTGATGTGCTGTGTCCTCTACTCTCCTAGGAGATCTATCTCTCTCTAACAACCTCCTGCTCATCTACCTGTCTAGGTCCAAGATGAGCTAGGACCTCTTCTAATAGTGGACATATCTGAGAACCCTCTACTCCTGACTGAGCAGGATTCTGTCCCTCATTCCTCTAACCCATCTGTTCTGCCTGATCACCGTGGTGAGGGCTAGGAGGGGGAGTAACCTGAGGGATTGGCCCTTGGCCTCCACCTCGACCTCTACCACGAGCTCTTCCTCCTCACCTAGGCATGTTCCTACACATAACAATAACGAGTCTTAGATACTATTCAACCAAGGCTAACAGTTGCGACACTACGTACTAGGTCAACCTAATGGGCTCGTGATTACCCAGAACATCTAGTGTTTGTAACCTTGGCTCTGATACCAATCTGTAATGCCCCGTCTTAATAACCTAAGAATGTTGCAAATGTGATTAAAGGTGTAATAATTTTTTTTAAAAGTTTAATTATTAAGTTAATTAGTTGCATACATTCATTAGGCTAAGCGACGTTACACTACTTTGAGTTTCCATAAGTGACTAAAGTATTTCACATTGCACAAATAATAATTAACATAAAGATAAACATTGCATAACATTGAAATTTTCATTTAAGATAATATAAGATACAAACATGTTTCCATACATTGCATTTGATAATTATACAATACTCATCCATTTGATGAGGTAGTTCAAATAATAGTTACATTTTACAAATGGTCACCTCACAACATTGAGGGATGTTTAATAATACAATATTTTACAATATACAATGATGATGTTTTCATAAGTTCCAAGTGCGAGCTCTCCATCCATGAAGCTCTTGATGCCATGATCACAAACTGGGGACTCAACGGAGTAAGGTGCACATTCCACCCAACCATGTGGTACCCGTAGGTCCACCCCCCGTGCAAGGAGATAGTAATAAGGTTACCTAGACCTAATGTACTAACCCTAGACACTAGTACTTAACAAACTATTGGTTACATTGCTTCCAGATTTTGACAATTGAATATTTTACAAGTACAAGGTTAACTATTACTCTAGGTGGAGTGTCATCACAACAATGCAAAGGTTACCCTGGTGTTTCTTCCTAGGTTCTGGCCCCCAATCATTGGGTTACCCTGGTAACCTCTTACAAAACCTGGCCCCTATTGCATACTATTATGGAATCGAATGTCTCTTGAAGAAACAAGACATCGATTTTCCATTCCAGGCCTTCTCATCTTAGACTCATGACTGAAGAAGCTCAAGAGTCATAAGAGAGGCAAAATATCTTATTAAGAATTTTAATCTAACTAATGTGTCATTTAATTATCACTAGCTTACCAACTATTTGTAAGTTACCCTGACACCACTTTGTGTGTCAGCCCTTACAAATAGCCACTCCCCTAAACATAACAAGGACTTCTAAATTTTTATGACTAGGGTTTACCAAGTGTACAAAATACATTTCACAATAACAAATAGACCATAACAGTATCAGACACCATGTTTACTCTTGCACAACCCAAGTCAATTTAAGAAATACTTTTGAAACAATAATACACCCTTTCTACACAATTCATTCTGGAAGACTTGAACAATTATAACTTTCCCATTTTGCCCAAAAAAAAATAACACAATAAAGCAAATGAAGGAAATTAAATATCTATAGTTTGGATATACTAAATCCTCTCAAGCATTAATTTAAAAATACCAGAATTATTCTTCTAAGGTTTTAATTCACCTTCCATGCAATACGAAAATCAGATCTACATTTAACCCAATTTCATAACCATAAATTATATTAAAAATTGTATAACTTCAGATAAACAATCTATTTATAGAACAAATATCTCAATCATGATAACTATTTATTATAACATAAAATTCTAGATAATTAATAAATTAATTCTTCTAATAATCATCCCATTTAACAAAATAATATTCTTTCCCTTTTTTAAAAAAACAATAAATATATTACAATCATATATATATATATTTATATATATATACACATATACATATAATTATAATAAATATTTATGAACTACGAATTTATATTACATATAAATCAGATTTCATAAATAATATATCAGGATCCACATTATGTTTATAAAGCTCGAATTTAAATCAATACACATTAAAATTCAAATTTTTAAATTTTTATTTAAGTTTCATAGAAAATAGGGTAGGGCTTTCCTGCAGCCTTCTCGTGGGAAGGACGCAGCCTTTCCAGGGCTGCGCCTAGTAGCCTAGCTGCTGTGCACAGCCTTGGTGGGTTGCACCCGCCACTATTAATTATGGGGATGGTTTCGGCCCTCCCCTACATACTGTAAATTTTTTTTTTAAATGCATTTCCAAAATTCGCTCGTACGGCGGAAAAATAAAAATTGAAACTTCCAGAATTTAATAAATATTATGACGAATTTCGTCTGGAAATAATTATTTCCATATGGCAATTTTATAAAAATTTTTACATATAAATTCACATAAATTCATAGCAATATATATCTTAAGATCTTTCAAATACAAAGAACATATTCTACGAATTTTTTCTACAGAAATTTGAGAAAAAACTTATTACTGTACAGGGGTATTTTTCTTCACAAATTTTCTATTTTATTTCAATAGAATTTTCCAATTTTAATACAATAAACATTTATTCAAAAATCATTTTCCCCAATTCCTTTTTTAAAGTTTTCATAGAGGTTTGAAATATGACACAGAAAATTTCTTTTCTATCACAACTAATATTCTTCCCAGTTCCTTTCTACTGTTTAAATAAAATTTTACCAAATTCCCAAAAAGAACACAAGAAATACAAGGTAAATCTTTTCTCTAACTTTTAAAGAAAGAACAAACAAAACAAGAAAAATACCTGTACTATAGAAAATTCCTTTTGCCTGTAGCGTAGAATCCCCAAAATCTTCTTCAAAGAAAATCCCAAGTCCAAGAGAAGCTTTACCAACCACCAAGAATCCTTTGGAGGATCTTCCACAAAGAATCACAACCAAATACAGAGAGATAACAACTTCTAAGAAAGATTCAATTTTGTAATACAGTCAGAGAATTTTTGCAAGAGTTCTAATAATTTCACCTTGAGGAATTTTTAACAACCCCTGTGTTTTTCTGAGATCCAAAATATCCTCCGTAACCAATTTTTCCTCAACAAGAATCATTTAACACACTGGCACACATGTCGAGAAGAGGTTACAAAATATCTTCTCCACTTCTCGGCAATCTTGCCAATTCAATATTTGCATGCAAATTTTAATTTATTTAATTTAAATTTTAAAACTAAATTTCAATTCACATGCATTTATTTTTATTTTAATTTTCTAATTTTCAAATGCAATATAATTTACACACTTAATAATTTAATTTAATTAATTAATTAATTTAATTAAAATAGTTTAATCTTTTTAAGATCAACCATTTAACCAAATAAGATAATTAATGAATTAAATTATCAAGCAAGTAATTTCTTCCACATTTAAACATTAATTAAATAATCAATAATTTAAAACACAATAAACTACATTAAAATTTAACCAAATTTGCTTTCAACAATTTATCCAAACAGAAAATACAAGATAAACCTATGACTTTGAACTAAAACAGACAAAGTACTAAGACCAGGGTTAAAGACTAGACTAGGGTAAACCAAACTACTATCTCCCGATCAATGTTTTCGTTGAGTCTTGACATGCTCAGACCTGAGTACCCAGGTGGAGTCGGTGTCATGTACCTGCAATTCCTGCAACCAAGCAATAACATGCATACAATAATATATATATATATATATATATATATATATATATATATATATATATATATATATATATATATATATATATATATATATATATATATATATATAAAGCATTAAACAGACACACCGTGCGTAGAAGATCACGGATATCACAAGGCACTCGCAAGCGAGTGATGCGATTCCGTTCTCCACACCAATACATATCACAGCAAACTGACGAAATAAATGTTGTTAGTCCATCATAAACATGTACATATCAATAAAGAACTGAAAGTAAACATCTACGCTATATCTAAGCATAACTGAAATCAATAGTCATCAAACAATGTATCATCATGTCACAAAATAATCCACTATCGCTCAAAACCAGCGATCAAAATATCCAAACAAGGTATCATAGTCTAACAGAATGAAAACACAACAGCAAAAAGCATAAGCATAAACGGAGGGGTACTACACCATACAACACAAAAATGCATTTTTGTGCTATAGAGGTTGATTTTGAACCCTTAAAAATATCAAAGTAGACCTTAATTAGATCAAGTTAGATATGGTGGGGTTTAGCTCTCCAAATTCTTCAATTAAAAAATGGGCTCAATTTTCTTTTCAAATCAAAATTTATGGCCTCTAGAAGCTAGGGCCTGCACATTAGGAATGCAAGAGCATCAATGACACATAAGAGAAGGTCCATAAGAGGGAGTTACACTTTTTGAACAACTTACAACACATGTTATGAAACATCAAAAGGTATATTTTAATGGATAAAATGAAGCCAAAATGGAGTGCCTAAGTTAGTGAGTGTATTATGACATGAGCTTGTGATAGGTGTAAGAACTAATATTTTTATTCTATGAACTTATCTTAGGATTTGGGTGTTGAATTTTGACTACATATTTGGGAGCCACATTTTGGGTGGTTTTAATCCATGGATTCCTAATTACCATTTGATAGTCTAATATATTGCTTCTCTAGTTTATTAAGTTCTTAAGATGGAGGTTTCATTGTGAGTTTTGCAAGTAAATTGGTTTGGAGTGGGGTGTTTTCACTGAAAAGAGTTTTCTCCACATAAATCATTGTGTTATGATGTATTTATTTTTTGTTTATTTCCTTGCATATGTATGATCAATTTACTTTTTATCCATACCTCCTCACATAGATTAGTGTAGGAAGCATATTCCTACCTCTATTTTTCTCTACATTTGAGAGGGGCATCTCCCTCATATGATGGAGGTGCTTATATTTTTGTGCAATTTTAACCATAACATATAAAAAGGAAAAGAGGGGGAAAAGGGAATAAAAGAGTAAGAACAAATAAACACTAGATAGATCAAACGTGTTCATAACTATTTGGGACTACTCAACATGAATGTGGAAGGAAGGAAGGAGAAAGGAGTATATAAGTTGAATAGTTAACAAATTCATTTCCACACATGATATTAAAAAAAAGAAAGAAAATATCTAGATTTATCAAATAGAATCTAAAGTTCAACAAATTTGCACAACAATGGTTACTTCAAAATGAATAAACTTAAATTAATTTTATAAATTTCAAAGAAAGATCTCAAAAAATAACAATAACATAGTATAACATAAAAAACTATTATGCTTGAATGATAGATTGAAGAGTACAGTGTTTTTTGAAGTATTATTCCTTAAAAAATCCATAGAAGCATGAAGTATTTTGTCTCCCTCAACAATTTGATGCATCTTTCACCCAAAACTAATAATAAATAATAAAATTTCGGTAACCCCTTTACCATCTCATACTTCACATTTTATAGGGAAATCTTTCCCTTTCTCTTGTAGTTGCTCAACTAACCTTTATTAGTACTTGCCGTTCGATAATACTATTGCAATGAGTTTTGTTTTTTCTAGTTAATTAGTTATTAATAAGTTAGATTTCAACCAATCAAAAACAATAATTTAAAAAAAAATAAAATTCAATTTTGTAAAGTTGTAAAATATTTAACTTAATAAGTTAAAAAATCATTTTTTGTGAATATAATTGGCTAAAATTTTTTGTGTTATTGATAGATTTTCAAGAAAAATGAAATGATCTATTATTTTTCCTATTTTTAGAAAACTAAACTATTATTTTGCCTATTTTTAAGAAAGTTGAACTATTATTTTTCCTATTATTAAGTACATTTGAAACTTCTCCAATATTTTACCTATTATTAAGTAGGCCTCAAACTTCTCCACTAAGCTTCTCCAGAGAGTATCTATACACCAATTTAAATAGACCTGCAAAGCAACGAAGTTCCTTCCAAAATGTGCAAGAATAGTCCTATTTTTATTTGTTGTGTCTGCTATGTTTTAGGAACAATATTGATATTATAACAACTTAGTAGTAGTCTTGAATTTTGTTAGATGGTGACATGTAATACCATAAACAATATTAGGAAATAAGGCAAGTTGTTACAAATAGGAAACATGTATTGTCCTTTCAAAATCAACAATTTGTGTATTCAGATCAAATAAACAACTCCTTGGTTTATGCTATAGTTGACTAGTGGATATAAATTTGGAGGGAGTGCTACAATAGATCTAGATGAATGCAAGCTTGATTATATCACCACAAGTGCATAAAACATCTAATTTTACAAATCACTATAATATTAAGAATTATAACTATAAAATCTGAAGAGTTAACTAATTGTAAACAAATGAGGAATACAAGAATGGATTTTGTACTAGATATTAAATTTTCTAGAGAGTTTGACAGTTATAGTATACAAAATTCCATTTGATTATAAAAAAAAATTAAAATCTAAATCAATGCTATTGTTAGTAATTACAGATCTTTGAACTCCTGTGACACATTCATGTGCTATGTCTACTTCTAAATGACAAGTTATAGTGAAGCCCATATCCAACACTTTTACTAGCATTCTATCAGCTTGTGCATAGTTTAGATCTCTGGACAAGGGTAAGGATAAAGAACCAAAATAAATAAATTAGTTTACCATCTAAGTTACAATATCTATGGTTAAATGGAAAAGCAATTACTTAGTCGATTGTTAGGCTGGAATCATCATGATCATATAACTTATTACCTACAGAATTTAGCAATAAAATAACTCTTAGTGACAACTAGAAGGAAGAAAGTTGTAATATTCAACAATTCCAACATCTATTGAATCAAATATTTGAAGATTATCCACTTCTCAAATGTTGGAGGAACAACTGCATGCAACTCTAGTTGAAGCTTGTTGCAGACAACATTATATAAGACTGTTGGGTAGAATAGTACTAGAGCTCGTGCACTTACAAAGGCCCTCTTTGTAGTTTTCTCAAGTCTTCCATCACTCACTCCATCTTCATGTTCAGTGCCATCATGGGTGCATGGTTGATCTTCTTGGTTGTCTTGGGTAGTTGAATGAAGCATGCAAATTTATTAAGGGCACGCCTTTACAACCTAGTGTTGGTGCTTCAGGATCTTTACTTGGTGCTTGCATAATCCATTGCAATATAAATCTAGGAGAATATGCAACATGACGAATTTTTGAGTTGGAAATAGAAGATTTTAGTTTTTATATACTCTTATCAAACATCTATGCTAATGCTAGTAGGAGGGATGATGTAGCAAAGATTAGAGAAATATTTAGAATGTGACACCCCTTTGATTTGTTATGTTTTCTTGATAGCTCAGATACTTTGTTAGACTATGTTTTATGTTATGGTTATTCTATCACTAACAGTGGAGCGATGATAGACTATATTGATGTGATGACACATTATATGCATGGTGATTATGTTTAATATGCTTTATGTTTGCATAGATGCTTAGTTGTGATGAAATTGCTATATTTTCTTATTGTAGTTTAATTGATATATTATCTCGTCAGTTGATGTGACATTGTATTGGTGAAGAGAACAGTATTGCATCACTCGCTTTCGAGTGCCCTGTGATTTCCACAATTCTCTCTTCATGATGTTTATGAATTACTATCTATATACATGTACGACATTTGCTTGTTTGCAGGATTGCAGGTACAGGACATTAGCTTCACCTGGTTTCACAGGTCTGAGCATGTCCACTACTCAACAGTAATATTGGGAGATAGTAATGGGCTACCTAGTCATTCCTTTACCCTAGTACAGTGTGTCGTCAGTTTGAGTTTTGGTCTTAGCCTTATCATTGTTGTTCTGGGTATTTTATTATTGTGCAAATTTAATTTGGTAGATTAAATATGTACTTAATTTAAATATTTAATTAATTGAATTATTGTGGTGAAGGCTTTAGAATAAATAAATAAATAAATTTAATTTAATTTTTATTATTAAAAATAAATGGTAATTAAATAAATAAGAGTATTTAAATTGGTTGCAATTAGTAAATTGTTTTATTTTATTTAAATGCATGTGGATGGAAAATATCTGGGTTTTGAGGGAAAAGATATTTTGTTGGGATAACTATGAGTTAGAAATTTTTTATCTAGTTGTTGAAAATTCATTCTCAGAAGAGATATTTGGGAAAAGTAAAGAAAGTTGTTTCACGAGAGTTTTTGTGTGGGTTGTTGAAAATTGGTGAGGAAATTGTGGATCTCTCTGAGGAATTGTTTTAGAATTTTGCTGTAGAATTCTTGGCTGTGTATTGTGTGTTTTCTGGAAAGAGGCAAATTTACTAGAGGAAGTTTTGGCTACATTGGCAATTTGAAGTTACAAAGAAGCTCAACAACAATTCTCGAGGCAACAGTTCTTCTGGAACAGGTTCCTTTATTGTTTTCGTGAATTTTGAATTGAAAAGTTGTTTATATTATTGTAATGCAATTTGGAAAAGTTTAGGAAAATATTTTCAATACTGTAGAAGCTTTTGTTTCTTTCTTTTAAAAGTTTGCTGTGAAAGAGGAACCTCTATAGAAAATAATTAAAAACCCTCTGTGTATTTGCTCATTCGAAATAGATTGTTACAAAAGGAATTATAGATCTCTATAGAAAACCTTCATTTTGTTTTGAGTTTCCAATTCCTTTTATTGTCTGAAAAAAATAAAAAATGAAATCTCTGAACTTTCCTGTAGAGAACTTCTTCTGTGTAATTTAATTGCTCAATTTGTACCAATGTTTGAATTAATTTATATATATAAATATGATATTTTATTTTAAACACTGTTTTTTTTCCTGAAAGCAAATTTTAATTTTGAATGGTGTTGAAAACCACCGTACGACGAAATCCACAAATTTTTATTTAAATATGGGTTATATGTATAGAAGGGGAAGTGCTGGCTATCCCAGTGCCGACTCCCCTTCGTGGGAGGGCCGACACTGTGAGGCAGCGAGTGCTGCCCCTGCCATGCCTTGCTTTCCTTGTAAGGGGAAGACTGTGTGATGCACGACGACTGTACTTGTACAGTCCGCGGAAATTAAAACACATCCACTGTGAATTTCTTACTTTGTAATTTGGAAATTAATAAATATATTATATTTATATTATATATATTATATGTAATGTATATATATATTATTTATATATATATGTTATATGTAATATATATTATATATATATATTTATGTTATTTTTAATATTTTGTCATATATGATCAATAAAAATAATTTTGTGAGGAAATGAATTTGTAGTATTAAATAAATGGGGTTCTTTTAACCTTTAGTTGATTTATTAATTAAATAATATATTTATATGTAGATATATAATTTTATTTAATTATATATGTACATATTAAATATATTTATTTAATGTTTGAATTTACTATAAATATTTGTAAGCATGGTTAGCTAAATAAAAGTAAATGATTTATTTTATTGACTTAATTTTATGGGTACTTGTGAAAACTAGATAATGAACAATTAGTTTTATTCGATGTTGAATTGTAAGTTGGATTATATTTAAATGGTGCATTTTATATATGTGAAATTGATTGTATTGGATTTAGGAAATCCAAATGATAGCATTTCTTTAATTGCTTGAAGTTGTATTTATTTAAGTACGTGTTTTTTGTAATTATGTACTGGGGAGGAAATATTTGTTATTATGTGTATCTAAGTCTTACAGAGTTGTAATTGTGAAAGGGTTGTGGTAACTTTAGTTCACCCTTTGAGATTTCTTGGGTAGTGCACATATTGGGTTTCGATATTGGACATCCATAGAGATGTGTTACCTTTTGAGGTGTATTGATTATTGTGGTCAGTTTTAGTGCATTGTCTACCTTTGGTATGTAGTTGAGTTATGTGTTGTCGATAGGGGAGTGGCTTTTAGTGAGGGCCGGGACACAAAGTGGTCCTAGGACAACTGGTGTGGGAGTCAGTATAATCAAGTGGGAATTAAATAATCTATTAGCTTAACACATTTAACAAGATATTTAGCCTCGCTCATTGGCTCAAGGGCTTGTATGAGACTTGAGATGAGTCGGTAAGGCCTGGAATGGCTAGATCGTTATCTTGTCTTCTCGAAGGATAATCGATTCCGCATTGGTATGCATGTGGGGCCAGAATTGTAAGAGGTTACCAGGATAACCCTAGAGGGGGGCCGGGACCTAGGAAGATCTCCTTTGGACAACCAATGCAACCTTTGTGATGACACTGGGTGCCTTTATAGTAGTGGTTTACAATTTATATAAGGAAGGAAATTTCAAATTTTTCCTTTTCCTCAAACTCAAGGGTTTCGACCGAACCATATGGTTGGGTTGAACCCATGGTTCTCCCAAACCCCAAACCCTAAATGGGAAAAAACAATATTTAATTGGGTTCGGTCAAACCTGGGTTCGACCAAACCCCTTTGCATATGACAAAAAAACCAAAAGCTCTCATTTTGACTGTCACTTTCTACAATTGCCATTGCTTTCCTTGCGTGCGACGAACTGAAACCATGATGGCGAACTGATTTCTTCTTTCAGGTGAACACAACTTCAACTTGATCTCTCCAAACTTCATCAGCCTAAACTTCCATAATGAGCATGAGGTAATTGAAATTCCAATTTTTTAGAGTTTAAAATGCATTGATATGTTAAATTTTGAAACCCTAGATGCAATTTTTTTCAAATTTGTTGAATTCAAATTGGATTTTTTATACATGTCTACCAAAGCATTTTGTCATTTATAGTTCACTTCCTTGATGCTATGGCTAAAAACCGAAAAAAAGTTCTTTCGAACAAGCTATGGATGCTTCGAAAAAATCTATCAAAAGCATAATAGTAAACAATATCATAGACAAGGTAGTGAACTCTTTGAAAAAATGCCTCAAAGAAATGAGGTCTCATGGTGATGGAATGCCATGACAATCAAAAGCATTTGATTGTCATGGCATTCCATCACCATGAGACCTCATTTCTTTGAGGCATTTTTTCAAAGAGTTCACTACCTTGTCTATGCTAACACATTTTTCATACATGTCTATCAAAGCATTATATCAAATAGTTCATTTCCTTGCTGCTATGGCTAAAAGCCTAAAACAAGTGCTTTCAAACAAGCTATGGATTGTCATGGCATTCCATCACCATGAGACCACATTTCTTTGAGGCATTTTTTCAAACAATTCGCTACCTTGTCTATGCTACCACATTTTTCATACATGTTTACCAAAGCATTTTATCAAAAAATTCACCTCCTTGCTGCTATGGCTAAAAGCTTAAAAATATGCCTTCCCATTTCAACAATCAAAGCTATGGATACCCTGCTCCTAAATGGAAAGACCAAGTGAAACATATATAAGAACTTAATAGCATATGGAAACAAACAATATAAAGTTATGAAGTTCAAATGGAACCACAAATTGTATCATTTGTAACATTAAAAATGTCCATATTAACCTATCAAGAGATAAATATGCAAAATAGATTTAATTTTAGTTACAAGAAAAATGTATAAATTATAAATTTATAACATAATTATGTACATGGGAAAATCCTCTTTGAAGAAAAATCCCACAACCAAAAACATGAACCAATTATATTATTTGATAATAATATCATTTACAATAAAATATTCATGTGCATACCCTTATAGTAGTATCATCAACATGTGATTCATATGGAGTAATTTCTAGTAGCATGATGATACCTATAAAATCATTATGCTTTCTCCATCTAACCTTATAGTGTAACTTCTCCTTCCATTACCATGTCATTACCTTTCTAGACCTTCCCCTCTTTATACATTCTCCTTTTTATCCTACACTACTCTTACCACTAATATATCCCTATACCTTGGATATACTATTGAAGAAATTTAACTTTCAATATCACAAAAATTAGACCCATATTTTTAAACGTAAAATGTGTATAATAAAATACAATCCATGCTTCCTAATTCAACTTCATTAATATCTATCGAATGAACTTAGGTTCATTACAATAAGATAATCATATAGCCATAATTAGTTGTCAAGATAATGGTAAAGTTTTCAATAGCCATATTTATCCTTCCACATGCCACCATTAGACATACACATAAGATTCATTAGGAAAAGTGGATGTGTGGATATGTGGATATGTGTCAAAAAAATGCTTTGATAAGATGTGTGTAAGGAAAAAATGGAGTTCAAGTGTTTGATTTATGTCTATATCATAGGTCATAAACTCTAGGGGAATTATTACCACTTTGTACAATATTGCATATAAAATGAGGCAAAAAATACAATAGGAATAATATGGATGTGTAAATTTTATCATTACATTTTTTTCCACTTTAAGATGCATGTGAACATTTTAAAATAATCGTGCATCTCAATTTAGACATCAAAAAACATGAAAAAGTGGTTTGTTGTCTTGTGTACAATACATCCTTTTTCTTTTGAGAAAATTATCTATCACTTTGTAAAATCCTTGCTATGTTGAGATTATTTAATTTTTTCCCTCCATATTTGTAGTCCTTTTTATTTCTAGAAATATAATTTATGACATTTTTTCTTAATAAACAACATATGAATAAATTTTACATGGTTGTAAATTTTACACATGGTTGTATGCAATCTCATATATATAGTACGTATGGTTGTGATTACAATGTTTATATTGTGTTTAGATTTGGTTTTATATTATCCTTCCAAAAAAAGTTTGATGTTTATAATATTTTGATTTACCTTTGGATTTTGTAGACACTAAATCTCACATACACTCATATCCATACCATGGTCCCCACCCGAACACCTAACATCCACTTATTAACAAAATTCATGATACCTTAATTCCTACACTTTATCAAAATCAAATTAATTTTTCTTTTCAGACCTAAAACGATCAAGGCCTAAACTAATTAAAATATTTATTGTAAAAATTTCCATAGTAAAGTACAAAATAGAGAAGGGCATGTCAACCCACAAATCATGAAGGTGTAGGGACAAAACCAAGAGACCCATCAAATAGGATTGTAGCAATCATATATAGACAAAATTGATTAAGAAAACCTACCATAAATGAAAAAAAACCTAAAAAGAAGACATATATTACATATTTTTTGAGTGCCCATATATTACATATATATAGCAAAAACTAGCAAGGGTGAGGGACATGAGTGAGGAGAAACAACATTTCCTTATGTGCCTCCATTGTTTCTCCATACAATAGAGCGCTCAATTCTATTTTATGTCCATTGATTGTATTATCCACTAAAGATTCATCCCATTCTTGCAAGGTTCATTTCAAAGAAATTCAAACACAAAGGAAACTAGAATTTTCCTTTAAAACTTTGTGTCTAAACAAATACCCAACAAAATATTTTTCATTATGTAAGTTATCATCTTGAATGGCATTGTTTAGGGAATGGTCCAAAAAGAACTTATAAAACATAATCCACTACAAACTAAGCAACTAAACCATAATTTTGAAGATCCATAACATTAAACAAAAATAAAGACACTACCTAAGAGAGAGACATTAACTAGAGAGTTTCATATAGAATTTGGTCACCTACGGTCACCCAAATTACTAACTCCACATGCCAACAATCAATCTTGAAAATTTTCTTCAGCATTTTGAAAAAAAAGTCTCAAACTCTAAATGTACTCCCTTTTTGGGATGGGATGAATGCTTTCCTATTGATCAAATCGGCCTCCATTGTTACTCGAGTAGAATAAATTAACCAAATATTTAAATGAATCATTCTCTCACAAATATTGAAATAAATTAAAATAAATCCAAGTAAATCTATTATTCCTAGATAATTCAATGAAAATTATGATAAATTAGTTTATATATCAATCAAATTATTTAACATATTTAATCAAATTAGATAAAAATTGAAAATAATTCAATCAATTCATTGATCAAAATAATTAAGAAATTTCATTAAATAAATAAATTAGTTAATTAGGTAATAATAGTAGCCACATTTTAATTGGGTTTTAAACTCATGATACATGATCAAATCCTAGCAATTTATCCATCATATAAAAAATCTATAAATTGAGATCAAATCCATCATTTTATCGTCTCAATTTTGAGCAAGTATATTTTATCTAGTTGGGCAATAAATGTTTTATCATTTGCAAGATATATCCATTTGTCAATATGTATTTCATTATAATTTTAGTTCATTTTTTGTGTAATTCATCTTTTCACTCTATTAGAGGTGATTTTTTAATTCAATTTGAAGTCTACATTTATTTTCCTCAATGTCTCATTTATTTAAATTCAATGCTTACAAATTGACATGCTTGGTGGGATGCAAACCCACAAATGCTCGGTTACATTTTATATTTTATACTATTAAAGTATTTGATTTATGCTTTATTTTTTATTTAATCTATGTTGATCACATTTTTCTATATCTATCCTCTTCACCTATCCTTCTCTATGGATATGTTCCACTCATATCTACCACCCTAAGGTGATCCATGTCTCAATCCTTGTCAAGGTCACTCTTCTCTACCTATATCCTTTCTCAATGAGCTAGATCTATCACTGCTACTCCCCAAAACACCTACATTTAAATATTAAAAAAATGTTCAATAAATCATACAACATTGATTAAAAGTAACTAAACAATGAAAGCATTTAATATTATAACACCTTATGAATTATATTGAATGTCCCCACCTTGAAATTTATAGCCATCGATGTCAATCACTTATTCATACTATAGCTTCGTTCTCCAAAACACCTACATTTATATAAAAGTGATTTTTTAAGAAAAATAATATTTAACCTACTTTTAACTCAACAATAATGGATGTATTTCTATCATAAACTCTTCGTACTCATAACAAAATCATGGCCTAGTTAGAGTATAAAAAATGTTGTTTCCAACCTCATATATAAATCTAGAGTTAGAGTGTCAAAATTGTTGAATTTCATCCTAGTATGTGCTATTAATTAGCTTCTTATCGACTCATGGAAGCCTACTGCTAAAAGCCCAAGTATGATTTTCAATAGGACTTTCTAATCATGATCTTATTGATAGTACTAAATTGATAATGTTTTACAATTTAGGCTTAATTCAAGACAAGTTTACCTTAATAATTGAGCCTTTTTAATTATTTAATTTGTTACTAATGATGTTATTCATCTATGAGCAACTCTTTTATTTTTTTCCTTACTATTATTTACAATAGAATTTAATGCATTAAAAAAAACTTTAACAACAATATTATTTCGATCAAACTTTTTGTTTACATGAATCTTTGAAATTTATTTAGTAAAGGTCTCATTTTGTTCATCTTTAGTAATTGTATAAAAATTTGGAATATTTTGGTTAATACATCTTATTGGAAAACCATTCATTGAAATTTTTTGAAGCCCACAACCGAAGGTTTGTGATGACCTCTTGCCTTCAAGAATTTCTATTATGCTCATAAATTTCAAACCATTTTGGGGTTCTTGAATGTTTTTAAATTTTAACAAACTCATTACAAAAAGATGGATTTTGAATTTCTTTTTCTTCTTCACATTTAGGTTCTCTCTTATGTAATTTGGAGACACATTGAGTTTCATTGGTTCATGTGAGATATTTATAACAAGTATGCAATGAAGTCAAACTTTATTAGATTTGATTCTTAATATGAGATATTTATTTTGCTTTCCAATCTATAATTTTTGATGTTCTTGGCTATATAATTGAAGTTCATTTATGTTAACAACTATTAGATTAAATATTTTTATCCCCAATTATTTTCAAATGATTTTATACTTTAATCTTTGTATTCTTGTTCTTTCTTTCATCATTTCATTTAAAATTTGAACCATTTAAGGATGCTATGTTATAGATTATAGTTATCTTCCAATTCTTTTTAAATTGTTAATAGTATGAAAATATTATTGATGAGTAGATGAATTATTACAAGTTCTATTTTAGATTTGTATTCTCTTTATCTAGATATATTATTTACCAAAGTCTCATTGCTTTTTTAGGTGTATTGTATGTATATATAACATGGAAAATGAAAATCATGTTCCACCTGTGCAAGATTCTTTGTTTGCAAATACTAGTAATGAGATAAAAAAATTGAGAGATTCATTAGCACATGGTGCAAACCTGGGGATATATAGTGAACCATGCATGTTAATATTGCATAGTCTAGAAAAACTAAAAGATGAACTTGAGAGGACTAGTGCATATTCCCCAGACAGAGTGACTGCTATTCTTTCCCACATGTGGGAAGAAGTACATGGTGACGTTCCCCTTAAACAAATACAAGATAATGTCACCAAAGAAATGATAAAAGCCACTTGTTTTCCATTTTATCAAAATGTGCGTAAGGTTAGGGGATACCAGGTCACTAGATGTGTCGATCATGCTATGGCCTCATTGATCTACCACGATTTCTCGCAGCACATGGTCTATACCCAAACAATGACCAAATTCCATTGTATTTTGTTTACCAGTTGTATGTTGAGGTCCATTTGGGCCTCAAAGTTAACTACCTGGACATTCCACCATATGTTGGTCAGGGGCGTGGTAGGATTGTTGATAGGCCCACCTATCATCGAGCAAATAGACCACCCCCAGTGTTTAGGGTATTGGTTGGTGATAGGTCTCCTGCTCTCACCCTAGCTCTAGCCCCCATAGCAGATGAGGTTGTCGTTGCTTCCCAAAAGGAAGAAATTGACACTATAGGTGACATTGCGGCTACCACCACTAGGATATCTGATGATTATGTAGGTCAGTATTTGATATCTAGACATTCCCGATCCACACCATTTTTAGCACAGTGGACGACCATGGATCCTTTTACAGTGGTCGGCATCCCTACTCCTACACAACTTGATGCACTTACAAGAGATATGTCACACATGACTCTGCATTGTTTGGCTAAGGACCTATTGGAGGCATATGCCCACATTGCATCAGACAATGGGATCGGTATAGAGCATGTTAGAGATCATTTGAGACATAGAGGTCATTCAGTTCTAGGATCCCATCACCCTCAGCCGAGCACTAGTGTGCATTAGGATCCACCTACAGTTCATATGATAGCTGCACAGACTATGGGTTTTACTAATATGTTGATTGGTTCTTGTTCATCATCACCGATGCCATCTCACCTTCATAATCCTCTACATTCATCATTTTTAGCACAACATGAGATAGATCATATGGATGTAGATGTTGATTCATCACTTGATCATTTGGTGGATATGGTGGAGGCGACTGTTTTAGAGGACTTAGGTCATCTAATATCAGATGATGTGAATGTATGTGTGCATGTGCATGTTTCAATTCTTTTTTCATTATTTTTTAAATTTCTTTTTAACTAGATATTCATGTAAGTTGATATATATGTCTATATATATTGTTACAGGTGGACATACCTCATATCACTCCTAGCCTTGGTCCAGATCGTGTGCATGATTGATGTGACTCTGTGGACGAATCTGCTATCAGTGGACATGTGAGTTTTACATTTTATATAATCACACATGTATATGTACATGCAATATATTTATGTATGCATAGATCTAGATTGATATTTAAAAATACAAGTTCATTTAAAAATAACTTTCATAAAATTTATTTAATATAAATTAAATATGTATTTAACACATCTTGTACACAATTTTATTTGCAGGGCTCAGCACATCCATCATAGCAGGACCGTTCTCATTCAAATGGCCATTCGTCTAGGAGTAGACATTCATATTAGGCCATGCACCCTAGATTTATGTTCTTTACCACATGTATTTGATTATATGATGATCTTTAATAGTATTTGATATTTGATGATCTCTAACTTACACTTGCTTGGAGTGATATACATAATTTTCTTATTTTTTGATCTTTAGTATTTGACATTTGATGATCTTTAATTTACATTTTGCTTTTATGATATGTACATATATTTTCTTATATGATATATACATACATTTGCCTCTTTGCTTATAATATGTGTTATGTTTATATGTATTGAATCCCTTTACATATATGTACATGTGTTTGCTTATGGTTTAAACATGTTTACATGTAATATATGTATGCATTTGCTTTAAATATTCAATATACATACATGTTTTCTTATTTTATGATCTCTTACAACTTACATTTCTTTATATTCAGTATACATTTGATCTCTAGTAGAATTTTAGGGAAATCAATGCCACTTTATAATTAAGTTCATTCATGTTGATCCACAATAAATATTTTTTAAAAAATGACTTAAGCAACATGAACCATTGAG